>CASBWJ010000009.1:0-51466 GCA_949130485.1 Agelas oroides | reverse complement strand
CTGGACATAGTACTAGGAATGCACCTCATAAGCTTGATTGATGAGCTTGTGCAATTATACTTACATTTACTCATCACTTACATATTCAAGTCCAGCACAAGATTCAGTGACAAAAGAGAGCCACCACTTTTGAACAGCTACTGGCAAACAAGCTACTTTTCTACAAATTTTGATCTTTGATTAAAACTACACAATTTACATACAGCCAGACCTCATATGTAAATAGGCTCTCCATATAAGGATGGTCTCAATACACAACAGAATCTCTAGAACTACGTACGAGGGAAAAGTACCTGACCTTCGTCTTTGGGTATGTGTTTAACCGAGAAGACCTCCAACTAGTTGGCTACCAAAATTGCGGTGGGTCTGCATTTGTTAATATTTTGTGTTGGGATTGTAGCATGTTGTGAGTGTGGATCAAAGTATCACCACATTTGCTGTGGCCCATTCCCAGGCTTTCTTGGGAATGAGGCTACATTGGCCATATGCCACATATTGGGCCCATTCCCAGGCTTTCCTGGGAATGAGGCTACATTGGCCATATGCCACATATTGGGCCCATTCCCAGGTTTTCTTGGGAATGAGGCTACATTGGCCATATGCCACATATTGGGCCCATTCCCAGGGTTTCTTGGGAATGAGGCTACATTGGCCACATATTGGGCCCATTCCCAGGGTTTCTTGGGAATGAGGTTACATTGGCTAAACACTACACAGGTTATACTAAGCTGATATCTTAGTTCAGAGCCACTGTATCCACTTTTATCTGAGATACAGTACCTCTGACGTCTTTTATAGTCTGTAATATAGTACCTCTGAGGGCTAGTGTGATCTAGGTACAGCGACATCTAGCGACTAGACGTAGATGATTATGTGACTTTAGGACTGACTAGTAAGTATGGTGTTTTCTGTACCAATTCAATTTATGAGTGCAGCCAACTTGAGCTGCCAGGTCACTGTAGGTTGTGTGAACGTCTTGATGTGTGGTTTTGACTTGAGAGTAATCTGTTTTTGCTACTGTTTCACTTATCTCAACCTCCTGCTGGCACTGTCTGGGTGCAGAGTACAGACTGGTTTGTTGTTCCAAGCTAGCCTTGTTCCTAGCTAGCCTTGTTCCCAGGCCTCCATCCAGCCCTTTTTGGCACTTGGCAATAATATTTCCCTCCTTTCCTCGACTTCTTTCTCCAACTCCCTCCCTCCCTCCCTCCCTCCCTCCCTCCCTCCCTCCCTCCCTCCCTCCCTCCCTCCCTCCCTCCCTCCCTCCCTCCCTCCCTCCCTCCCTCCCTCCCTCCCATAACACCTCATACATCTACATGCGATTGTATATTTACTTTGTTATAGTTAATCGTTGTACATGCATGTGTGCCTACTGTTGGATCATTCAAATATTGAAAAAACAATTTTTAGCTACTGTACGTATACAACTCACACTGATACAGAACAGTATATACTTTTGCATATACATTATGACTGTCTCCAGTTAATATTCACATATCAGGGGAAAAAGGGAGCAAGAAGAAGCAACAGCAGCTAGTCATGATCCCTATTAATCCAGCCACATGTCCAATGGAGCGAATGCTGTCACTCAGCCCAGTATAAGCAGCAACTAGGAACAGTACAGCACCACCAACTTCAATGACTCCAGCAAGCATCTGGATGATAAGTGCGAAACTCTTTATACAGTTCCAAGAATGCATAATATGACGGTTCTTCAAACGTATATCAGAAGAGTTTAATTTGAGAAACACACATGCGAAACAAGTGTATAGAGTGACAAAAATAATAGGGATAGTGGTGACTAGTGCTGCTACTAAGATGAGTTGGTTTTCAGGAGCCATGATTTGAAGGGCCCAACCAGTACCCATGACAATGAGGTAAGGTATGGCTGACATATAAAACAAAATAAAGTTATAGCCAGCCCACATCTCATCAGCCTCCCAGACATCTTTCAGATCACGGCAACCCATGCTGTAATAGAGTAACAGAAGATTGGTTACCTTGGTAATGGAGTCTAAGTAGTAGTTAAAGCACAAAACAGAGAAGAGAGTGTTTTTTTAACTTATTAGTAGCCATCACCATGGTAACAGTTTTTCTTCCCTCATTATTCAGACTCATGGAGGGTCTAGGAGCTCATTAGTTAGTTAACGAGGACAGGGATGATGGCTACTAAGTATGTTAGATTTTAGTCCACTTTTGCTACTTACAAGCAATCATGGCGTACGGTAGTACGCCATATGTAGGGATGACCCCGAAAAAAATGGCCGCCACATTAAAAGTGCACAAATAACAAGCTCGAAATGTCTTCGTTAGATTAGTCAAAGGCCTGTATGAGCCATATCAGGCATTATCGAGTGTTTTCATGAGCAAAAAGACTGTTAAGTTTGCTGGAAAGTATCGCTAAGCACCAGACCGGCAAGTCGCCAAAACGGACAAATCGTCTATCTTCTGACTTTCTTTCTTCTTCTTCTTCTTCTTCTTCTTCTTCTTCTTCTTTTTCTCACCGCGATAGCACGATAACGGCTGGAGCTTTTACAATGATTCAAACGCAAAACAGCAGGATAAATCACTAGGTATTGCACCTGCCACTTATCGGTCTAAAAGAAAGAACTCAAACTTATCGGCGATTCTCAGGTAATCTCACACTTACGCTAGCTGCTACACGCCATTTTGCTCGAATTAAATATTACTCATAATTACGTCACCAGGGTTCAACTAAGCACGTGGTTCAGTACTTCGTAGAGAAGGTGAGAATTGAGCGTTGCAGTTTGCAACCACGAAATCAGATTGTCCTCCTATGCCTGTTATTGGAAGGACCCTGAGACGAAAAGGGCGTCCTCCCATACCCGTTATTGGGAGGACCCTGAGACCAAAAGGGCATCTTCCAGGGCATCCTCCCATACCCGTTATTGGAAGGACCCTGAGAAAGGAAGGGCAGCTTCCCTCATATCCTCCCATACCCGCTATTGGGAGGACCCTGAGAAAGGAAGGGCAGCTTCCCGCGTATCCTCCCATAGTAGTTATTGGAGGAACCCTGACAAAAAAGGGCAGCAGCTCGTATGACTAATTTGAAGGCTGCAAAAGCCAAGCTCAAGTGGTATAGACGGTACTATGCCAGCTAGTGTTTTAACCATCAAGTACTTCATATGACTTAGAACACTAGCCACTGATATTCAATTTCAAGTTTTATTGTCAACTTTCACATTTCAAATTTGCTTGTTATAGTCATTTACATGCATATAGTACACATACAATGTTTACTGCGAGTTGATGGTAGCACTTTGGCTGGTGTCTTCTTAACATCCTCCTTTTGTGTTGTGCCTGAGTCTTATTCCTCCAACGAAGCAAGTGGCAGCCTATTGGTAGCTTGGTATACTCAAACTCAAGTAGCACCGAGTCAACAGTGCATGGCTTCATTCCAAACTTCTGCACTAGAGGTGGCCACAGAACTGGCGGTTGTTCAGCTCCACAGACCTCTATGCGTTCGTTTCAAACCGATTTAGACTATAGCTACCCACCATGCATTAAACAGTTCTGTAATGGGGTCTTACGACTCAATACTCTGGTGACAGTCTATGGAGGGTTTTTCGGTGAACCCATTAGTAGTCCACGTGAAATGAGCACAGGATTTATAAGCTTGCATGCAAAGCCTTATTAAACTCATCTGCTTTTCACTTGGTTTTTATGAGGCTTTGCTTGGACTGTACTTCTAAACCCCCCGAAGTTTGATGTTTGGATTGACGATTTCACTTCAAAGCGTTTGAATTTATGACAATTCTTAGCTCTTTCTACTATCATACTGTACACACCATGCATCTTCCCCTCGGCCTACCCTCCCATGTCACTTCTTTCTTACCATTCCTAAAAAGCAATACAAAAAAAAAAAGAGCAGGAACAAGTCACAAAAAAGTTTTCTGAATGAAAACAAGTGCATGTAGGGATGGAACCCTCAAAAACCAACCAAACTAGATGGGAATGACACCACAACAATTTCACACCATCCCTACATCTTGTGCCATTTTGCCAACTATGCACACCAGTAAACTCTCTAGCCTATTCACACCCACTAAATGAATACTAGCTGTAGTTAGCGCTGCTCATTCCACAGCCTTTTACATAAAGACAATCCATATCTGCCATGTTCAGCAGCAATAAAATTTCACAACATAACTTACTCCAACAGACCCAGCTCATGCACTCGACAGTTTCTGCATTCAAGACTAGTCTCACAAGCCAGACCCTTTCCGTTCCACAGTGCAGATCGCTTTCAGTATTGGCACGCAGAGGAAGGCACTAAGAATCGTCATAAATGCTTTGAAGTGAAATTGTAAATCCAAACATCAAACTTCTTCCCTCTGTGTGCCACATACTGAAAGCGATCGGTGCTGCGCAGAAAGGGTCTGGCTTGCAAGACTAATTCAAGACAGACCATACCTGCCATTCTCAGCATAGCAACTACATCACAGCCACCCACAACATAACTCACCCCCCATGCACATCAACATGCACTCCACACCCAGCACTACCCATCCCACTGCCTTCCACAACCCTCCTATGAACACAACTAACAAACACAAAGCATAGTTGGCAAAATGGCACAAGATGTAGGGATGGTGTGAAATTGTTGTGGTGTCATTCCCATCTAGTTTGGTTGGTTTTTGAGGGTTCCATCCCTACATGCACTTGTTTTCATTCAGAAAACTTTTTTGTGACTTGTCCTATATAGAGTTACCTTAGCTCTGAATGATATCTACTCATAGGCTGCCCCTCAGTGCATCTCCACTGTCTCTGCAGTACAACAACAAATGGTTATACACTCTAAGACAAAGGATTGATGTATGTAATTTACAACAAACCACCACCTGACTTTGGGGGGAGAAAGGGGCAGCACAAGGACAAAGGTTGGTTATTCTAAACCATCAATCCTGTGGCTAGCATGCTGTAAGGGTATTTTTACTACTGAGCTTTAATGTGAGGTATTTCCCTGTGAATATCCAAGTTAAAACACGACTGTTACCTAAGATACATAGGATATATGCAACATTATTCGGTAATTTTACTTACATGATTCAGAAATCCAGTCATAAACTCGTGTACAGCACTGTTACACAAAGAGAGCTACTTGTTTAGCAGCTACAGACAACCTTTTTGAGAATTTTGAACTCTGAACTTGGTTTAAACTGACCTCAAGATAGTCATACATCAATAGACTCCATATATGGAGACCTCTCAATGCACAACAGAATCCTACTCTATACATAACAGAATCCTTCAAAAGTACGGTAAAAATTTTTATTACTTTTGGGTGTTTATAAATAGAACAGTAAGATATATAGTCTCATTCCTAAACCAATTCTCAGATGGGCCTGGTTGTGAGGCTAAGTTGTGGAAAAGTATGGGCTTTAGTTGTCAGTGTGTCTGTCAGTCAACAATTAAAAGGTCCCAGGCTCTAGCCCCACTGGAATCAATTCTTTTCAGGCTTCACACAATCCTACCCTTCTTTGTGAACTTTTGATTTACCTTGACTGGAAAGAAATTTGCTATCTGAACAGCCTGCTGGCAATGTCTTCATTGTTGCTCCTAAACAGCCTTGTTCCTGGCCAGCCATCCTTGTTTCGTCACTTGCAGCAGTAACGTTTCAAACATTCTCTCCCTCTCATCCTCTACTCCCTCCGTCCTTTCATCTACCGGTATCCCTCCCTTTGTCCTCTTCTTCCTCCCTCCTATTCTACGTTCCGCCATTTCTTCCTCCAGCCCTCTCTCCCTTCATCCCTCCCTCTCTTTCTACCTCCATCCCCCTCTCCTTCTCTTCTTCCTTCCCTTTCTCCCTTTTTTTTTCTCTCTCTCTCCCTTTTTGCCTCCCTCCCTTCCTTCCCTCCTCCCTTCCACTCTCCCTCTCTCTCACCCTCCTTCTCCTCCCTCTCTCATGAAATCTCTTTCCCTCCCTTCTATATTGCACTGAGTGCAAAGTTATGGCAGTTCTTTTCCATTTTCTTGTCCTAGCTCTTCTGCACCCGCTGTAAAGTAGATAAAATTTGCTACACAGGAGTGCACCTTTTGTATGGACGAAACCTTCGAACTTCATAAGTCCCATCACCGATGCTGCTCAAACTCTTAGGCCTCAAGTCTCCCTGCCAGCCAATCCTTGTCCTATCTGATCCTTGTCCCATCCGATCGTTGTCCCATCCAATCCTTGCCCCATCCGATCCTTGCCCCATCCAATTGTCCCATCAATCCTGTCCCATCCGATCCTTGTCCCATCCGATCCTTGTCCCATCCGATCCTTGGTCCCATCCGATCCTTGTCCCATCTGATCGTTGTCCCATCCGATCCTTGTCCCATCCAATCCTTGTCCCATCTGATCCTTGTCCCATCCGATCCTTGTCCCATCTGATCCTTGTCCCATCCAATCCTTGTCCCATCCAATCCTTGTCCCATCCGATCCTTGTCCCATCCAATCCTTGTCCCATGCGATCCTTGTCCCATCTGATCCTTGTCCCATCTGATCCTTGTCCCATCTGATCCTTGTCCCATCTGATCCTTGTCCCATCAATCCTGTCCCATCCAATCCTGTCCCATCCGATCCTTGTCCCATGCGATCCTTGTCCCATGCGATCCTTGTCCCATCCGATCCTTGGTCCCATCCGATCCTTGTCCCATCTGATCGTTGTCCCATCCGATCCTTGTCCCATCCAATCCTTGTCCCATCTGATCCTTGTCCCATCCGATCCTTGTCCCATCTGATCCTTGTCCCATCCAATCCTTGTCCCATCCAATCCTTGTCCCATCCGATCCTTGTCCCATCCAATCCTTGTCCCATGCGATCCTTGTCCCATCTGATCCTTGTCCCATCTGATCCTTGTCCCATCTGATCCTTGTCCCATCTGATCCTTGTCCCATCAATCCTGTCCCATCCAATCCTGTCCCATCCGATCCTTGTCCCATGCGATCCTTGTCCCATGCGATCCTTGTCCCATCCAATCCTTGGTCCCATGCGATCCTTGGTCCCATGCGATCCTTGTCCCATCCGATCCTTGTCCCATCCGATCCTTGTCCCATCTGATCCTTGTCCCATCCGATCCTTTTCCCATCCGATCCTTGTCCCATCCAATCCTTGTCCCATCCAATCCTTGTCCCATGTTGGTACCTTTTTAAGAACCAGAGATATAGTCGGCAATCGACTGATCATTACAGAAACTCTACCCACTATCTTTTCCCACTTGATAAGCTATGATGTTAGTATTCATGGTTCAGCAAATGTGTGCTTACACTAAGCTCTTGTGAATACCGAGTTTACTGTATTCCCTAGACTGAATTTGATGCTTGTAAAATATTAGGTGGAACTGCCAGCAAACTTTGCTATGGTAACAGCTTCCACTATCTTAGAATTCATTTTCAGTACTGCATTTATTGAATTAGCATGAGAAGGATAGTCTATATATTTGTAGTGTTTGCTAAAACAATTTTATTTCAATAATATATATATAGATATATATAATTATCACCATAGTACGAAGCTATACCGGAAAATATCACGAGTTTGTTGCCATCTGTATTGTTACTATGGTGATAATGATTTTATCATACGAACCTTCGATTTCATTGCACGTTCAGACGCAGCACACGTGACTTGTAGTACCTGATACGGATTGTCGCGTGACTTGTAGTAAAAAATACGGCTTTTTATAAACTGCGTGCAGCTGCAAGGCTTCCCCATTGACTCCCATACGTTAGCGTGAGTTAGACGTATGATATATATATAGATATGTATATATAGTAAAAACTAGCTTCATTCTTAGGCCTTCCCTGGCTCCATTTTTTTTGATCACTTGTAGCTGGGGCCAGAGAAGGCCTAGGAATGGGGCTAGATAAAAATAGCACTACAGTGAATCAGTCAGATTCTGAGCAGTCAGCTAATTAACAAAAACTTGCAGTAGTACTACCAAAGTCAACTTGTACATAATTATACACAACTCACACTGTACAACAGTCAGTAATGTATTATTAACTAACACGCCATACTGCAGCTCACTTCTGAAGCACAGAAACAGCCTTCCGAGATAATGTAAGCACATCCACCAATTATGCCAAACACACCAGCCAGGATTCCCAAAGCAAGAGGGTTTGGCGACTCATTCAACATACTTGGAGTAATAACAGCATAAATGAACAGTGCTGCACCGGCAATTTGAAGCAGTCCAGCAGATGCCTCAATGGTGAATATACCACATTTTATGAGGGAATGCTCCTCACAACATTTGAATTTGATTGTGATCGCAGAACAAAAGTACGAAATAATACCGAGTCCTGGGACGCTGCTCACAATTGCCGCTGTTAAGATGAGCGAATTGTCTTGGTTAGCCCACCATAGGTACCAACCGACACCCATGACAATGCCATAGCATACGACGAAAATGGCAAATAGTACAGGACTACTTCTGCGGGCACATTTCCGTTGACCTTCAGTCAGATCGCAGCAACCCATGCTGTAGTAGCAGAGAATAACTCAACAATTAGTTGCCATGGTAATGGTGTTTAGTGTACTATTATGAAAGCTTTATAACATTGTATACAATTGTATGAGTGAACAAATGTGCAAACAAAAGTTTGTAACTTGCACATTTATGCAAAATTAGAGTCTGCAACTGGGAGTTTATTCTCAAAGCTTCAATGCTAGCCTCGTTAAAAATACGTGTGTGCAACTTCACACAAATACTAGGCCTCCACTGCATGAGGAGCTGTACTATTCGATTGACTATGGCAGTATATGTATGCTGCTGGTATTATCATAAGCCTTATGCTCAGAAATTATGCATATTAGGGAGGGGTTCTTGCTGTGTTCAAGATGTGGAAGCGTATCTTAGTACCTAAATTAAGTCAGCACAAAAACGGGTCAGAAGTATCCGCATTATAACTTACATGATTCAAACCAGCACACGTTCAACAGCAAAAAAACACCACGAATCACCTGGTGACACTGAGGTATGTAGAGCCACTTGTTGAACAGGTTTACTGCAAAAGCACCACACAACCAGCCACCTACTGATGATTCTGAAGTAGAGTCACTTGTTGTACAGTTACCGACAAACAAGCAATTTTTCTGAACCCTGAGAGGTATTGATTCAACAGACAGACAAATGATTGAAGGCCTCAGAGCTATAGTAGGCTGATTAGTATTTTGAAACAAACTAGACAGTTTGCGCTCATGCTTAAACGTCTGTCAGAATAGGTGTGAATGAGTAGGCATACCTGTGTAATCACATACTGTTTGTTTCCTACTAAGAAATTACCTTAATTAATTTCTTTCCGGTAGTATGGAAATACCATAGTATGTTATACTGCTTTCTTACCGGTAGTATGGAATTACATAGGCATATATATAGTATACTTGGTTTAGACCCAGTGTAAACACTTTTAATTTTGTTGTAATAGCCAATCTGAGACAACCAATGAGATTGCTCAAATGGGTGTCTACTGGCCAATAACTAGTAATAGTCATTTGATTGGTCAATTGTAGGCACACTATACTCCCTGTCCTATACCATAATAATTTGACACCCTTATTGATTTATGTAACCCGTTACCTAGGCAACATATAAAAATGTTGCTCAATCTCTCTTCTACAATGATGTTGCCTAGGTAACAGGTTATATTACATACATGCACAATTTGCTATATTTATCCCATGTTATGCATGTGTGCCTAACGTGGGAACCAGCCAAAAATAGGAGCAGTATTGTTTCAAGCAATCAGCCAATTAAGAACTACATACATGACACTACTACTTACAGTATAAAACATATATGTCTTGCACTATGATAAACAGTAATGCTACTGTGAGTCCAGAAAATGAAAGAAAAAGAGGAGGGAAACGTGCAAAATTAAAAGTAACAGTAATTTGCATCTGGATCCCCGCACATGTAAGCAAAGCAACAACACTGTGAAAAAATACAACAGCTTCCAGCAATCATACCAAACACGCCGGCAGAGATTCCATAAGCAAGAACGTCCGGATCATTCAGAGTAGCACCGGCGGCAATGAACAATGCTGCACCAATCATCTGAATAAGTCCAGCACACGACTGAATGGTGAATATACCAAACTTTATACAGGAGTCATCCTCACATGCTTCGAAGAATGTGAAGGCAAAACAAAGGTATGAGGCGAGAGAAAGAACAGGGATAGTGCTCACAACTGCCCCTGCTAAGATGAGCGGTTCTCCTGGACTCTCCCGAGTAGCAAGGACCCAACCAACTCCCATCACGATGGCGTAGCATATGATTGCAATGATGAGTAGTACCGGACTACTCCTGAAAGCACATTTCCGTTGGCCTTCAGTCAGATCACAGCATCCCATGCTGAAATAGAATAACAGAGGATAACTTAGTTGCCATGGTAATGGAGTTTAGCAATATTGTAATTTAAGTTTGCAATTCTAAACTGCACCCCAAGTAACCTGGTTCTCGGCTTCTCATGCAGCACCAGGTTACACTCCAAGAAAGATGCTCAAACTGCACCCCAAGTAACCTGGTTCTTGGCTCCTCATGCAGCACCAGGTTACACTCCAAGATGCTCAAACTGCACCCCAAGTAACCTGGTTCTCGGCTCCTCATGCAGCACCAGGTTACACTCCAAGATGCTCAAACTGCACCCCAAGTAACCTGGTTCTCGGCTCCTCATGCAGCACCAGGTTACACTCCAAGATGCTCAAAGAACAGAGTTTAGTGCTGCGACCTAGCTAACAGCTGTATCACCAGACCCTTTTCTGCATTGGTTTGGTCCGGGCACACGACTATTTAAACTTCAGTTGTTGTAAATTCATGTACTTAGTACCTTGCTATACTCAAGGTGCATTACAGTACCTTTACTTACGTGACTTGAATCAGCACAAATCAACAGAATCAGGCACACACACAAAGACAAAGAAATATCTAGAGTCACTTGTTGAACCACTACAAATAAGCAAGCAATTTTTCTGAGTTCTGAAAACCACACAGCCAGCCACCTACTGATAACACTGGACTAGAGTTACAGCTACCGACAAACAAACAATTTGTCTGAGCCCTGGACATTGATTCAACGGACCTCCCCTAAACCCCCATATAGATACTTCATGTGAAACAAAATCCTTACAAGATCTACATAATGAAATTATCTAACCTTAATCTTTGGGTGTTCATATAACCAACAAGACACCAACTATAGTCATAGTTAAATCAGTTTGTGGATATTGCTGAACTAAGATGGATATGTGATTTTAGGAATGTAGAATCAAGGCTTGGAACTCATAAAAATGTGTTTTTGTCTCCGTCTGTGACTTTGCTTCAGTGAGTTTGTTGGACCTCATCTTCCACCCTCCTTCCCTCAGGCCTTCACCCAGCTTTCCGTCACTGCAGTATGAAAGCTGGGTGGGGAGTTGAGAACGGGGTTACTAAGTATTTACGTACATAAATCATCATTTCTCTCTGAAATGAGGCAGGCATTTGCATACACAGCGGAGCTGATGAGGCCTGGTATTGGCCGAAACGCGTCCTGCGCAGTGGGTGACTTTACTTAACATCTAGGCCTTTTTTTAGGGAGATCTGGTTTGTTGATTGTTCATACATACGTATGCAAATGTATTAGAGGCCTTAGATGGTTGCAGATGTAGCACCTCCCTTATTCTTCCGTATATTAACTCAATATTTGTGTAGTTGGTTATTTCAAAATTGTAGGTCAGGATTGGTCGTGTCAGTAAAAGTGTGCAACCTCCCTCCCATATGATCTATCTATGGTTTCTTATCATTCCCAAGTGTGGGTCCACTTGTATGTATGTTCTGTTGATCCTCACCTTCAGGTTTGGTTGTGAGAAACTGGTTCTTGTTGGAGACCCAAAGGTATACCCTCCCCCACTCACTACACCCTCCCCCACTCACTACACCCTCGCCCACTCACTACACATTAGCTATATATAACAATCAGTTTGTCTCTTTGCATCTTCCCTCTGCTCTTCTTTTACTCTATCTGGTTCTCCTCTCTCTCTCCCTCCTCTTTGTTGTCCTTCCACCACCTTCCTCTCCACTCACTATGCCACCATTTTACTCTCCCTTTTTCTCCTCTCTTCCTCGTCTCCTCCACCCTCTCCCCCCCCCCCCCCCCCCCCCACCTCCTTCCCATTCTCTCCTCTTTCCTTATCCCCCTTCTCTCTCTCCTCCTTATCTCTTTTATTTATGTATCTCTTTTCCCTCACACTCACCCCACCCCCCAATTCACTTCCTCCCAGCAACTTGCTCCTACTATTCAAGGCTCAGAGTCGGCTCATGAGAATGGACTGGAACAGACATTGTTTGAGAGACTAGCTTTCATGGTGAGAACAGATTCCTTTCCACATGATTTACATTCTTTCTCACACTGTCCATTCCACTCAACCAGTGGCCTGTATTTAATACTTGCCTTCCTTTCTCTCTTCCTCTTCTCTCCCTCTCTGTTTTCCTTTTCCTCCTACCTCCCTTCCTCCTCTGCTTTCTTCCCTCCTTCTCCTCTCTTCCCTCCCGCTTACCTTCCTACCCCCTCTCCTTCCTTTATTCTTCCTCCCCATATATTGTCATAGTGCATATTTGCATTCCATTGCAATCAACACACATTCCCTTCCACATATACGCTCACACATGACAGGGTCATCAACCTGTAATGCTGCGAACACAGGTATACCACAGTAAACTACAGTTACCATAGTAAACTACAGTAAACTACAGTGTACCACAGTAAACTACAGTATACCACAGTAAACTACAGTATACCATAGTAAACTACAGTATACCACAGTAAACTATAGTATACCACAGTGAACTATAGTATACCATAGTGAACTATAGTATACCACAGTGAACTATAGCATGTTACAGTATACCAGTTTGTAATCTACAACTCTCTACATGTGCTGATATTTATCCTCAGACTCTCTTCCTCTACTGTAGTATCGCTGCCACCCAAGATTGAGTGCCGTATCAAACAGGTATATCCCAACTGGCCATTTTTTAGAACAGAATGTCAATTATCTTGTAGTTCAGTTTCGACTGGTGTAGTAAATTTGTCAATGTTTTGTTTTTCTACTAGTCTATTTTATGAGCAACAGTTGTTGGACGGTGTGACCGAAGAACAAAGAAAACCATTGCTAGTAAGTACATTATATGCCCATCATTGCTATTGACCTGTGACCTTTGACCTTTAACCCCCTAGCCCCACCTTCCCACACTCTGTTTTCTGAACGTGACCAATGGAAAAGAGTCGAGTGCTCCAGATGGAAGCTATTTTAACTTTGAAGAGGTACGCACTGAAATAGTCACTTGGGAGTACAGCAAGGTTTATGGTTTATCTGAACTTCAGTTATTCAAATCTTCACTTATCCGGACCCCAACAGTAATGATATTCATGATTGGTTTTCAGGCCAAGGTGGTTGTTGAACTTCTGGATACTCTACTGGAGAATGGCATACCAGCAGACAGTATAGGTTAGTTGGACATATTATACTATAGTTTACTGTGTTATACGATGGTGTACTGTGATGTCTGTTGTCCAGGAGTAATCACACTATACAGAGCCCAGATGTTTGAAATCAGGAAGATGCTATCAGGAAAGAGCTGCAGTGATGCAAAGGCAGTTCAGGTGAACACTTATGGGTGTGGCTAAATAGTCATGTGACTGACATGGCAACAACGGTAGGTTGTTGCTATACACCTTTCATATTTAATCTCTCCCTCTGTTCATTACTGTTCTCCCTTCCCACCCCCCCCCCCACCCCCCGTCTCTTCTCCCTCATTTCCTCCCTCCCCTCTTTCCCTCCCATCTTCCCTTCTACCTCCTTCCTCCCCCTTCCTTTCTGCCCTCCCTTTTTCCCTCCCTCTTCCCACTCTCTCTCTCTCTCTCCGCCCCTTCCTACCTCCCTCCTTTCTCCCTCTCTTTCCATCTAGATCTCAACAGTGGATGCCTTCCAAGGGGGAGAGAAGGAGCTGGTAATACTCTCAAGTGTGAGAACACAACATGTCGGATTCATTGATTCCAACCGAAGAACAAATGTTGCTCTCACCAGAGCTAAAAGGTTGGACATTTGTATACACATGACATGTCACTCACGAAGAAGCGGTAGGGTATTTAGCAGCACCCTTAGTATCTATGCTACATTCCCAGACCCTTAATTGGGTTTCTTAAACCTTTTGGCGTAGGCTTATGGTCTCATTCCCAGGCCCCACCCAGCTTGCAGTTTGCATGTGGTGAGAGCCTGGGAACGAGGCTACCAACCTTATACTTGAGAGACCACACATAGAACTTAGACATCACACTCTGACCAGAAAATGTTCCTACTATAGTATAATACGTATGTTGGCTGAAACGCATCCTGTACATTGGGTGACTTTGCATAACATCTAAATCTTTTTATTAAGGGTCCCGGAGATGTAATATACACTAGTACGATTGTAGTGGTTCTTGAATTCCAACGTCATAGTGCATGAATCTATAAGTCAATAATATGTATATAGCCATGTTGTTTTCCTCACCCATGATACACACATTCTCACACTTCACACAACTACACATGCATGAACAATCGATGAACCACATCTCCCTAAAAAAAATTGGCGTAGATGTTATGTAAAGTCACCCACTGCACAGGACCCGTTTTGGCCAATACCAGGCCTCATCAGCTGCACTGGTATGATCAGGAGATGGGGACTGCTATCTCATGCACAAAATGCAGTCAGGTGGCTGGCCTTGTTGGTAGAAGCTCTTCGGAGGCATCTTCTCTTCGTGCAGCTGTCCTTCAAAGATCGTAGTGACCATACGTAATTGTCATGTGTTGTTGATGTGCAAATGGGTGTGTGCGTACTGAAGCACTGGAGGTACCGGAAGTGCTAATGCACCTACTTCCCATCCACACACACACACAACTACCATACAGACACCTTCTTATCCTTGGCAACCAGCAAATGCTCACTAGCAATGATGTATGGGGTCATGTGCTGCAGCAGTGCCACGCCTCCCCACACGGAATACAACTGGCCTCACAGTTGATTTCAACTCTCAAACAATCAGTATGATTGGTGCATTGCTGTCGTATTGTGTGATTGGTGTGACAACCTGTCTGAATGGTGTTTATGTTCTTGTATTGTGCGTATATCACTGGTGTATAAATTACTGGACTGGCCTGCAAAGGCAGGCTGCCATACTGCACTAAAAATCAATGGACCACATGTCCCTGAATAAAAAAGGCAGGCCTAGATGTGTGCATGGGTTGTGTTAAGTACCTGTTGGGCAAGCCTGAGACAGCTATGAAAATATTATAGTAAGCCTTAAAGTCTATAACACTGTTTAGACATATTGGGGATAGACCTGTAATCAACTCTGTGATTCTTAGACTTGACTTCTTTGATGTTACAAGGCAAAAACAGAGTGAAAGAATTTAATGAGGGCTGTTAGTTGTTTGGTGGTCGTAGCTCGGTGGTAGAGCACTGGTGGCTCAAGCAAGGAGCTCTGGGTTTGAATTCTGGCAACTGCCAGATTTTCACTCTCCTTTATTTTTGCTTTATAGCATCAAGTATGTCTTGACTGTAATTCTATTTGTATGTGGTTGCTAGTTATGGAATTTTCAGATTAACCCCTTGTACACACTTGTACTGCAGTACCAATTTCAGTGAACCCAAAAGTTATTACTAGATGTAATGTAGATTAGTATAGGTAATAGTAATGCCCTAAATAGCATGAGGCATTACAAGTGCTATTAATCCCAAATTCCACAGTAAACTGTGCTATCACATGCTAATAGTAAACTATATTCTTGTATAGTATAAGCTATATTTGTATACTATAAACTATGCCATAATGTTTACAGGAAACAATATCAGTGTAGCTATAAACTATGCTATAATTTACAAGTAAACAATATCAGTGTACTGTTGTGCACATTGACCAATCAAATCACTATTACAACTTTTTCTCAGTAGACAGCCATGTGAGCAATCTCATTGGTTGTCCCAGATGCCTATTACAAAAATAATAGGTGTAATAGACATAGGCACTTTATACTGGGACTAAACTATTAATGGATAAATGGACAAAGTTAGTTTCCATTCCAAATAGGCAGCCACATGTGTGTGATGAGAGCTGCTGATGTGTAAACACTCTGAGATATGCATGATTGTTAACCAAAGGAAATAGATGCCTTATTAATCTCTTTCAAATGTCTTCTACTGTTGTGTACTTTCAGTGAGCAAGACAATTAACTAAATTAAGCATTGAAAGTTTAATGGATTAATGACAAAGATATTCCAATTTTCCATTACAAATAGTCAGCCTTGTAACTATTGATCCTACTACAAAAAACACTTGCATACAAAACATATTGTATACAATACTGTACTTGTGCATACACACAAAAGTGTTGCCTCCGGTTAATATTGAATGTACTGTGATATAGAACGCTTAACGCTGTGGAGTTGGATTGTAAGTGCAAAAACACAATAAAAACTGAGCACAGATGCAAGCAACGCCAGAAAGGATTGCAAAAACACCAGCAGAGATCCCGAAAGCTAGAATATTACTTTGATTTCTCAGATTCACACTGGCAACCATAAAGAGTACTCCACCGCCAATTTCCAAAATTCCAGCCAGCAGCTCGGTGATAAACACAAAGGTCTTTGTGCAGTCCTTTAAGCATGTATCGAAAGAGCATGATTCGAGAAATCTGAACGTAAAAAGCAGGTATGAAGCTGTGAACACAATGGGTACAGTGGTCAATATCGCTGCTATGAAGATGAGTTGTTCATCGGGAACCATTCTCTGTAAAGTCCACCCAACACCCATGACAATGGCGTAACATATGGCTGAAATGCAGATTGCGATGGCAGTACCACTGCCAAAGAACGTGAGACGAGATTCACGCTTCAATTTCATGCTGTAAGGAAAAACAGTTGATCATTTTTTCATGAAGAAAACACAATTGTTACCATAGGTAAATAGCAACAACCAATGTACAGAGTTACAGCAAAGCTATGCAGTATACGTATATCTTGTTACACAGTTACATAGTTAAAAAGGAAGCACAGAAAACACTACAGTGCAGCTCACTCACTGCAGTAACAATCATCATAGCCTCATCTGGAGACTGTATTATGATCATCATTATGATAAGCTTGTTTCCACTTACTTGAATGGTTAAAAGTCAGCACAAATCCAGCACACAGCTGAGATACTAATGTGTACACAAAATTAACTGGCAGTACTGTTTATTGATTCAACAGCTACACAAGCAACTTTTCTTCTGCTGACTTATGAATCACCTGAGTGCATGAAGTGAAATCAACTCAGCTGCAGTGTAATAGTGCCGTCCTATACAGCATTGTTTTGTAGTGCATCTGTATCGAAGACATGCATATTAGAAGCAGCAAGAATGCCTTGGAATGAACATAAGTGATGTATGTTAAAATTCAAATAACTAAATTAATGGTCAAATTAATGTATGGTATGCTTATTTGACTTCCAGTTGCAGTTACATAGATGCACCAGGCACATTTTGGAATGTGTGAAGTGGTGAAGGCTAATTAATTATTGAGAGTAGAACTCATTGCAGTTCTCTCCTCTCAGTTTCTTTGCCTCCCCATTCTCAGAAACTTGCTCTTGCTAAGAGGCTCTTTCATGGTGAGAACAGATTCCAGTCCACGTGCAGATGCACATGTGGTGAGTGACAAATGCACTCTCCTGACCTACTGGGTAACTTATGCCGTTCCTACGCACCAATTCTGGAAGCCACCATAGCTATCACAATGTTTGGTGTCCAAGATTTTGGTAATACATTTTCATGCACTAATATTTTACTCCTTCTTGGATATCACTGTGTCTCATGATTATTGCCTGGTCTAAACATAAATATGAGCATGTAAAAAAGATTGTATCCATTCTATTGTTCATGCACCATTTTCACCAGATACATAATTTTATTTATTTTTTTTAACTATTCATGCACTATTGACTAACCTTTGGGGAGTATTTGTGTGCTTTTATGCAAATATTCATGCTATATTGGAACTTTGAGTACACAAACACTGTAACCCTACACTGTGGTAAAAGTGGGAGGTGGTATAGATCCTGCAACTGAGGTAACCCATTTTAAACTGAATGATGAATCCAGACTGCAACTGAGATGACCTTTTCTGGGTTAAATTAACCTCCAATTTTTTTTACAGTGTATAGCATTTCAGGGAGAGGTAGTTCATTGATGTTTCTTACACACAGCACTGAGCTATTGCAGTATAAATAGATTACAGTATATATATATACAGACATGCAGACAGACACACACAGCACTGAGCTATTACTATGTATAAACAGTGTAGATTATAGCAGACACACAGAGAGACATGCAGAACTGAGCTATGGCACCAATGCTACACTTTACAGCTGATTTCTACACTAGTACTTGCTTCTTCATCATTCATTGAGTCTGATTGTCCTTGACAAAACCAAAACAGTTATAAGCACAGCAACAAGACCGGGAGAGGATGTTAGTGACACCAGCAATGACCCCAAACACACCGGCACACACTCCATAAGCAAGGATGTTTGGATCATTCAGAGTAGCACCGGCAGCAATAAACAGTGCCCCACCAACAAGTTCAATAACTCCAGCAACCATTTCAATGCCAAGTAGACACCTGAGTGCACCTTGTGTGCGAAACCAGTTTTGGCAATCTGTATATGCACATATGTAGAAAAAGTATAGTACCACCGTATAAGCAGGGATGGAGCTTACGATTACTGCTGCATAGACGAGTTGGTTTTCTTGAGGTAGCAGTGCAAAGAAGATCCAGCCAAATGCCATCATGATGACCCAGCAAGCATTTGAAGTGACAAACAGCACTCCAAACAAGGTACACTTTCCCTCATCACCTTTGCAATCCATGCTGTAATAGCAAAAATAACCCACACAGACTGGTTGTCATGGTAATTGTCAGGTTTACGACACTATCACTTATATAGCTATCTATCTATAATATCTATCTATCTATCTATATCTATCTATCTATCTATCTATCTATCTATCTACCTATCTATCTATCTATCTATCTATCTATCTAATATAATCTATCCACCTCTATGTACTCATATGCAAATAACTAGGCCAGAGTATTCTGGTATGTGCCGTACTTGTATTTCATTGCTTGCAGCTGCTAACTAGTATAACTTACATAGCTCAAATTAGACGGCACAAATCTGCTGTGAGCAACACCACTGCACTGTTGAAATTACCAATGAAAGCTAGCTACCCAACAGACACAGAAGCAAGTTTTCTGGAACAATTCTGTTTACTTTATACTTCACTTCCATTTAATCTTTTTCTAAGACCAGCATTGTCACATGACTCATAATTATAATTATGCTTAGGTAATAATCATGGGACGATATCCCAGAAGGGTAATTAATAATGGATGAATACACTTTTGTTGAAACCTTGGTATGCATCTAATATTATGGTAGCTATAGTAGCTACGTTTAATCTTTAGGAATTCACTGCACAACATTAATTATATAAACAAGATAATAAAAAAATATATAAAAAAAACATTAAAAATGTGAAAAGATGCAGGGATGGCATGCCAAAAAGTATGCAAACAAGGTAGGGATAATGCATGAAAGCAAAGGTCAACATCTTGGCAAAGCCCCATCCCTACATTCTTTCACACTGCAGTTAGACAGTGCATGGGGGTCGGGTCTTCCTAAAACTGTCTAGCCACACTGTCACAACTCTTTGCTCATACATTATTTCAAAATTTTTCCTTCCCACCTACAATTAGACTACGGAATTGACACATTATCTTCAGCATATGTACCACTCAGTCACTGTCACATTTTAAGCAGGCTGTATCAATTATTTGTTGTGCTAACAGCTATTTACCTATTTAACAGTTCCATCCTGTGCTTTTCGTGTGTGTTTTGTTCTGTGTGTTTCACTCTCTGGATATTAGACATGCATTAGCGTACTTGCTACTTCTAATGTCTGGACATAACAACATAACAAATCTTTCATGTAGGGTGTCCAATTATAATTCTTCAATTTTTTTCTCTACATGGACTCTTGAGCTCTATACAACTATAATTTTTCTCTACATGGACTATCGAGCTATATACAATATACATGAGGTGTCCAGGGATTGCAATTTCACTTTGTCCCCCAATTGGGGAGATTCAGCGCTCAAACTTTATATACAAGTGTGGGGCTCGCTCAGGCTCGCCCTGATAAACAATATAGCCTCGTACCTAGACTCCTCCCCTGCAGAAAAACGGGGAGGAGCCTGGGTACAAGACTATAAACACATTATAGTAGACACATGAGAGACATGCAGAACTGAGCTATAGCACCAATACTACACTTTACAGCTGATTTCTACACTAGTACTTGCTTCTTCATCATTCATTGAGTCTGATTGTCCTTGACAAAACCAAAACAGTTATAAGCACAGCAACAAGACCGGGAGAGGATATTAGTGACACCAGCCATGACTCCAAACACACCGGCACACACTCCATACACAAGAACATTCGAGTCATTCAAAGTAGCACTGGCACCAATAAACAGTGTCCCACCGTAAAGTTGCACCAATCATTTCAATAACTCCAGCAACCATTTCAACTCCAAGTAGACACCTGAGTGCACCTCTTGTGCGAAACCAGTTTTGGCAATCTGTATATGCACATATGTAGAAAAAGTATAGTACCACCGTATAAGCAGGGATGGAGCTTACGATTACTGCTGCATAGACGAGTTGGTTTTGATCCAGCCAAATGCCATCATGATGACCCAGCAAGCATTTGAAGTGACAAACAGCACTCCAAACAAGGTACACTTTCCCTCATCACCTTTGTTGTAATACAGCAGAAACACCCAAACAGATTGGTTGTCATGGTAATGTATCACTCATCTATCTATCTATCTATCCACCCACCCACCCACCCACCCATCCATCCATCCATCCATCCATCCATCCATCCATCCATCCATCCACCCACCCATCCATCCACCCACCCATCCATCCATCCATCCATCCATCCATCCATCCATCCATCCACCCATCCATCCATCCATCCATCCATCCATCCATCCATCCATCCATCTATTTATCTATCTATCTTAATGTATCCAGCTATTTGCCTAGGTATCAATCTATCCACCTCTCTATGTACTCATATGCAAATAACTAGGCCAGAATATTCTGGTATGTGCTGTACTGGCATTCCACTGCTGGCAGCTGCTCTGTAGCTAACTAGTATGACTTACATAACTCAAATTAGACAGCGCTAATTTAAAGAGATCCGCTGTGAGAAACACTGCCACACTGTTTATACCATGCTCCACTTCCGTTTAGGACCAGACTGGTCACATGGCTCATAATTATCCTTAGGTAATAATCATATATCCCAGAATGATAATTATAGCTAGCTAACAGGCACCAAGTTTGAGTACCAAGAATATGATTAACTTCTTTTTTTCTTTTTTTCTTTTTTTTTTCCCTTTATATCGTGCCTGCCAGATGTGCAGCTGAAGTATTCAGTATCATCTGTGCAGCATTGTGAGGGTTCCAGTTGTCATAGCTCAGAGCTCAGGTAGAGCACTGGCAACTCAAGCAAGGGGCCCTGGGTATGATTCCCGGTGACTGCCGGCCTTTTCACATTCCTCTATTTATTTTTAGTGCCAAGTTTTTTTGATGATAAAATTGATTGTATGCCAACTCAACCTCTACTATCTACGTATGCAACAGACACATAATACAGATACAGCATTAAGC
The DNA here is from genome assembly GCA_949130485.1 of Agelas oroides. Lineage (NCBI taxonomy): Eukaryota > Metazoa > Porifera > Demospongiae > Agelasida > Agelasidae > Agelas > Agelas oroides. The sequence goes on along the minus strand of CASBWJ010000009.1, from coordinate 29,656 downwards.
TATTGGTATTATAGCTGTAGATACATAGTGACTATATAAGACAGATACACAGCACTGGGGTATTACAGTAGAGATATATACTTATACAACTGTATACCATGCAAGTCTCTAGCATTTTGCAGCTGTTTTCACTGATTTTTTATTCATTCTTTGTTTTCTGACTGCCCTTCAGGTAGTGAGTACAGCAACGTAACTGGAAGATAATGTTAGTGACACCAGCGATGATGCCAAAAATGCCAGCAGACACTCCATAAACATTTGGATCATTTAGAGTAGCAGTAATGAACATTATGCCACCAACAATTTCAGTAACTCCAGCAAGCATTTCAAAGACAAGTAGACAGCCGAGTACACCATTTGATTCCAAGTAGGATTTTCCAAATGGGCATATACATAGAAAGTGTAGAGCCACTGCATAAAAAGGGATCGAGCTTATGATTGCTGCTGCATAGACGAGTTGGTTTTCGGGATACACCATTGCATAGAGTTTCCAGCCATTACTCACCATAATGACCCAGCATACCCATGAAATGACAAGTAGGACTGCAGACAACCCACATGCACACTTTGTCTTATCACCTTCACAACCCATGCTGTAGCTAATAGAGTATATAATAGCAGAAACAACTCAACAGACCATGCAATCTACCTATTTATTCACATCTGCCGATAACTATATGCTAGAGTACGTGTTGTATTTTGTTTTCATTGCTAGAGCTGCTATATATACAACTAGTATAACTTACGTGACTTAAATAAGACAGCACAAATTTAAATCTGCTGTGAGAAATAACACCACACTGTTGAAATCCCAAATGAAACTGCCCAACAACTGCAACCAGCAATGTCATGTGATTCATAATTATGCTTAGACCAGGTAATAAACATGGATGGTACCCCAGATAACAGCCAATGAATATGCTTTGTTGAAAACTTGGATAGCTATACACCCAACAATGAATTAGCAATGCACGAGGGAGCACAGCACCACCAACTAACATTCAGATGTAGCTTTCCAGTATATTGTCCCCAATTGGGGAGACTCAGCACTCAAACTTTATGTATACCTGAACTAGCCTCATACCCAGGCTCCTCCCCTGCAAAAAAAAAAATTAAAAAAAAAAAAAAAAATTGGGGAGGAGCTTGGGTACGAGGCTATACCTGAAGGTTATTAACATTTTGCTCATACCACTTTATTTTGAAATTCTTTCTTCCCATTTACAATTAGACTACAGAATTAACACATTACCTTTAAACATATGTACCACTCCGTCACTGTCACATTTTAAGCAGGCTGCATCCATTATTTGCTGTGCTAACAGCTATTTACCCACTTACCAGTTCCATCCTGTGCTTTTCGTGTGTGTTTTGTTCTGTGTGTTTCACTCTCTGGATATTAGACATGCATTAGCTTACTTGCTACTTCTAATGTCTGGACATAACAACACAACAAATTTTTTATGTCGAGTGTCCAATTATAAATTTTCAATTTTTCTCTATATGGAATATCGAGCTCTATACAACTATAAGTTTTCTCTACATGGACTATCGAGCTATATACAATATACATGAGGTGTCCAGGGATTGCAATTTCATTTTGTCCCCCAATTGGGGAGATTCAGCGCTCAAACTTTATGTACAAGCGTCCAAATATAAATTTGTAGTACTAGAAATTTTCTCTACATAAACTGCTGAGCTATATACAATGTGGATTGTAAGTATCAACACACCAAGAAAACTGAGTGCAGATGCAAGTGAAGCCAGAAATGATTCCAAACACACCAGCAGAGACACCAAAAGCCAGAACATCCAGATTGTTGACACCAGCAACTACAAACAGTACTGCACCAGCGATTTCAGTGAGTCCGGCAAGCGTCCCAATAGTGAATACAGGGCATTTCATACACTCTTTAAGTATATACATATATACTGTATCAAAAGAGCAGGACTTATGATACATGCATGCAAAGGAAATGAATACAGTCATTAAAATAATCGGGATGGTCGTGACTATTGCTGCTGCTAAGATTAGATTATTTCCAGGAGCCATACTTTGGAAGGCCCAGCCCACACCAATGGCAATGGCATAACATACGGCTGAAATTACAAATAGAATAACAGTACATGTGCGAGAAAACATCTGACGATGAAATCCACGATTAGAGTTGTCCATGCTGTAATAGAGGAACAGATTGGTTACCATGGTAATTGAAGTAGTAAAGGAACAGTTACCAGTACAGGAGTCTCATGATTGCAGTCGAGGGAGGAGAAGGTCCCCTACGTTCCCATACTGAGTAAGATACGTAGGGACAGGGAATGAAATGGTTGGGAGGGGGTTGTAACTGCCAGTCAGGTTAGTTTGGTAATTGAAGTAGCAGAGGAACAGATTGGTTACCATGGTAATGAAGTAGTAGAGGAACAGAGATTGGTTAGCTACTGTGGGTGGTGCGGCCAAAGTCATGTGCGTATGCATGCAGCACATAGGAGGGTCTGGGGGTATGCTCCCCGTCCCCCCAGGAATTTTATTTTTTTTTAATTACATGTTCAAAGGTCATTTCAGAAGCCATTATCTAGCCTCGTCCCCAGGCCACTCCCAGATTTTATCTCGCAGCTGTGGAGAAAGATAAATCTGGGAGTGGCCTGGGGATGAGGCTAGCCATTATCATCTGTAATTCATGGCAAGTAGGATTTCAGGAGTCCACACTGAGGTAGCTAGTGATCACAGATTGCACGCAACTTAACGCATGTAGCAGCCCGAAGGTTCATGGTCAAAAAAGTGCAGCGGCCAAAACCGCACCAGCCACTGTGTGTGCTACGGCCCTGCTCATGGCTACCTTGGCATTGTCAATTAGCACGATGCCCACACAACCCCCCCCCCCCCCCCCCCCTACAGTGCGTGTAGGGTGGTGAAACTTGCGAAACAATCTCTCATGAATACCTCTCTTCTGATATCAGTATTGACACTATTGCTAGAAATTTAGGTGCAGTCATTTGGACAATGAACAATCCCCATGGTCTACATATGGTGTGAAAATGCACTGTCGTTTTAGGAAATTCAATTCTTTTAATCAAATTTGTCATGTCAAAAGACAAAAGTTGAAGCTTTCTAAATTGCTGCTGACATGGTTTTAACATAATTCAGAGGCTGTTTAGCCACATCAAATTTAGCTACAATTGTAGGCCTGCAACAGTGTGTGGGTGTAAATTTATTTTTTAAGTTTACAAGTCAGTTTGGTGTTGAGGACATCTTCAACAATTTACAAATTGTCAACAATATTTCCAAACTTAAAACTTCTCGGCCTCAGGGCATTGCCCCAGACTTCCTTGCTGTAATACGCACTACCAACCACCTGACGACTTCAAATTCAAGTATTCACTTACCGGTATATGTCGCCTGTAGAAGCGTTTGCGACCGCGATCAAGTTTTTTGGTCGGTATGATCGTTCCCTTCTGATCTGAGGCTCTGTCGCTTGATTTCCAAGGGTCAACGGTCAAATTGCAGCCGCGCGTTCTTGATTGTTGCAGTTCGGAGGTCACCTTGATCCCTTGATCGGCCCCCTTGATTCAATTTTGATCCCGGTAGCAAACGCTTCTACACGGTGACTACCCCTTGAAATCTGATGACTACGACCCCGTGTGTATAATACTTATAGACCTTATGCAATACCTCACGTAATTAAACGTAAAACGGAAAGTGGACGGAATCCGGATACTACGCCGCCATTTTGAGTGGCAAGGAAGACCGCGGTCTATGGAGCTTAAGTACAGCGAAGCACCTTGCGAGCTCGCTGCGTCAACGAAGCATGCAGGTAAGCTTATTCGCTTCGGTGAGCGTTAGGTCCTGTTGAGGCCTTGTACATTCTGGGTGTAAACGTAAAATCACTTATTGCGCTGGTGAGAAAGGAGCTCGCAAACTGCTCCGCTGTACTTAAGCTCCATTGACCGCGGTCATTTAGTATCCGGATTTCCGTCTACTGTCCGTTTCACGTTTGTTTACGTGAGGTGATGACGTCATGGCCGACTTGCATGATGACGTCACGTACGAGGGCTGGGGTAAAACTTCAACGGCGTGCCATAGAGAATGTATGGGGATTTTGTAGTCCTCCTGATAAACACCGTTATAACTTGTGATCAATAGTAGCTGTTGCCGCTCTTTTTGCATGCATTGACCACAGCAGAATGTTCTATCACCTGAATAGTTTCTAGGCGCTTCAGACGTTGCGTAACGTTTCGGCTAGCATGCAAAGCTATGGACGGCGCTCAAGAGTCCCAATTATAATCGTTATGACTGCCCTTGCAGTTACCTCAAGTTAGAGTCAGCGTCAGCGATAACTTACCTTGCTTGAATAGATCCTGTAGAACGCGCAGAACCCGCTGCCCCGCCCACATATACATGCACTCCCCATGATTTAGCCATGGTTCAGCCACACTTTGCCATGCCATATTTTAGAGATATAATAAGACTCAAATTGTACATACAGAACAATTAACGGTTTAACACTGATTGTGCAAGTTCAGCTGTGCTCTTTCTTGGACAGAAGAGCTCTTCGAGGATTGTCTCTTGGATCAGCACACAGCACAGTTCATGGTCGCCTAGCATCAATTTTTGGCCCTGTGAAAGTGTATGGAGGGAAAGAGAGTCTACTCTCTGGTTACTCTCTCCAAGAAAAAGCTGCATACCCACATGAAATACAACAGCATCCCAGCAGCTGCAACTTATTAAATCATACAAATTCAGCTGTATATCTGGCTTATTCATGCCTTTCCACCTGCCCCATTGCACAAAACAGAAATATTAAACACAATATAGACAAAAAGGTGGCTTACAAACAGTTTGAAGACAGAGGTCTTAGCCGTTTTCCAGAAATAGTACAATGGGAGACATCATCAGCTGAACCGTCGGCGGCTTTCCAGTCAATTAACGCCACTCACCGTACGGTAATACAGCCATCGGACTCGCTTATGAATACACCAACTCTTTGGGTAGCAAGTATTAGCGCATGGAGATGATCAGTCTTTCCGCGTAGCAAACTGATGGATCTTCTCAACACGCGTTTGGAATTCCCCATACATTCTCTATGGCCAGCTGCTGAACTTTTACCCCAGCCCTCGTACGTGACGTCATCATGCAAGTCGGCCCGTCGATCAATTGCATAAGGTCTATAGCGTACATGATGACTTACCTAAGGTTCCTCCAGAACGATGATGAATGAAACTAGCTAGCTATGTGCTCACAGAGGGCAGAGGTTTTCGTCCTAGCTTTGTGGCATGTCATCATCTACGTGTGTTGGCGTGTACTTCCGGTAAGGACTGCCCTTCAGATGCCGTAAATTCCCCTAGTCCATCCCACATCCGTCAGGTTCCCCTAGTAAGTTGTACACCTATTTACAGACTCAGGATTTTGACTGTATAGACTTCAGCTTTTCTCTTTTGGGGACAGGACCTGAAGCTAACCTATCACTATCAACATCGGACTGTTCACTATCACACATACTGTATACTTACTGCATTCAATTTTCGAAAACCCTTCCCTAGTCTCCGTGAATTCCCTAAATCTGGAGAGATTGCTGCCCTTGCTACTACTTTATCTAGCTAGCTACTACTTTGTCTAGCTAGCTACAAGCTGTGGGATCAGCACTGCACTTCACTCTGGCCTGCCCTGTGATTCGCGGTCAATCATCTGTCTAGTACTTAACGCCTGGGATCAGTAAGCCTAGTAGTGCTGTCACAGGGTTTGCAATCATGATAGGACGTGCAAGAATTAACACTCCTACATTAACATTAATTGCCCCATAGTGGGGCAGACCCTGTAATCAAATCCCCTCGAAAAAGATGGGACATTACTTGGGATTTGACAAATACAGTTTAGCTAACTATGCAGTCTGAGGTAATCAACTTCCCGACTATTGTGGCACTGTCTTCAGTCAACCCCCCATATAATCCCCATCAACTTGCCCAATAGGGCATAACGTTGATAGGTGCATTAGCAGAGGAGGTAGCTACAACACGGTGACATCACTGCAGGGGTTAGAGATTTTTGCTCAGTACAAAATATAAACCCCCGGAAATCAGAGATGTCAGGGGCTGATTCTATGTATGCACTATAGGTGTATGCGCCGAGTAAGAACTTACTAAAATGTTAGTATCAGTAGTCAATTTACCAGTCCACATAATAGTAGCTATCTAGCTAGTACAAAAATCAGAATGGTTGCACAGTAACAATAATCTATGTGTTTGCAAAAGAACAAAGCTATTAATGGCTAGTCTCCAGTTAGCTACAATAGTCTGCCTGGATCTCTTTCACGTGTGTTTGGAGTGCACAGAAGAGTGCAGCAAGAAACTTGAGAGCAGAAACCAGCACATCCACCGATGATGCCACACACACCAGTAGAAATTCCATGAGAAAAAATTAACTGTAGGGTCGGAGGCAACTGTAGGGTCGGAGGCAGCTGCAGGTATTTTGGTCCAGCATATATGAACATTATCCCACCAATGACTTGAATGACGGCAGCAAATATTTGAAACGTGAGTACACAGGTTAATATAGCCTTCCCAGTATCAGAAAAGGCGATGACATCAGCATAGTGCAATATGAGGTAAACGTACGCAGCGAGGAAAAGGCCAGGAACGGTGCTCACAATTGCAGCTCCCAAGATAAGTGAGTATTCATCAGACACATTTTGTAACATCAAAGTCTCGTCTTTCACGTGATCGAAAAGGAACCAACCAGCACCAACCACAGTGACATAGCACATCAATGAAATGGCGAGTAGCACCACACTAACTGTACAAGCCAAGGTACGCCACATGCTGTAATAGAGTAACAGCAGACATATATAAAGATTAGTTGCCACGGGCCCATGAAACCATGTTAATGATAACTGAACCACTTGGCACTTAGCTAAACACCCCAGTCTAAGGCCTACAAATCTGTGTCTGATCAGCTAAATCTAGGTTGCCCCTCTTTGTGTAGCATGGCTTATGCATACTGGTCACCCCATGCAAATGTTAATTTTACTATTAAATAGCATTCAAAAAGCATTGTTGCACTTTTGAGATACGTATATACCTAGCTATTAGTAATACGCATGCTCTATCAAAATGTACAGTGATTTACTTGAGGTGAAAGTTTTGATGACTTCATTCAGCATTGAGTGAAATAAGCAACCAACCCTACAGTGTTTGCAAGTAATCTGCAGCTTAGCTGCTCACTATTGGTTCAGCTTATGCAACTAACCCATAATTTTAGGCCCTGCATGCTCCACTCTGAAACACTTGTTGCAATTCTTACAGCCAAATCTCTTTGAGACACTTTCTAACAAATTTAACTCTAGGCAGAGTCGTTTCCATTTAGTCCATGCAGAATATTTTGTTAGCTATGTGATGTATTAAGTTAACACTCAAACCAACTATTCCCAGGCCTTAATTTTATTAGCTAATGTAACTTACGTCACTTGAGACAACACAAGTCCGACTGCAAGGAATGGCTAACTGCTCAACTGCACGAAACCACTACCAAGCTACTGAGCAACTGCAATATACACTGTAAAAACATTTGGGTTACTTCAACCATATTTTGGTCATCTCAGTTGCATGCCTGTTGTGTAAGTGAAACATTAGCTATGAACGTCATCAAGGGATGCTTACAATTTGAATCAAAGTGTAGTTGAGAAGCTTCTCCCTTTTGTTAGATTAGGATCATCTTGCAGAAAGCCTATAAATCAGCATTTCTGGTAAGGTTTGGTGTTTCTTAGATCCTACACATCCGCCCCTGGAGGAGTTCCTTGGTTGCATGGTTATCCAGGAATGTAGCCAAATAGCTAGGCTTTCTGCAAGAAGATCCTAAGTTAACAAAAAGGAGAAGCGTCTCAACTACACTTAAGCTTTCAATCAATTGGAAGCATCCCTTGAAGTTTGTAAAGTGTCACGTACACAACAGGCATGCAACTGAGATGACCATAATATGGTTGAAGTAACCCAAATGTTTTTACAGTGTATGCAAGCCAATTTTCAAAGAAACTTTCTCACTTTTATGTCAGTTTTTACACCCCTTTTTGAAGCACATCACCACCCCTTTTTTTAACCAGCATTGTTACAAACTTCGGAAAACATTGGGATTTAGTGATAACAAAATTGTGTTATATTCATGAAGATTTGTTTGGACTAGAATTTTGAGCTTTGCATGAATAAGATGTTCACAAGATTGGCCACTAACAACAAGTCAATAACTAGTCAGTACAGCTACTAGTTTGTTTGTTACAGACATATCCTCCCTCCTCCATCTTTCCCTTTTTCGGACTCCACTACACTTTTGTGTTAAGAACTGTGTGTTTAGTCACTTCCGAGGCCAGGTGTGAGAGTACCCCCCCCCCACTCACATCACATAGACATCATCAGTGTTTTTTCTGCATGGGTCTCTTTGAGGGAAATTTCACCCTAACCCCTTCCAAAGATTTCTTACCCAAGAGTTTTTGGTCAAGGTACATTGGAAATGCATATGCATAAATAGTCTGAATATTATAACATTTAAGTATGCAATGTACAAGTGTTGTGAACTGCTAAGCTCTGCCATATGGATACAAGAGTGCATGATGACGTCATTTTTTACTCCGCAATAAAAAATGACGTCATCATGCGCTCTTGATGGATATAGCTAATGCAAGGTACAGATACTGTGAGTTACTCTTCACATAATACAGTCCTTTATGCATGTAATTGCATCTTGCAACAGCACTGAAAGAAATTCTGAGATTCGGAATCTTTCGTTTTTTGGCAATTGTTGGTTACGCTTGCAGCAAAAACACAGAGAGCAGATGACAACGATGATGCCAAACATGACGATACAGCCCCCAAGGGTGATAACGAGTGGGTCTGCATTCAGAGTAACACCAGCAGTGATGAACAATACCCCACCAATGAATTCACAAACTCCGAGCAGGATCTCGACGAGGAATATCAAATTTCCCATAGTTTCCCTCTTGTTTTTATCCACACAACAGAAACTGCATGTTAACAATGTACATGGAAATGCTACGAAACAAGTGACAGGGATGGTGCTCACAACTGCTCCTGCCAACATGAGTGGATTTCCTGGGTGTATCGCTATCGCAAAGGCCCAGCCAACAGCCGTGAGGATGACAAAGCATACAAATGAGATGTAAACTAGCACTGCTACACATATGGAAGTCCAGTTGCGATCATGATCCATCCTGTAATAGAATAATAAAAAAACACATTATTTGCCATGGTAATGGACCGCCATGTCATTGTTATGGCGATATAAAAGTGAAAGTAGATATACAAGCCCCATTCCTCTATAATTATTTTTCACACTGCTGTTAAAGCTTGCACCATCTCAAATGACTGATCACAGGTTGTTTTTGTTATAACCAGCATACATATATACTTCATGCAGTCCAGAGTAGTCCAAGTGCTTCACATTAGCAGACCTCTCAACTCTCACGGTGCGATTCGGCATTCTCGGACCTTCATCCTTCACATTTTTAGGTTGCCTCAGTTGCATCCGTGTGGCCAAGAAATGCTGCCAAATAGCTAGGTTTTCTTGAAAGTTCATTTTGCTTTAGTTACATCAGATAGTCTCTTCCTTCAGAATACCTATTTGGCTACATTCCTGGCATAATATATATATACTACCACAACCATGCAACCAAGGAACTCTCCAGGAGCAGATGTATAAGATCGAAGAAACAACAAACCTCACCAGAAATCCTGGTTTATAGGCTTTCTGAAAGATGATACTAATTTAACAAAAGAGGGAAGCTTCTCAACTACACTCTGGTTTGAATTGAAAGGACTCCTTGAACTTTATGTGTCACGCACAAAAGGAATGTAACTGAGGTGACCAAAATATGGTTGAAGTAACCTAAACCTTTTTACAGTGTGCAGTTCTGTTTAACTAAGCTCAGTGGACTCATATAGCTAGGTGGCACCCTCTATATATAGCAGGGAGGTGTAAACGCAACTCTGCACTTATTGGTGTCTTTACAGAGCTTTGCAAGTTGCTTGTCTACTACAGCAAGACTTCATTACTGTAAACTACGTGCAGCCATTGACATACTCAATTAGTGGTTTTGCAGTGGTAGGCTGAGACTAATTATATATTGACATACTCAATTAGTGGTTTTGCAGTGGTAGGCTGAGACTAATACGTATTGCCTGTGCACTAATATAACAACCACTAATTGAGTATGTCAGTGACTATTACTAGTAGTCATTGGACTAGTAACTTGCAAACCTTGGTACATAATCAAATTTAACTCAAATAATTATTATTTTAGGTTATAATCTACAAGGATGTTAGCTAAAACTCTTGAAATTAAGTACAATATACTGCTAGCTATACACTAGCAGCTAGTCCCAGCTACTGCAGTTACTTGAAACAATATACTGCTAGCACTCAGCCAAGCTATATACTAGCTACTGTTTACTTACGTACATGCTACAGGAACAAGTATAGTAGCTGCAACACCAAGTCAGTCAGAAGTGCTCTGCAACCCACAAGCATATTACACTGCAAAAAAATTTTTTTCCATGCAGTGCATTTCCTTTTTATTATTAGTCATGCTCAATTAAAAATACCCTTGTGGTCACCCATACAGTTAAGAGTACTATTCAACAAGAAGGGAGCGTTCAATTTCCTCGTTGTGGTCAGTTGAAATATTTAACCTTTTGTGTGGGACTTTACCCTATAGTTTCAGTGTTCTATTTCCTCGTTGACTTAGTTGAACTCTTGGTTAATTAGTTTACTGTTGCATTGACTCATCATGATTGTTTAGCTAAACAACTGCCTTTGCAAACACTTGATCTTGAGACTGCAACAGCTGTCCTCAGCTAAAATAACCACTTGGGTGCCCTTGCTTGTCGATTGGCCGACCTCCTACATACACCTTATTCACGATTCCTAGCTAGCTAACGATGTTTCTTATTTAGATACCATCGCAAGTATCCTTTGAGTTACTGCAGTATATTAATGATTATTTTTACAATGTCATAAAAAAGCGTTACTCCACGCAGTTAGAATACTATTTAACAAAAGGGGGAGTGTTGCACTTCCTTGTTGTTAAAATAACTAACCTCTTGAGTGGGACTTTACTCTGGTTTCATTGTCCATTGGATTGTTAACATTGGCCGCCTCCTACATAATTTTAACTACATACACCTTAATTATTCTTCTTATAATGTAATAAATAATAGTCACTCCACGCAGTTAAAATACTATTTAACAAATGGAGGGTGTTTAATTTCCTTGTTGTTAAAATAAGTAACCTCTTGAGCACTCTAGTTTCATTGTCCATTGGATTGTTTACAGTGCATTGGCTGCCTCCTACATAAATATACCTTAAGTTATGATAGAAAGCTTTTAAACAGTTGCCTTAATTTTCTGAGACTAGAATATTGCAATAGAATAGGTTTACATACAGTTTTCAGTGTTCATCAGTTGCATTAATTGGCCCATTCCTACATATCTGTCATGATTGTCCAGCTAAACCATTGCCTTTGCAAACGTCTCAATTTTGAGACTTCAACAGCTGAATATACTAACTACTTGAGTTTGTTTTTTTTTTCATTTTTTTGTCTAACCCAAGTGGAAAGAAAATGTGCAATTTTCCAGTATGAACTGTCACGTCCAAGCATATACAGAAGCCAGAGTATAGAAGATCTGGATGGTGAAGCCACTCTGTGCAGTTGGCAAACGCTGGTTACATGCTGAATACAGAGTTTGCACAAGTCATGCGACTGTGTACCCTGAACTTGTGTGGCCTTTACTTTCTTCCCTCAGCTTTTATTCTCCTTTCCACTTGCATGGGTGTAACTAGTTTCAGCTTTTTTGGGGGGTGTAACTAGTTTCAGTGTTCATCCAAGTGTTAACTCTTTGCACGCGAAGTGCAGATATATATGCATACGTGATTAATTTAGCCTACGCGAAGTGCACATAAATCTGCACGGGATCTTAGGAAAAGCAGAACCGCGCAATAGTAAAGCCAAACAAGAAGTTAGGGTAAATCCCTGTCTATTGAGTAGTAATAAGTCTAGGCCACACCTTTCCACTTACATTGATCTCATAAAAGGCAGGAAGGGGCGGTGCTAGTTCGCGAGTGATCGTGAATTTGACCAAGGGTTGCTAAACACGAAGCTTTCTCTTCAACACGGGGAGCAAACAGCCTCCAGTTTTCACTCCAGGTTGGAGTACTACCTTTAGATAACTTGGAAATCGGGTGAATCTGTCAAGGCTGTAGGCAACAAGTGAGAAAATCGGCGCCGTTTCGAATCACTGGTAAGCTACTATGTAAAGCCGCAGATAATGGCTTCAAACAAGTACAAATTGCTTACCTAGCAGTGATCAGCTATTTAGATAAACTAGTCCAGCCTAGTTACACGCTATCTACGCAAATCAGCCCACTGGCACTGCCCAGGGTAGTCTCGCGTGGCCACACCTTGTTCCGCAAGAGAGGGAAGGGGTCTAGTTAGCCTCGTTCCCAGGCCTTCCCCGGCTCCAGTTTTTGATCGCTTGCAGTATGCTCCGTTTTTGCATACTGCAAGCGATCAAAAACTGGAGCCGGGGAAGGCCTGGGAACGAGGCTAGGTCTGGTAACTTCTGTTACAGCAGTTTGTTGCCCGCGGCCGCACTGTGGAGTGCGTTCCAATCACAGCGCAGTATTCGGTCACATGATTTCTGTGGGAGACAATTTATTCACACAAGTTGGAGTACGCTCACGTGACATGTGACACAGCGCATGCATGTAGTCGTGACCGCGCGAGAAGCGCGGGAAATATAATTATGTTCAGATAGCGCAACTGAAGCTAACCGTCATGGAGAGACCCGAATGGGCAGAAGGATTAGAGGCCAAAGGGGTGTACTTTGAGGGCATGGTCAGCGATGCAGACCAGAGAGTGGAGAGGCACAACCTGGAAACTGTAACTTCCTATGGCACCAGGACGTCAAGGAAGGTACCAGTAGTGAACACACCTCCACCAACACCACAACTCAAAGAAAATGTTAAGTTGAGCATTATTCATTATTATACCACATTACATCACTTTTTAAGTATTTCAGTGGATGAACAGCGGAGTGTAACGGGTCATATACTCCTGTAAAATAGTTTGCGCAAAACTTGCATAATGTACAGAATAGTTTACACAAAACTGATTATAGTTTACTGTCTGACTGTGGTATAAATTGGATATACTACCTATACTTGGGGTATGAACATGAATACTCCAAGTATAGGTAGTACATCCAATACTTATATTGTAAAGGTAGGACTACATTTTCGTAAAGAATGAAACTTCATACACAGGAACAAAAGCAACATAAAGCCCCACGGTTGTTTCTGAAGAAAACAGAAGGAGGTCAGAAAATTGACTTCAAAAACACACCGTTCTCTGTGGAAGAAGAAAAGATTATGGATTGTCAGTACGGTCATCACTACTTTCTCAAAAAAACAGGGAAAAAACAAACAACTCAGATTACAAGACACCAAGAAAGTTGGGTGTCAGGCCAAAATCAAAATCAAGTCCTTCACACTCTACCCGGAATATTCATTACCAAAACAGAGCCTGAGTTCACGGCAACAAAAACAGCTTCAAGAAGAGGTATTGGAACAACTCAGGCAGGACCTGGCAAGTGGTAAGGCAGTACAAGTGGAAAGAAAGTACTTTGTGTCCTTACCTACTGAAGAGGCACACAGTGGACACCCTACAGGTCATTGCAGTGGATTCAGCCAACGGATACATCCCCTTCTGATTGAGCAGATCACTGAAGTTGTGTCTGCAGGTATAACCAACACTGGAGAGGTGAAAAGATTACTACGTCATTACACCAGAAATACACTTGCTAAACACCTAGGAATCCAAGTCACACCCAACAACCGAGCTCTTTTTCCAACAGATATTGATGTGAGAAATCATGTTGCCACTGCTAAAAAGGCTCTGGAGTTCTCCAAATTAGATCAGGAGAATCTTCGACTCAAAATTGACAGCTGGGAAAAAGCTAGCTCCGACACCAAATTCTTTTTTCGTCCCTACATCAGAACTTCATCTACAAAAGATGACTCAGCTATGCAGACCCATGAGAAAAAGGCTGAATCAGCAAACTACAGAGGGAATACAGCAGATCGATCATGAAGGGTTGCACATAGTAGGCAGTGATGAAGGTTGTGAACAAACAATGCTGTATGTTCATCAGGAAAAGTGGCAGCGAGAACTACTGCAAAAGTATGGGAAAACCATTGGGATGATAGATGCAACATACAAGACTACCCGATATGATTTAGCATTGTTCTTCATTTGTGTGTGAACAAATGTCGGCTACATGGTAGTTGCAGAGTTTATCACACAGTCTGAAACTGCTGAGCACATCCTGGAAGCGCTTCTCATATTGAAATCCTGGAACCTGGATTGGCAACCGAAGTTCTTCATGAGTGACTATTCAGAAGCCGAACACGATGCATTAGAACAGGCTTTCCCAGGCATAAAGGTGTTCTTGTGTGACTTTCATAGAGAACAATGCTGGGAAAGATGGGTTCGTGATACAAAACATGGGCTCACCAAGGAAGAAGGCCAGCAGCTCCTTGGGTACTTGCGGGAGTGTGCTGTTGCTGAACCAGGATCACCTGAAGCTGTTCCACTGGAATTCCACTATGAAAAAGCTGTAAAGGCTCTTAAGGAATCTGCAGTGTGGAAAAAACACTTAAGTGTACGCCAGTGGTTAAATACCATGTGGCTATGTATCCCCCAGGTCAGTAATTGCTAGTGGCTTTATGCATGCAGGAAGCTGTCAAGTGCTGATTGTCCTTAATTGAATCAGGCTGTCCAGTAGCAATCACTTTGTGGTATGTAATGTGCTCTGAGGCTACCTTAGTCTCGTGCCCAGACCCCACCCTCTAACGAGGAGAAACGGTCTGGTGAACCAAGTCGAATTTCTTGGGCTAGCACACACTTTTGCGACAATGTAACCTAGCAACGATCAAAACATTTTGCGGCCAACCCGCTCAAAAAAGGTACGGATACTCGAATGCAGACGAACAAATTTTACTGTTGTAAGGGAAGTGCAACGTAATAATTACCGATCTCGCAATCTCATTGGTCATTACCCGTTTTGGGTAATAAGCCCAAGAAATTCGACTTTGTTCACCAGACCGTTTCTCGCCGGGAGGCGCGCGCGGGTGGGGCACGAGACTAAGGCTACCTGGCCATTCCCACCTCCACTCTTGATCACTTGCAGTGTGCAAACATGCATCAAAAGCTGGAGTTGGGAGCAGCCTGGGAACAAGATAACCTGTTCAGTTCTTGAATTCTTTCCACACTACAGAAATGGGCTCGGGCATTTCGTGACAATGAATACCACTGTGCTGTGGATACAAACAATGGGGTAGAGGCACAGAACAAACTTCTGAAGTACTCATATCTACCAAACAGGAAAAACATCACCCTGTCTAGCTTAGTCAGCCACATCATTGAATCATTCCTGCCTGACAGATACCAGAAGTATCTTCTACAGAATTACCAAATGACAGAAGCATACCGTTCATACAGTGCCAGCATCCCAGAGTATCTTCGGACTCGTCCACGCTCAGTAATCATCCACTGCCTAGATAGGGTGAGGAAGGCAAACAAGTTCAGCAGTACAGATGTTCAGGAAGGAGAATCAGAAGGGTGTTTCAATGTCACCTCCCAATCAGGAAAAGTGCATCATGTTGATCTTGGAGTGACATCAAGAGGCCCCCTCATGCACATGCATGGACTGGATTCGACATCATATTCCATGCAAACATTTCTTTTCCATCTTCAAGCATTATACCCAGTGGTCTTGGGATTCCTTGCCCCAGACATATCTTCAAAGTCCACACCTTAGTTGTGACACTGAAGCTTTGAATAGCCTTGATGACTCTGCTAACTCATGGTCTAGCCAGCAACTAGGCGAATGTGTGGACAGTCCCCCCCATGAGAGTACATCTGCTAACTACACAAGTTCCTTACCAAAGAAGGTGAGATTACTAAATGCCAGAGGAGGGATGACATGACGTTACGTCGTAGGGACAATTAGTGCACTCTGATGACATTCCAAGGGCAAGAATCGGTGGATACAAGCTACAAGGATCACTCTATGTCACGACAGGCACATAGGGTTATCGACTGAGATGACATCTGCATGGCCTGCGCCCATCATGACTTCGTCCATAGAGTTCGTTTAGCTTTCCTCCACACTTCTTGGCCTTGGAATGTCAGTTAATAGTCGCCATCACGTGATCACATGCATCCTACCTCCTCTGGCTAAAAGCTTGCTGTCTTTTTATCCCTTTAGGTGAAAGCACAGAGTGCAAAGGCCTTGCAGCAGAAAATAAGTATCACTTCGAAAGTGATCCAATCTTTAGCATACACAACAGATGACACTGACAGATTGAGAGATCTTCTAGTCCAACTAGAAGCACTTGAGAAGCAGTTCAGAAGAATCCTTCCATCTACTGAGGGCCTAATCATGCGTTCCACATCTCTCTCTGATAGAACTAAACGCATTAAGCGGAAATACAGCAAGCTTCTGCAGCAAGCCCAACACTATTCCACATTGGATTTGTATAGAAAGCACAAACCAGGAAGAAAAAGGCAAGATTGGCGATTTCGGAACAGAGTGGGTGCCAAGGCTGACCGACTACGAGAGGTGAGCAAATTGTATTTATTTATTTATTTATTTATTAGCTTCGTTTTTACCTCTGTATATGGTTGTTCACTCATTTTTGCAGAATTCCAACAGTCGTCCCCACCATATCAACTGTAATGTGGAGGATTCAAAAAGCACAGTAAATCACACTGTTATAGCAAGCACAAACAGCCTATATCATAGAATAAGTCATATCTCAAGTGTATCCTATTGACCTATATCGCTTATTTCATTATAACAGGTGCAGAGGGAAGATGATACACAAATCTCTCACAAAATAGGTATCACATAAATGTATACCTCGGTTTGTAACTGTGTCAATTGCTTGCCTCCTTCCCCACAGGACAGAAGCGTAAGCGGTGTGGAGACTGTGAGGGGTGCAAAAGAGATGATTGTGGGAGTTGCAAGTTCTGCAAGGACAAGCCTAGGTTTGGGGGTCCTAACAAGAAGAAGCAGTGTTGCATTATGAGAAGATGCCACCTGGCAACCACTGAAAAAGTAAGATCTACATTGTTTGTATGTACTCACTGGATTTATTTCCTTTTTTTTTTAATATCAGGCTGTGCCATCCAACAAGCTACCCCTAGCTTCCTCTAACCCAGACCATGTCCTCTCCATACAAGGAAGGAAACGCCACAGCATCATTGGTGATGGAAATTGCCTTTTTAGGGCCTTGGCCTACATCGTGTATGGTACAGAAGATCTTCATGCAAAGATGAGATCACTGTTAGTGGATTTTGTATCCAAAAATCAACCACTTTTCCAGCCACTAGTCATCTCAGGAAAGCTTGAAGAACATATACAATACATGCTTCATTCCAGACAGTGGGGTATGCAAGTGGAACTACAAGCAGCTTCAACCTTATTTCAGATGGATCTTTACACTCTACGACAATCCCCCCAAACACACGAGTATGGCTGGACTAGGTACAAGCCACATGAAGCTACTAATCTTCAATTCCCTACTGAAAATTATCCAAGGACCCTCAATGCTATGGACAGTCGAACCGCCAGCGACCGGAAGTCCCCATATTGCACGTACAAAGATAATTTAGTATGCATTACGCATTACGTCATTAACGTGGCCCGCAACAAAACTGACATTTTTTTGCGATATGTTCACGCTCATTTTTCTCAGCAGCCGTTCAATATTTTTGCATGGGACTTTTTTTGAGAGAAAGTTCATAGACTTGGGAATGGGCCTGTTCAAGTTGCATTTTCGTATCTGGTACAGAAATGACACTACATCCCAAAACACGTGACCATTTCCAGACGGGCTTGTGAAACGGTATGTACAAACGATGTCCGAACAGCAGTTCTCACTGATTCTGAGGTCTGCTGAGCTAGAATCAAGCAGAACGAAGGTGAATGCAGCTGAAATCAAAAATTGTAAGTTGTTCCCATGTGTAATCTGGAAGATATAGTTGTCTGAATTCTGATTAGTTTTAACAATTGTAAACGACATTGTACATCACCTGTCAAGTTCTACACCAATACTTTTGCCACTGATGTCAGTATTATTGTCTCTGTGAACTTCTGGGCCTCACTGCTCAACAGCACAGTCATAACTACTGACACTTTTAGTCAAAATCTTGGTCTTTTTCAAGGTACGGAATCCATGTTGAGTCTCATCCACTTCAACACGTTCATCATGTCTGGACCATTTATTTTTTGCAGGCAAGATTGCAACATCTAGGGGATTTGTATCCTTTGTGAGCTGAAAGGTGCCTGTATTGCAACCTGACTCCTTGGTGTTGCTACTTGAGTCAATTTGAAGACGAGTGTTGGGGTCTACCTGTTTCCGTCCACTGCCATCCAAAGGTGGGTAAATTATGTCTCAACACTTACATGCAGCCCTTTTTAGACAACAGAAAGCTAGGGGAGAGGGGAGAGGGGAGAGGGAAAGGGGGGACTGGGAACAAGGCCACACAATTCATGCTTCATTGCTTGGCTCAAAAGAATTTTTTCAACTGTGACATAGCAGAACTGCACCTGGTTATTGGTTTTGTGATGTAAAAGTACTGATTGGAATATATTGCCCTGTGACGTAACAGAACTGTAGCTGGATACTGCCCTGTGACGTAACAGAATTGTATCTAGATACTGCCCTGTGACATAATAGAACTGTATCCGGCTATTGCTCTGTGACATCAGTGAACTTATCAGGATACTGGCCTATGACATGACAGGATGGTATCTGGAGGGTTGCTGGTGGTGTTGACCTGGTGGTTAAACCGCTAGAATGTGAAAGTTTCCAGGTTCTAAGCCAAACTCACTTCCGCAAAAAAGGGAAGGGTCTGGTTAGTCTCGTCCCCAGACCCCACCCTCTCACGAGGGGAAACAGTCTGGTGAACCAAGTCGAATTTCTTGGGCTAGCACACGCTTTTGCGACAATGTAACCTAGCAATGATAAAAACATTTTGCGGCCAACCCACTCCAAAAAGGTACGGATACTCGAATGGAGATGAACAAATTTTACTGTTGTAAGGGAACTAATTACCGATCTCGCAATCTCATTGGTCATGACCACTTTTGGGTAATAAGCCCAAGAAATTCGACTTCGTTCACCAGACCGTTTCTCGCCGGAAGGCACGTGTGGGTGGGGCACGAGACTAGGGTCTGGTGAACTGTGAATATAAGCCGTGTCCCACCGGAATGCAAGTAGCTAGATGTAACCAGATTTAAAATAATGCGCTCTTGAAATACCAGTTGCAAAGTGCGCCCACCTCCGAGAAATATAGTTGAAGTGTGTTTATAGGTCCTGTAGTAGCAGAAAAGATGTCCTAGCTCTCTGTTGCCGTTTTCAAGACCATTATTGCTACTCAAACGGTGATGTAATGTGTCATGTGACAAGATACTGTAACATGATTGGACCACACTGTATGGTGCAGTGGGACATGGCTACTATACACAGTTCACCAGACCCTTCCTTTTATTGCGGAAGTGGATCTGGCCTGTGAGACTAGTTTCAGTCCCACTTGCAGCAGAGCTTTATTTCTTTTTCGGGTGCACTCAGAAGTGAGTAGAGGGCTTTCCTTTGCATCCTTGGGAACTGCTTAGTGTGTGGGAAGGAAAAATTATCTAGATATTGCTCTGTGTGGACGTCACTGAACTGTAGACTATCTGGATATTGCCCTGTGACATCTGTCTTGATCTACATCTAGGCATAGAAGTTTTATAAGTAGTGACTCAAATGCAATGGGTCTGTTTGCTTTTACAGAACACGAAAAGAAGACAATAATTTTTTCCTCAACAGCCCACAGACTAAGTTGTTAAAATGAAATTGGAAGTCAAAAGTCCATAGCAGCGACTTGGAAGCTCAACCCCCCTATATTTTCAGTAGTAGTTGAAACAATCTTGATCTGCATCCTAACTTATTTGTTTTCATGTTTTATGTACTTTCCTATGCAGGCATGAAGTAGCTATCGTGAATCTCATGACCTGGTCAACCCCCTTCAAGTCACTGACTGGCCTGTGATTCACATATTTTGTTGTGTCTTGCATTTTATCAAGTTTATAATGAACCAGGAAGTGTAAAATAACTTTGTCAGCATAGGATAGGTACCAGATACTCCAGTGTAAGCCTTGGATCACCTGGATGTGGAACCTAGCACACCTATGCAATCATGCATACCGGGTTGTAATAAAACAGCTAGTATTGTGCAGCGATTACAGTGGAACAAGACCAAATTTTGCATGCAGTAAGAACAACCATTAAACTAAATGTATACCGAAGTGGAGGCTGTTTTGGTGATGAGAACTGCTATTCGGACGGTAAACGTATAGGCGGTTTATAGCGGTCTGATTTGGATGATGGTACTGGAACAGCATTGCAGCAGCTTCGGGCACGGTCAACTGGCCCCTTTTTGGTACCATTTTGTTCAGAAGGAGTGGAAGAACACGGTCTGCAAGTTTTAAAGTAACAGCTATAGTACTTTTAAAGATATCGTCTTGCAAAAACAAGGCACAAAAATTGCTCGAGACCGGAAACGTGATTTTACAAGACGGTAACACATCCGGTTCATAATTAAAATTGTACGCTGGCGGTTCGGCTGTGGATCACATGTAACTATGCCATACTGGTGGCTGTCACTTTGACTGCATTGTTGATGAAGAGAACCTTTTCCCACTTGTTTGCCCACGCTTACCCGGAAGTCACATATATATAGACAAAGTCTACTAATACTTTACATTTTTACTTCTGCTTACTTTTGTTTTCACTCTTTCTTGTAGTCCGCTCCTTTTGTACACTTCGTCTACTAGTGTCGTATCACATTCTGACGTAATTTGTTGTGGCACGTGACTTCCGTACTCCGACTTGTGTGAATAATTATAAATTGTCTCCCATTGCTGTTATCACGACTTCAATAGGAAATTACAAGGTGTAAATCAACTGTGAAACCACAAGCAGCTGCTTCGTCAGTCTTCGCGAGATAATTATGCGGCCTTAGCGCTTGCGCAATGCGAGTAAATGAAATTCCTGTGCTACGAGCGGCTGCGACGAAGGTTACCAGACCCCTTCCCTCTCTTGCGGAACGGGGTGTGGCCACGCGAGACTATGCCCAGGGCTTGCTAGGCAACGCTTGCCACTTTGACCTCAGACTGATAACATTAATTTCCGCGTTAATAAACGGTAATGTACAAATCATTTCCGCGTGCAAAGAGTTAACAGTGCATCTCCTCCTGTAATCCATAACTCCTCCAAGGCTGTGGCTGTAGCTCTACAGCATCAATCAATCAATCAATCAATCAATCAATCAATCAATCAATCAATCAATCAATCAATCGATCAATGAACCAAATCAATCATCAATCAATTAATCAATCAGTCAATCAACCAATCAATCAATCAATCAAATCAATCATACAAGTAACTGCAATATCATAAAGTGCTAGCTAATTAAGCTTATGCAACCATAATCAGTATTTTCTGAAATTACAAACACTCATCTAAGTTACTAGCCATTCAAAATTGCTTATGTTGCCATTACACTTTTTCCAGCACTGTAAGGAAGATGGAAGAGTGAACAATTAATTCTTTAGTTTTGGGGGAGGTCACGCTTGCAACAACGTTCAGGAAGGATGACAATGATGAAACCGGACACACTCACACAGACTCCAAAAGCAAGAAGTATTGGATCTGCATCCAGTAGAGCACCAGCAGCAAAGTACAGTATCCCAGCAGCAAATGTAAGGAATCCAGCAACCATTTCAACCAGGAGGATCACATTCTGTGTAGTTTTCTCTTTGTTTTCGTTCGCACAGAAGAGGAGTTTAATGCATGCATAAATAGGGAATGCAGCAAAACAGAGGACGGAGAGTGAGCTCATGATTGCTGCTCCTGTGAGGAATCCGTTTGGTCGGTATATTGCTTCGAGGAACCAGCCAGCACCCGCAAGAAAGCCAAAATATACAAATGAAATGGAAATTAGCACTAGTATAAAAGTCCAGTCATGATCACTGCAAACCATGCTGTAATAGAAGAATAAAAAAACAACTCAATACTTTGGTTGCCATGGTAATTAGGCCTCCATATCAATAGATTCTATTACCATTAATTTTAAAGTTAAACATGGAGATGTAATTCACTAACAAGTTTATGAATGATCTTTCCATAGCTTCTTCTGGCCTACGAGTTTTACGACTCAAGTTTATAAGCCTAATCTAGTTGATTGAGGCTCGCTCATGCTACCTTGCCCTGGCCATGCCTGGTCACTCACAAACAAGATAGCTAGGGTGATATAAAAGTGATGGTAAATATACAAACCCCTTGTATATCAAGCTAGACCACTCTCTTAAAGTGCACTAACAAAGCACCCCATGTGAAGCATATAATGCAAAGCAGACTAAATGTTACCCAACTAGCTACTCTGTATGAATCACAGGTTGTGTCTGTTATTTCACATACAGTCCAGAGCTGAAATGTTTCTATTCAAGCTCAAGCTCAGTGGGGATAAACATAGCTACACAAATGTTCAGATGTAAAAGCCGTTCAAGCTGCTTTTTGGGGGCTATAAAAGCTAGCCAGAAGTTAATGATTGATATTATAACTGAAAAGAAGTGCAATAAACTGCCGTCCTGTCTAATTACATGTACTAGTAGCTTAGACTATAGTTATATTATTTACTTACTTACATGATTTACTGCTGCAGAAACAAGTTGTAATCGTAGCTAACACAAAATCAGCCAGAAGTGCAATCACAACAATTAAGCAATAGTCGCAACAGTTAAATAACAAGCATTATCAGGCAGGCAGTTTTTATGGACTGCATGTGAGTCTTTGGGAATATCGACTCCGGTTACAATTTTTGGGACTATTGTAAATGCCAGCTCACATATTTTGGACAAACCAGACTGTTAGTGTTACGTGTCACTGAACATTTATCCATGTAGGGTAAAATTTTATAATATAATTAAGCACTCCAACTCGCAATACCTTCAACTGAATAACAAGCATTCATTAGGTGTGCATCTTTTTTTTGCACGTGTGAGTCTTTGGGAATAGCTATTGACTCTGGTTACAATTTGCTAACTAAGGATTTTGGGGACTTTTGTAATACCAGCTATATGGACAAGCAAGACTGCTAGCTGTTGGTATGTGTTATCACCATTCTCAGATTACAACTTAATTAAGAGGCTCCATCGTTCTGCAGCTGCCTTTGAGTACATACTAACTACTACATACCAGCCATCTGACTGCATTCTGTGCATGAGATAGCAGTCCCCACCTCCTGGTCACGCTAGTGCAGCTGATGAGGCCTGGTATTGGTCAAAATGTGTCCCACAGGAAATTGCTTACAAGTTAAGTTGGAAAGAGCACCCCTCAGTGTAGTGGTCTGGAACCACGTTCCCTTCCCTCAGGAAATTTAGATGCTCTGTGACCGCATTTGGTGACTTCTGAGGCCCAATGCAAAATTATGCAGCAACTATAGCTACCAGAGGCATAGGAAATGACGCACTATCCAATGATTGGATAATTTGGGTCTCAGCAGTCACCAAATGCGGTCACAGAGTACCTAAAATTTCCTAGCTAACTAAAGAAGGGAATTGTCATTTCAACAAGCCATTTGCTATCTGAGTTTCAGGTGCATGAGTGAATTATGGATGCATGGATGGTTAATTCTGTGAACAGATTGGTTAAGAACACCAAACACATTACAGCAATCACCTTCTCCTCCAAGCCTAACATTTACCCATCCATATATATCACAAGCAAGTAGTCTGGCATTTGTGATGCAGATGAGTAAAATTATCAGCATTTTTGACTACTTGCTTGTGATGCAAATGATTGTTCACTCACCTGAAACTCAGGCTTGTTGAAATGACAATTTATAGCTATATATAGCTACTGAATGTATTTTGACAGAAAACCTTTGTAAGAACTTTATCCCTTTTAATATTGGCAGGCAATGTTCAGGTATACCATGCAGTCATGCTGTCGGTTTGCACCTGCTGGCTAGCATGGCAGTCCCCACCTCCTGGTCAACCCACCCAGCACAGCTGCCGAGGCCTGTTGTTGACTAAAATGCATCCTGCAGGGTGTCAAAATGAAAAATGCACCCAGCTGGGCTGTACTGCAGTCATGTAGAAGCTTGATCTGTGAGCATGCCCCCCCTTCTTCCAGGAATATTTAGACATTTCTGTGTTTGGTGACTTTTGAGATCGACCCAATGCATCCCTACATGATGCAATATCCAAAGTACTTTGACACTCTTGTAAGAATGCTTTGGGAAAGAAATTTATAATGCCAGGAATTCGAAGAATTGCTCAGCTATAGACAACCCACTCACTATTTGCTACAGCAAAAAGTCTCTTTACAATTGCCAGGGATTTCTCAGATTACAAGTAGCCTTGAGCAAAACATCCTCAATGAAGGCTTTCCTCCTTGACTGGGCAATGTAGTTTGATACATTACCAATTAAAGCGAGGGTTTGCTTGGCAACTTTTATTACCTCACTCACTGGAATGAACTCCTGTTCATTACCTGCAAAACCCTGCTTGGATCTTTGCCATCTGCTCATCCCTTTTGTCAAGAAAGTCTCTGTCCAATGCCTTAATGTCTTTATCTAATCACGGAACCTTCATGTCTGGCCTGCATTAAGGCTTTGGGTATTTGTTTGCTATTTTAATGTTCTGCAGGGCTGTGGGTTGAGTCAGTGTTTCACCAAGGAGAATGGCAGAATGATAGTATTTGTGCCAGAACTGCTCGTGCAAACAGAACTCTGACCCTGCATCTCCCAGGTCTTCTTCTTTACAATTGCCAGGGATTTCTCAGATTACAAGTAGCCTTGAATTCGGGCTTTCACTTCTCTCACAGCTTTTGAAACTGTGAGAAAAAATCTGGAACGGAAAGTCCGGGTTCAAGACTGGATTACAAGAGGCTCCCTCATTCTCCCATGAAAAGATGCTCCCTGCTACTACCTAACATGTGGATAGCTATATAGCTGAAGCCAGCCACCTGACTGTCTTTCTTGCATGAGATAGCGGACCCCTTGTCTCCCAGAGTGCTATGAAAGGAATTCACAAATATGGTAGTTACCATCAGTCATTCTGCACAATTCATTAAGCTTCAAAGAACTGGCACAGACACACATATTATAAGTGTCTGCCAGCCAATGTATGTCAGCTTGTCATGCATCATCTGGTGGCTATTATTTAGTTTTGATAGCCAGCAGATGGACGCATATGAACTGATGCGAAGAGACAATACTTTCAAAGAGCTTCTATCATAAGGATAAGCCACCTGACTGCATTCTGTGCATGAGATAGCAGTCCCATTTCCCGGTCACCCCAGTGCAGCTGATGAGGCCTGGTATTGGCCAAAACATGTCCTGTGCTGAGTGGATGACTTTGCATAACATCTAAGCCTAGTTTATTGATTGTTCAACACATTGGCTAGCAGACAGGTGGCTGTACTAGCTCTTTGAAGCCTGACAGAATTGTGAGGGGATGATTACCGATGGTAATTGTGTATGTTTTGCAGTCCCAATGCTCACCTGTGAACCATGCAACTGCAATAATCACACACTTAGTGGTTGTTTTCATCTCTGAAGTAGCTGGAGTTCTAGTGGTCACCTGTTCTGTGAACCCTGATAACCAAATTAGGAAGTGCACCCGTCTAATTTGGAGCTCTAGTGGTCACCTGTTCTGTGAACCCTGATAACCAAATTAGAAAGGGCACCCAGCTGCCAGGTGTGTAATAACTGCAAAAAATTTGATCCGCCGTAAGGTCACAGGGTCTTTCTCAGATTAGCCACAAAGAGATGCTGGCTTTAAATGCTACTACCTCCACTATGACAAAACTAGCCAACTGACTGTAGCTATTTTGCATGAGATAGAAGTCCCCACCCCCAGTGCAGCTGATGTCAGGCCTGCATGATATTGGCATCCTGCACAGTGGGTGGCTTTGTATAACATCTATGCTTGATTGTTCATGCATACATTTTCACCCAGATGTAGTTTCTAATTTAGCTCACAGTCCTCACTGTGGTATGAGCAAGCACATGTACATGTCCAGATGACACATGAGTCACCCACTGCACGTAGCCGTCGTAGGCGTAGGAACTGGGGGCATGTGCCCCCCCCCCCCCCAAGTTTTCAGTCTGTGCCACGCCCACTCCATATGTCCTGTACTAATTTTATTAAAAACTGTGCCCCCCCAATCAAAAAGTCTTTCCTACGCCTCTGCTGCACTGTGCATGTGTAGCTACGTAGGCTACATAATTTATAAGCTTAGGTGCAAATCACGCGCCTCCACGTTCAAAACAGCCAATCCCGTGTAATACAGCGTTGCCATGGCAACAAGACATGCCTTGCTCGAGAAAATGGCGGAGGAAGCCACGCACACCGTTTCTGACAACATCGTGACCGAGTTCGCAACGTATGAGGACTTTCTCGACTCGCAAATCACTCAAACTGACTTGTACTACCTAGAGGTGCGCGTGATTTGAAAATTAAAACTTGTTGACGGTCTACAGCACAACAAGGATGTTTGTTGACACTTTGTAAATGAATTAGTAGATAGGTCACCGAATGTACAATAGTATACTGTGTTTTTCCATTGTAGGTATACTTGGTCAAAGTATAACTGCTAATGGCCAAACACATGTTCTGATTGTGTTAAACTACTTGGGTTGTGTTCCACCCATTATGCAAGCCACACCCTTCGCAGAGAGAGAAAGGGTCTGGTGATGCTGCAACCATTGAGTTGTCACCACGGCAGAAACTTGCTGTGACCAATGAGATCTGCGCTCTTTGTACCTTGCATCCGTTGTCATGGAGTACAATTACGGCACAACGTATTTAGCGGATGTCAAGATCTTATTATCTAACTGTGCTGTTTGATAATTGCATTCCTTGGCGACAACTTGTCAGCTGCAGCGTGACCAGACCCTTCCTCTCTCTGCGAAGGGTGTGGCTTGTGTGACTACCGTTATTCAACATGGTGAATGGTAAATGCATATCTTGATCACTCTCGTAAAGAGTTTGCTGCCAGGATCAAGATCACCACTATTGTACTTGATCGAAACTTTTGGTTACACGTCAGTACAGCACCAACTGAAAGTGTGACTCTACCCACACATGTACATGTGTACATCTATTTTCCTTTATACACACACACATTCTCACACATGCACACACACACACACACACACACACACACTCCCACCAGGATGAAGAGTTAGCTCGTCAGCTTGTTGAACTCGGCTACAGAGGAAGTGGTGAGGTATGTTTGTCCTTAGTAAATGTGCTGTAACTTTAGCCTCAGAAATAAGGAAAAGCCACTCGGAGCTCCTGGGCTAATAGTCTAGTATAGTGTGGGGGCAATGCCCCCCCCCCCCCCCCCCCCCCTCCTAGCCTCGTTCCCAGGCCCGTGCCCAGCTTCCCGTCGCTTGCAGTACGGTTAAGCAGGAGAGGGCCTGGTACATTTTCTCACGTGAGTGACGTCATGGACAGGGCAAATTATGCGAACGTGGGCGTCATGTAAACCACAAAAAACTTCGCTCGCACACACACACTGGAGCGCGACTATTCCGAGTCGAAAGATAGCAGCGCACGAAGGCGCTTTTATGTCGCTATTCACGAGACAGTCGGGAGGACAGAGAGTTTTACCAAGCCAAAACAGTGAAGACACACACCAGCAATCAGTGAGCAATTTAGTCGTGCTCGCCCACGTTCAATTAAAGTCTTTTTACCGCCTTTCTACCGTGACGTCACTCATGTGAGAAAATGTACCAGGCCCTCTCCCGCTTAACCGTACTGCAAGCGACGGGAAGCTGGGGGTGGGCCTGGGAACGAGGCTACCCCCCTCCCTCTCTTGCATGTTGTTGGGGGTAACTGCCCCACTGTCCCCCCCCCCCCCCCCTCTCTTGCATGTTGTTGGGGGTAACTGCCCCACTGCCCCCCCTCCCCTCTCTTGCATGTTCTTGGGGGTAATGCCCCCCCCCATCTTGCATGTTGTTGGGGATAACTGTCCCACTGCCCCCCCTCCCCTCTCTTGCATGTTGTTGGGGATAACTGTCCCACTGCCCCCCCTCCCCTCTCTTGCATGTTGTTGGGGGTAACTGCCCCACTGCCCCCCCCCCCCCCCATCTCCTGTGCCTATGTGATGTCTTGTTTTCCCTCCCCTGCCCTAAAGAGTTGTGGGGTCTTGGAATGTGTCTGCATGTACTCTTTCCAAGAGCATCATTCGCTTTCTGTACTGTGACAATTTGTTTTACAGGTTTTGAAACGGGAGGAGTTTGAAGCAAGAAAACTCGCGGCTGCTGCCAGCAAGCTAGCAAGAAATGACCAGGAAAGGTATGTGATCACATGACAGTCACATGACCATCCTTTTTGATTTGACATTGTGGTGATGTACTGTATACTATAGTATACTGCAGTTTACTGGAATGTAGTTTAGTATACTGAATTTCCTCTGCATTTCCGTCCTCTCGCCCTTTGTCTTCCCTTCCTCCTCCACTCACTTTCTCCCCTCCCCAGTCACAAGCACTCTTCTCTGTCTCTCCCCTCTCCTTCCCCACCCCCACCCCAACCTGTCTCTCCCCCCACCCTCCTGCCCCAATCTGTCTCTCCCCTCTCCTTCCCCACCCCCACCCCAATCTGTCTACCCCCACTCTCCCGCCCCAATCTGTCTACCCCCACTCTCCCACCCCAATCTGTCTCTCCCCCCACTCTTCCCCCACTCTCCCCCCACTCTCCCGCCCCGATCTGTCTCTCCCCCCTCCTTCCCCACCCCAATCTGTCTCTCCCCCCACTCTCCCACCCCAATCTGTCTACCCCCACTCTCCCACCCCAATCTGTCTCTCCCCCCACTCTTCCCCCACTCTCCCCCCACTCTCCCGCCCCGATCTGTCTCTCCCCCCTCCTTCCCCACCCCAATCTGTCTCTCCCCCCACTCTCCCACCCCAATCTGTCTACCCCCACTCTCCCGCCCCGATCTGTTTCTCCCCCCACTCTCCCACCCCAATCTGTCTACCCCCACTCTCCCACCCCAATCTGTCTACCCCCACTCTCCCACCCCAATCTGTCTACCCCACTCTCCCACCCCAATCTGTCTCTCCCCCCACTCTCCCGCCCCGATCTGTCTACCCCCACTCTCCCGCACCAATCTGTCTCTCCCCCCACTCTCCCACCCCAATCTGTCTACCCCCTATTCCCACCCCAATCTGTCTCTCCCCCCCCACTCTCCCGCCCCAATCTGTCTACCCCCACTCTCCCGCCCCAGTCTGTCTACCCCCACTCTCCCGCCCCAATCTGTCTCTCCCCCCACTCTCCCGCACCAATCTGTCTCTCCCCCCACTCTCCCGCCCCAATCTGTCTGTCCCCCAACTTTCTAACCCCAATCTGTCTGAGACTGTCTCTCCCCTTCCTCTCTTAACACTCAATTTGTCTTTCGTTTTCATCTTTCATCATCTTTCCTATTCCCCTTCCTCCCTTTCTCTCCTTCCTTCCCCCTTCCTATCCTCCTCTTCCTCC
>CASBWJ010000008.1:0-58118 GCA_949130485.1 Agelas oroides | reverse complement strand
CGGGGCCTGGGAACGAGGCTAGTGTATATATGTATGAACAAGAATGAACCACATCTCCCTGAAAAAAAAGGCAAAGTCACCAACTGCGCAGGACATGTTTTAGCCAATGTGTACCAGGCCTCATCGCAGTGGACGAAAGTCGGTGAGGTGGCTGGCTTCATCCATATGGTTGGTATCTCATGCAAGAAAGTTGGTGAGGCAGCTGGCTTCATCCATATGGTTGGTATCTCATGCAAGAAAGACAGTGAGGCAGCTGGCTTCATCCATATGGTTGGTATCTCATGCAAGAAAGACAGTGAGGTGGCTGGCTTCATCCATATGGTTGGTATCTCATGCAAGAAAGACAGTGAGGCAGCTGGCTTCATCCATATGGTTGGTATCTCATGCAAGAAAGACAGTGAGGTGGCTGGCTTCATCCATATGGTTGGTATCTCATGCAAGAAAGTTGGTGAGGTGGCTGGCCTCATCCATATGGTTGGTATCTCATGCAAGAAAGACAGTGAGGCAGCTGGCTTCATCCATATGGTTGGTATCTCATGCAAGAAAGACAGTGAGGTGGCTGGCTTCATCCATATGGTTGGTATCTCATGCAAGAAAGTTGGTGAGGTGGCTGACTTCATCCATATGGTTGGTATCTCATGCAAGAAAGTTGGTGAGGTGGCTGGCCTCATCCATATGGTTGGTATCTCATGCAAGAAAGTTGGTGAGGTGGCTGGCTTCATCCATATGGTTGGTATCTCATGCAAGAAAGTTGGTGAGGCAGCTGGCTTCATCCATATGGTTGGTACCTCATGCAAGAAAGACAGTGAGGCAGCTGGCTTCATCCATATGGTTGGTATCTCATGCAAGAAAGACAGTGAGGTGGCTGGCTTCATCCATATGGTTGGTATCTCATGCAAGAAAGTTGGTGAGGTGGCTGACTTCATCCATATGGTTGGTATCTCATGCAAGAAAGTTGGTGAGGTGGCTGGCCTCATCCATATGGTTGGTATCTCATGCAAGAAAGTTGGTGAGGTGGCTGGCTTCATCCATATGGTTGGTATCTCATGCAAGAAAGACAGTGAGGCAGCTGGCCTCATCCATATGGTTGGTATCTCAGCAAGAAAGTCGGTGAGGCAGCTGGCTTCATCCATATGGTTGGTACCTCATGCAAGAAAGTCGGTGAGGCAGCTGCATGGCCTCATCCATATGGTTGGTAGAAGTGTCTCAAAGGCAGTAAAAAGTTGTTGCTATGAGCGATCCTAATTGTCATGAGTCAAGTGTCTGCTAAAACAGCAAACCACAAAAGATCAATTGACAAACAGCCTGCTTTAGTTAGAGACCTAGTTTCCACTCTCTAAATGTTCATAGGAAGTCAAAAATCCTGCGAGTTTTGAAAAAATTTCAGGAAATTCCAATCTTGGTTGTACTGACTAATGCTGACATAAAACACCGATTTTGGTTTCATAATCTAGCAAAAGCTCAACCAACGGTGTACAAGCAAGCTACACTTGGATCCCTTGCTTAACTTCTGCAATAGCTAGTCTGTCTTTTGGTCACGTCTTACTTCAGAACAGTAAGAAAAGGTTTTATAACCATGCCCCTCCATCTCCACTCGCAGCCCTCAATTTCACCCTGTTTGCCGAGAGGCAGAATCTGGATCAGGGTTTGGAACAGCGACTATTCTTTAACCCAAGCAACACCCCCCCTGGGGTTTTCCCCAATACCATCTCCAGATTAGTCAATGCAAACATCAATCGTCAGAACTGTCAGGACTTCACAGTCTATATACAGGTGAGTCTCATTGCAACACCACAAGTCTCATTGCAACACCACAAGTCTCATTGCAACACCACAAGTCTCATTCCAGCACCACACAGTCTCATTCCAACACCACAAGTCTCATTCCAACACCACAAGTCTCATTCCAGCAGCACTCAGTCTCATTCCAGCAGCAATCAGTCTCATTCCAATACCACTCAGTCTCATTCCAACACCACAAGTCTCATTCCAGCATCTCATTTCAAGACTTATCTAGACATTAATGTCCAGCACATCTTCACTAATATTTCATGTAGCGCAACATCGGCGATATCTTCAACGGGTTTAGACTTGACCTGGAAGTCTCCACGCAGCAGTTAAATGTGCTCCCACAGAACGGGAACCAGATACCTGAAGATTTCAGTAACTTCCCCACTATCTCCACTGCTGGTGCTCAAACACTCCAGGTCAGTTTCAAACTTAATTTTATGAGGTCACTATAAATACATCTTATCCGCTAGATACAAAAACTGAAAATGCCAAGTTGTATTGCATTAACATTGATATCTCTCCCTGACGCACACAGGTTGCAATCTTCCAGGACTGCGGAGGGCAGACCTGCATCCCTGATCTCAGACTTACTGTCAGAGGGATCAACTACGAGTGAGTGCCATTAATTATAAGAGGGGTGGGGTCACTCTGCGAAACCTTTCCCCAACAACAAAAAAACATCAACATTTTATAATCAATCTTAAAAAACACTAACCCTCTTCTCTTTAGTCACTGTTTTTGGCGAGTGTATATATTCAGTACAATGCTTATTCCCCCTGTATATATGTAGTCTCCATAATATGCAGCTGTTACATGATGCTCCCTTCTCTTCTCTTTAATTCCTTCCTCCTTTCTCCATTTGAATTTGTCCCTCCTTCACATTGTTACACATTGCGAATACACATTGTTACACATTGTGAAATTCAATTACCCATTGTTACACGTGTTGTTACACATTGTTACACGTGTTGTTACACATATACGTTGTTACACATTGTTACACGTGTTGTTACACATACGTTGTTACACGTGTTGTTACACATTGTTACACGTGTTGTTACACATTGTTACACGTGTTGTTACATGTTTTGTTACACATACGTTGTTACACGTGTTGTTACGCATTGTTACACGTGTTGTTACATGTTTTGTTACACATACGTTGTTACACGTGTTACGCATTGTTACACGTGTTGTTACATGTTTTGTTACACATACGTTGTTACACGTGTTGTTACACATACGTTGTTACACGTGTTGTTACACATTGTTACACATGTGACTCCAGGTCTGCAGTTGTTGGTGAAACTCCTGACAGACTGACAGCTGGTCTGGTGTCCAACTTCTCCATAGACCTGGCCATTGAGAATGATGGACTTGATGCCTTCCTTGCCCAGCTCTCCTTCACCCTCCCCACCAGACTCCTTGAGTTTGTGAGGGTGGAACCAAGGACTGTAAGTCCACCCTCTCCCCTTCCTTCCTCTCCTTCTATAGCTAGCTCTCTACCTTTTTCCTAGCCTCCATCCCAGGTTTTGGTGAAATTGTCAATTCAAAATGAATGCTTAGGTGCATACTACACATCCCTCCCCTCCCCTCCCCTCCCCTGCCCTCCCCCCCATTGATATTCTGCAGGTGTTTGTGACCTGCGAGGTGGAATCAGCTGCAAACAACACACGTCACGTCTGCTCCATTGGGAATCCATTCAGGGGAGGATCAAGCGTAAGAAAATTTTTATTTTTGGTTCCCAGGCCCCTCATAGATTTTATTGTGCAGCAGTGGATAAAATCTGGGAGTGTCCTGGGAAAAAGGCTAGTTTCTTGGTTGGCTCCTGTTAAAAAAATGTTTTCTGTTGATCAGAAAAACGTTTTTGACTAACCTGAAAGAAGAATGTGCAATGCACGTTTCATTATTTAGGCAAAAAAAACTTGCTCATTCCCAGGATCTTAGGGGTGGAGTCTAAGAACCTGGGAATGAGATCCAGCCAATCTCAAACCTGGGTCTTCCGAATGCTGGTCAGATGCCGGTCAGAAGGATGTATATACCATCTATCTCCTGCTCTAATGGGCTCCAGTGGCCCAGTTGGTAAGAGCATCTGACCGACACTTTGGTTTGAGTCCTGGCTGGGTCTCAATGTACTTTCTTCAACAGCTCTCTGTTCTGCCCCTATGATGATACATCCATCTTTTTTCGCAGCTGAATATCTCTCTTCGGCTCAGTCCAACGGGTGGACTGACGGGAGGAGAGGGGACAATTGTGATTGACTACCTTCTTACAAGGTGTGTGTGTGTGTGTGTGTGTGTGTGTGTGTGTGTGTGTGTGTGTGTGTGTGTGTGTGTGCGTGTGTGTGCGTGCGTGCGTGCGTGCGCATGCAGGTATGAACACCATACTGTAGCCCAGGAGTCTACATAGCCAGTGCCTAGTGGTTGGTAGGGTGCTGAACACATGTGGGTTGGCTATGCCACTGTATGCTGTATCCTAAAATTCTGCCTCTTTCTGTGCCATGGTAACATGGCAATAAAACAGTGGATACTTTAGCTTCCATGTACATGCACCTTCTTATCCTAATCTCTTCCCTCAACTCTTCTCCTTTTCTCTCTCTTCTCTGTCCTCTTTTACCTCTCTCTTACCACCCTTTCCTTCCTTCCTTCCCTCCCTCCCTCCCTCCCTCCCTCCCTCCCTCCCTCCCTCCCTCCCTCCCTCCCTCCCTCCCTCCCTCCCTCCCTCCCTCCCTCTCTCCCTCCCTCCCTCCCTCCCTCCCTCCCTCCCCAGTCTCAACCAAGAGAACAGTACAACTCTAGCAGACAATGCCAGGCAAACTACCCTTCTTACTGATGCCAGAGCCAATGTTTCCCTTGATGTACCTGGGTGAGCCCGTGCATGCATGTACACGCACGCACACACACACACACACACACATGCACACACACACAGGCACACACACACGCACACACGCACACACGCACACACACACATACACACACACACTCCCACACACTACACTACTATACTCTCTCACACGCACTCCCCCCATACACACGAAAACATAACATGTAACACAGCCTCACATCTCCAGAGCAAATCTCCTACAACTCCATCCCTCCTGCAAGCAGACTCATCAATGCCTCCCAGCTAGGTGCTTCCTTTCTTACAACGTTCACGGTGCGTAACAGTGGTCCTTCGACAATCCCCAACATCCAGCTCACTATTAACTGGCCTCTGAATGGCAGTGAGACAGGAAGGAACTTCTACCTCTATCCAGCTCTGATCACGGTAGGCAGGACTGTCTCAGTCCCATTCTTACTTGGTCCCATTCCCAGGCCAGTGAGAATGGAAGCGGGTCATGTGTGTGTGTTGTTGTTTGTATATGGTTATGCTTGTGAGTGTGTACGTGTTATGTGTGTGCATGTGTGTTTTTGTGTTGTGTGCAATGTGTATTGTGTGTGTGTATGAGTATTTCACCTCTGTCTCCATACATCACACACAGTCCATGACTTCTGGGGGTAGTGTGACATGTGAGAACACATATGTCAACAATCAACAACTCCTCATTGGAGATGACTTTAACAACGGTGAGGGTGGACCAGGAGGGTCCATGACGGGAGCAAGGGTTGGGGAGGGAAGGCGAAGACGACGCAGTGTCCTTAGGCCTGCTCGCAGGAAGAGACAGATGGAACAGACTGCTCCAGTAGAGTTGGAGGAGACCAGGGACCGCACACTGGTGAGATTGGATACGGACATTAATTAGTAGCATCTACTAACACAAGATAACCAACCCCCTTCCCCATCATTCTCCCCTCTTCTTCCTCCTAATTCCCTCCCCTTCTCCTCCCCTCCCTTTTCCCCGGCCTCTTCCTTCCCCCCCTTCCCAACTCTTCCTTCAACCCTCCACTCCCTTTCCCTGGCCTCTTCCTTCCCCCCCCTTCCACCCTCCCCCTCTCCTCCCCTCCCTTTCCCTTCCCCCCCCCTTCCCAACTCCTCCTTCAACCCTCCACTCCCTTTCCCTGGCCTCTTCCTTCCCCCCCTTCCACCCTCCCCCTCTCCTCCCCTCCCTTTCCCTTCCCCCCCTTCCCAACTCCTCCTTCAACCCTCCACTCCTTTTCCCTGGCCTCTTCCCTACAGAGCTGTATGGAGGGCCAGATGAGTGAAGGACTAACGTGTGTTGCTATTCGGTGCAACATCTTTCAGCTCCCTGGTGATGGGAATGCTGAAGTTTCCATTGTTGCTTACCTTGATGAACGATTTTTTGCTGTAAGTATCCTACGTTATAGTATGGTATGTACACACAAGGTACGTATTTTACAAAGGGCACACACTGTACCTATACCTCCCCACCTCACCACCTCGCCACCTCCCCACCTCCCCATCTCCCCACCTCCCCACCTCCCCACCTCACCACCTCCATTGCTTCCAGTATACCGTTACTGGAGACGGTGAAGGCCTGGAAATACAGGCTTCTAATATGCACCATACAGTATGGTCTAATATCATACGTCTAACTCACACGAATGTATGGGAGTCAATGGGGAAGCCTTGCAGCTGTTTAAAAATGCCATATTTTTTACTACAAGTCACGCGAGAATCTGTATCAGGTACTACAAGTCACATGTGCTGCGTCTGAACGTGCAATGAAATCGAAGGTTCGTATGATAAATCATTATCACCATAGTACCAAGCTATACCGGGAAAAAATATCACTCATTTGTTGCCGTTGGCATTGCTACTTGTGCTGCACACTCATAACAATACAGACGGCAACAAACTCCGGTATATAGCTTTATGCTATGGTGATACTTATATACTATTTCAGCAACCTTCCATCTGGGCCGGAGACACCCGATAATAGGACATTGCTGAAAATGCACAAAAATAGGATTGCTTAATTCAGCAGCTCATATAGCAAGCAATCTAAGCAGCAAAATCTAAGAGGAAGCGATCGAAGCTAGAATTACAGACAGACGGACAGATATGTACGTAGCTATGTAGAGTTACAGACAGACAGACAGACAGCTACAACTGATTGCTTAGCCCAATCCCGCCCACATTTAGCTAGTGTCCACTGTGTAGCTACGTCTAGTTCTACATGTACATTAAATACACCCTTTTGGGTAATATCCAGAATTGATGGATAAAACAATAACTAAGCAACTGACTGACTCGCTCACTAACTTGTGGGTATTGTCACTTCAGGGGCAAGGAGACACGTACACGTTCATTTCTACTGCAAGTGTGAGAATTGATCCTGGTACTACCTTCATCATCACTGGTGTTCAGGATGGAAGGTCTAACACCTCCAGTGTAAGTTGATGTAACGCTGCATTACACTTTGTAACACATATTACTTTCAAAGTGGAATGTCTGATAGCTCGAGTCACACACTTCAAGCCAGGCAAGCTAGTGTGGATCACATTCAGTATGTACTGTGAACCACATCTTCCTTGTATAAAGTTAGCTATACAAATTACTATGGCCCTATACAGGTCCATAGCCTGGGAGGCCGAGGGGCAGGAGAAGAGGGGGGGGGGGGGGGAGGTTAATAGCATGGGTAATACCCCTCTCATACCATGCTTTGAACCCTACAATCCTGGTTACTGGAGCTTGCAGAATATACAAAAAATAAATCAATGGAGTCAGGGAGTCTGGCTTGTTGTGTACTGTATATACGTATGCATTGTTATCACTAAACTTTGAAGAGAAACGAATAGCTCCAGCTGTAGACATAACCTATTGTAAACATCAAAGTGATAGTCTTTGTGATACTGTTCTCCTCTCACACACACACACACACACACACACACACACATGCACACACACACACGTATGCACATGCACGTGCACACACACACACACACACACACACACACACACACACACACACACACACACAACACATGCACACGCACACACACACACACAGTCACAAGTGCGTGTGATTCCTGCCACTGCCCCTCAGATAACAGACAGGACACCTGTGCCTTGGTACGCAATTGCTATTCCCATCATCGTTGGTGTGCTCCTCATTGCTGCAGCAGCCGGTGTGCTCTGGGGGGTAAGTCGATCAGCGTGTCGAACCGTGATCAGACAATCAATTGATCAGTGTGTCAAACCGTGATCAGACAATCATCATTGATCAGTGTGTCAAACCGTGATCAGACAATCATCATTGATCAGTGTGTCAAACCGTGATCAATCAATTGATCAGTGTGTCAAACTATGATCCAACAATCAATTGATCAGTGTGTCAAACCGTGATCCAACAATCAATTGATCAGTGTGTCAAACCGTGATCCAACAATCAATTGATCAGTGTGTCAAACCGTGATCAGACAATCATCATTGATCAGTGTGTCAAACCATGATCAGACAATCATCATTGATCAGTGTGTCAAACCGTGATCAATCAATTGATCAGTGTGTCAAACCATGATCCAACAATCAATTGATCAATGTGTCAAACCGTGATCCAACAATCAATTGATCAGTATTTCAAACCGTGATCAGACAATCATCACTGATCAGTGCACAAACCATGATCCAACAATCAAGAGTTTATTTTCAGTTGGCATAATTCTAAGAAAATTTCTCATGACATTTATCCCTCTCTTCCTTGCTCCCTCTGTCACACCCTCCCTCTCTCCTTTCCCTTTCTCCTTCATTTCCTTCCTCCCTCTCTTCCTCTCCTACCTTCCCTTCCTTCCTCCTTCCTCTCCTTCCTCTCCTCCTTCCTTCCCTTCCTCTCCTCCAGGTTGGGTTCTTCCGTCGCAAGAAGCATGAAGAGATCAAGCAGCGTCGGGAAGAGCTCCAGAAACTGAGCTCTAGCACAGAGAACATCATAGATTCTGAGCAACCCCCTGCTCAAAATTAGCTATTTTTGCATCCTCTGATCTCAATATACAGTATAAATTATGTAGCATCAATGACAAGCAATAATCGTTAGGACATAATAATTGTGAAATCACAGATTTATGTGTGCATGTATCACTGTCATCATTACTGTTAGTTTGTAGATGAAATTAATTGTTTAGTGTGCATCATTACTGAGTTACATAACACTCTATAATACACTACCTGCAGTCAAATGGTTATGTATGATTAAAGCGCTGGACTGTGAAGTGGAAAGATCCCAAGCTCCAATTACAGCAGAGATTTATCATTCGGGTGCACTAGCTCCAAGAATTGAGCAGAAGATTTCATGTCTTTCCTCGTTAACTGGGTGATCTTAATTAATAAAAAAATGTCGCTTTTTAAGAGTCAATCAAGAGATTACTGGCATCTGAACAACAAAAATCAACGATACCAAGAAGGTGGCCTGGGACTGCAACGATGCCAAGAAGGTGGCCTGGGACTGCAACGATGCCAAGAAGGTGGCCTGGGACTGCAACGATGCCAAGAAGGTGGCCAGGGACTGCAACGATGCCAAGAAGGTGGCCTGGGACTGCAACGATGCCAAGAAGGTGGCCTGGGACTGCAACGATGCCAAGAAGGTGGCCTGGGACTGCAACGATGCCAAGAAGGTGGCCAGGGACTGCAACGATGCCAAGAAGGTGGCCAGGGACTGCAACGATGCCAAGAAGGTGGCCTGGGACTGCAACGATGCCAAGAAGGTGGCCTGGGACTGCAACGATGCCAAGAAGGTGGCCTGGGACTACAACGATGCCAAGAAGGTGGCCTGGGACTACAACGATGCCAAGAAGGTGGCCTGGGACTACAACGATACTAAGAAGGTGGCCTGGGAATACCTTCTTGTATTCTGAACCACTGTAAATCGAGCAATCAAGCACTTTGGAAGGGCCGGGACGATCAAGCAATCAAATCCAATTTATGCCAATCAAAGATCTTGACCTGAACTGGCAACATTTATGTGACTACTGCATGCTCTGGGTTCTGCAGATTCAAAGGTAGTTTTCACTGTAAACAAGGTATGTTATTAGTAAACATGTAAAGTAATTTACACTCTAAACAAGGTAGCTTGTAGGAAACATCATTTTACAACTTGCTGGTTTTGAACTCATGCAGTACAAAACCAGCATGCCAGCATACCTCAAACCTCAATAAAGGTAATGTGTTTTTGAGATGCAAGTTTCACAGGCTGGGTGCAAAAGGAAGAGCTACATCTGTTGGTGAGACTGTTGATGTCAAATGCACTGAAAACAATCATCCACAACATCAGGCATCAAATAAGAAGAAGCTGGTGTCCTCCACGAGGAAGGGACAGTACAGGCTTAGTGATTATCTAGATACCATAAAATATCAAACAAGACTTTAGGTTGAGTATATGTTTTCATGTTTGCTTCAATATAAAAAATTGAGTTGATCTCGTGGCAAATTGCATGATCTCTTGATCTCGTGGCAAGTTAATCTTGATCTGGTGGCAATTGATCTTGTGAGAATTGATCTTGTGGCACCGAGTCGATAGGTAGATAGATAGATTTTAATTTGTCAATATGTAAGACATTAATAACTTGATATCTTGTCTGTAGGGATTTACAAAAATCCAGCACTAAATATGGGCAAAGCTCGTTTTTCTTCACCAGACCCCCCTAAACCTGCCCTGCTAAACTTGCCCTGTCAGAGGGCAGACTACCAAATTGCAGTTGCAAAATTTTATGCATGAAAAACGCAAAATGCAGCAAAATACAACAATGCTTATGCAGCTGTGTTTCTGTGAGAGCTTGCATGCGGCGCGGCGCGCTCTGACAAAGTCTCGTCTGCAGATCAAGCTGCAAGCAATGTGGAGCTCAAGCAAGGTGAACGCCTATTGGGGATAAACCCGTAATTATTCTTCATCGGTAAGCGGGCACCCTTGTGCATGTGGGCGGATGTGCATACCAGTTCATGCAAGATCACACATTACATTGCTAAAGTCTAACTCAAAGACGCGGGCTATAATCTGCTTGCAGGGTGACACATACATCGAAACCAGAGCGTAGAAGACAAAGTACGACCAAAGCAAGAGAGTTTCTCAGGTTGTGGCACCCGGACCAGTCGTGATCGGCTTCAAATCTTGAAAGCCATGGATCTGTACACCTTCAGAAACAGTGTTTGCCTTTTGACAACACTATGCCTGTGTTTCACTGGAAGACTAGACGCCCAGCGCGCCAATCTCAACAACCTAGACATACTGGAGCCTATAGTTCGCAGGAGTCCTGCTAATAATACAGACTTTTTTGGATTTACCACTGTCCTCCATCAGCTACAACCTTTGGACGATGCAGACGACGTGAATATGGCTGCAGGAAAAACTAGGTGAGACACAAAGGGCCGGTGGCTAGGGTTTGTTAAAGTATGGAGATCAGTACACCATAGATAGTAGAGTGACTCTACTACCTATGGTGTACACTCACTTAATTAAAAGTCAATCACTCTATTTTTGTGTCACTTGTTAACACAGCCAGCCTAAAAAGGGCTATGAGAATTAATTAACTGTACCAAAAATTTGTATAAATGTAAGAGAGCGTGACGAAGGTCTTGCCAGGGAGCAATTTGATGAGAAAGTGATTCACCTATTAGCTACTAGCTTAACCCTCCTTTTAGCTGTGTGTTAAGGTAAGGAGGTCTTCTATAGGTTGCTACATTAGACAAAATGTGGACCTGTTTTGTCTGAATTGGCTGTTGCCTCAAGTTCTATCCCCTGGACATGATGTCATGTGGCACAAGGAGTGACTTCCTCTCATTCTTCCTGCCATGAGGTGGAGCCTTTTCTGGTGGGGTCCATCTAAAGGACTCTTCCCTCTTCTCTCACTGTCTACCAGTTGGGCACTAATCTTGTGTTGAAATCTCACAGGCCTTCTCTCTCGCCATTATTGCATACTTTAGGCCATCAAAAAACTGGAAGGCTTGAGAACATGCTGGTGTAGCCAGAAGTTGTTATGCATAGTTTGTAGTGCTGCTCATGCCTTTGGTGGACAGCGGTATTTCCTGGCTGGAAATAACAATTTGCAAGTTGTCATATGATGTAGGCCCTGAGCTCAGCTGGATTAGGAATGTGGGGGTCTGATTGATGTTATTTGTCACTGTCTGATTAACAGCTGTGGTGTTGATTGTGAGCTGTTATAGGGACTATTTACACTCAGCTGTCTGCTCATACCAATCTTCAGTGACATTATGGTTTTCTTGCTGTAAGCTTTCTGTCTTTGTGGTTACTTCTTCTTGGTGCTAGTGGTGAAAGATTCATGATGGAGGCACCCCAGGGCGAGACCAGTGTTTTACAGTAGTGGAACCTACATAACTTAACTTGAACATGTGTAATAATGGTATTGCATAGCCACGTTCCCAGGCTCCTTAGTGAGAGATGGGAATGAGGCTAGGCATTGCAGCGGTTGAAATGTATAATTAGAGGTTCTTATCGTGGAAAGGTATGCTTCATGTCATGAAGGACTATGGCTAGGGTGTGTGTTCACAGACAGCAGAGGTCAGCCGGAGACCAGACTTAACCACAGGCTAGGGTGTGTGTTCACAGACAGCAGAGGTCAGCCGGAGACCAGACTTAACCACAGGCTAGGGTGTGTGTTCGCAGACAGCAGAGGTCAGCCGGAGACCAGACTTAACCACAGGCTAGGGTGTGTGTTCACAGACAGCAGAGGTCAGCCGGAGACCAGACTTAACCACAGGCTAGGGTGTGTGTTCACAGACAGCAGAGGTCAGCCGGAGACCAGACTTAACCACAGGCTAGGGTGTGTGTTCGCAGACAGCAGAGGTCAGCCAGAGATCAGACTTAACCACAGGCTAGGGTGTGTGTTCGCAGACAGCAGAGGTCAGCCAGAGATCAGACTTAACCACAGGCTAGGGTGTGTGTTCGCAGACAGCAGAGGTCAGCCAGAGATCAGACTTAACCGCAGGCTAGGGTGTGTGTTCGCAGACAGCAGAGGTCAGCCGGAGACCAGACTTAACCGCAGGCTAGGGTGTGTGTTCACAGACAGCAGAGGTCAGCCGGAGACCAGACTTAACCGCAGGCTAGGGTGTGTGTTCACAGACAGCAGAGGTCAGCCGGAGACCAGACTTAACTACAGGCTAGGGTGTGTGTTCACAGACAGCAGAGGTCAGCCGGAGACCAGACTTAACCACAGGCTAGGGTGTGTGTTCACAGACAGCAGAGGTCAGCCGGAGACCAGACTTAACCACAGGCTAGGGTGTGTGTTCGCAGACAGCAGAGGTCAGCCAGAGATCAGACTTAACCGCAGGCTAGGGTGTGTGTTCGCAGACAGCAGAGGTCAGCCAGAGATCAGACTTAACCACAGGCTAGGGTGTGTGTTCGCAGACAGCAGAGGTCAGCCAGAGATCAGACTTAACCACAGGCTAGGGTGTGTGTTCGCAGACAGCAGAGGTCAGCCAGAGATCAGACTTAACCGCAGGCTAGGGTGTGTGTTCGCAGACAGCAGAGGTCAGCCGGAGACCAGACTTAACCGCAGGCTAGGGTGTGTGTTCACAGACAGCAGAGGTCAGCCGGAGACCAGACTTAACCGCAGGCTAGGGTATGTGTTCACAGACAGCAGAGGTCAGCCGGAGACCAGACTTAACCACAGGCTAGGGTGTGTTCACAGACAGCAGAGGTCAGCCGGAGACCAGACTTAACCACAGGCTAGGGTGTGTGTTCACAGACAGCAGAGGTCAGCCGGAGACCAGACTTAACCATGTGTAAAACACTTAGTCAGGCATGGTTGATAGAAGCTGCCAAGGGAGACAATCTTAAAGCAAGGTTGTTTGTTATTAGTTGAAGACCAAAACATCCTGAAGCTTAACTCTTCTAGTGCTTGTCCATATATGGGCAATAACATGACTATGTTTCCATGGTATTCATGGTATTCATTTTGGTATCCTAGGCTGTGTATGTGTGTTGTGGGCAAACCAAGTTTGACCACTGATATCAGACGGCTCTCAGTACCGGACACCCCTTGTGTGGAGGGTTTGGTACCAATAGTAGGGGCCCTGGGTAGTTTGTGGGGTTATATAGCTAGAACCTGCAGTTGTTCACACCGCAGTGTTGACCCCTAGTGGTGCACCTGTGATGTGAAGGCATGCTGGTGTAGAATGCTTCTATTCGTTTCTGTGTTTGTGTCATTAAGGTGCACTGGTGTAGTGGATCACAT
This sequence comes from Agelas oroides, assembly GCA_949130485.1. Classification (NCBI taxonomy): domain Eukaryota; kingdom Metazoa; phylum Porifera; class Demospongiae; order Agelasida; family Agelasidae; genus Agelas; species Agelas oroides. The sequence goes on along the minus strand of CASBWJ010000008.1, from coordinate 44,244 downwards.
TGTTTTCAATTTTGTCACAAGAGCTATGGTTCACTGTTTGAACACACAAGTTTGTCAATGTATTAGTATAAGGATATCCTTACATGTATCTAATTATAGGAATACCCTTACATGTACTGAAGGTGTTTCTAATTATAGGAATATCCTTATATGTAACCTAAGGCGTTGGTATTCTAATTATGGGTATACCATTACACATATAACGCTTATGAATGGAGGGCCAGTCATACATTGTATGCATCCTTGCCACAACAAAGAACTAAAGGATTTTGTATGTAGTATGCACCAAAGTATTTAGGCATGGCAGCTATGCATGTAAATGTGTCTCAGAATTACCTAGTTGTCATACCTACTTTCTTTCTCACTTTAATAGTGACGTGAGTGTATCAGTTTGCATATGCTACACAAGAGGATTAGACCACTGTTTTACACTTGTGTTTCACAGTCATCTGAAGAGCTTAAGCTTATGCTATTGGTTTAGCTTGTGGGTAGAATATCGAGCAGCAAAATTTGCGTATGCTACACAAGAGGATTAGACCACTGTTTTACACTTGTGTTTCACAGTCATCCGAAGAGCTTAAGCTTATGCTATTGGTTTAGCTTGTGGGTAGAATATCGAGCAGCAAAGTTTGCCAGACCAGACAACCCCTCAGGCTCTTTGTAAAGCCCTGGGAGGATGATGGTGTTTTGAATTAGTATCAGTGCCCTGATTGGGGGGGGCAACTGGGGTAGTTTGCCCCGGCCCCCAAGTGTAAGGGGGCCCCAAAGATCTAGTGAATCTGATTCATCATTTACACCCCAGTCTAGCTTCTCTAACGGGTTCATTTCGCTGTATTGTTGATTTCAAGTCAGCCTGCTTCTTTGCTTTGTGTTTATGCTGCTTTATTGCATACCTTACGTGACTAGTGTGCAGTCCGCTAGGGCCCCGTATGTCGTACTTTTCTGAAACCGCTAAACGAAGACGTCAACTTTAAGGTATGAAAAAGGAGGCTCAGAAGTCCCCAGAACACACTTCAGAGCATGTAAATTCTCAAAAGTTTCTAGGGGCGTACCCACAGACCCCCATCACACAATCTATATTATGGGCCCACTTTTTGTATTTGCCCTGGACTCCAATCCTCTTGGCGGCCGGCCCTGACGGTACCTTCATCCTGTGTTGTTGCAAAGGCTTCGCTCCAAGGTACATACAAGGCTTGCATATGAACCACTGCAGGTGCTGGCAGTGGATAAGGTTTCTGTAATTCCTGGAAACCCACAAGTTACTCTTCTCCTTATGTTTGTTTTGCTTGTTAAGTAAACATTTGGCCATCTTGGTGAATGCTAGTCTCGTTCCCAGACCCCCACCAAGACCCCCAGTAAGAAGGGTGGTGAATATAGTACAAAATTTTTGACTACTGAGGAATTTTGGAGGTAACAATCTGATTGGTTCATTGGCCAATTATCTTGTATGTACTGGGCTTCCAGACCCTCCTCTCTCGCGTGCGTGTACAGTACCGAGGGTCTGGGGATGCTCCTTATGTACTAAGCCTTGTTCCCAGGCCTTCTCTGTATTCTGATCGCACAGAAGTAGAAGTACTTACAGTGATCGGAGAGTTTTTCCAAAAAAGCTGTTAAGGTTACGGGATACGGAAGTGGGCGTGGTCAGTGGTCCAGATGGACCACCTCTCGGTGGCTGCGTACGTTAGGCTACAGCTGCAAAACACGAAGGATGAGTCAAGAGGCGCGACACAAACTTCCACAGCGAGAAGCAATGAGAGATCTCTAAGGGTCGGTCGTGCACGCGTGGTCAAAGTTCGCAAATTTTCCAGCCAAATTCCACTTCCGCTAACAACCGGAAGGGAGGAATGGCAACGCAGAGGGACAATTCTTAACATTTTCTAGGTCCGGACGAAGGCGTTTTTGAAAACTACCTCTTGCTTTTTAAGAAACAGTCTGTTTTCCGCTGAACTCCATGTACCACACAATTATTAACTTCTGTATACTTACGACAGCTGACGCTATCCCAAAAAGCTCTCCGTCCGGACCTGCATTGTCCATTTTTTAGCACTTAGGACGTTAAACCACTTCATATACATAGCTGCTGAACTCTATATTTGGCTGGAAAAAATACATACCTAGTCGTGGCTGTTTCAAGTGAAAATTGTAACGTGCGTACGTAAATTTAGAATATACTGTAACTACGTGCGCGCCAGCGGTATCCCGTAACCTTAAGTAATCTAGACTGTTACATTTCAAGTAAAAGATAGCATTAAGTGTTTTGGCTAGCGCCACTTTATCACACTTGTTGGTAAATAAGTTCATGATGTAAGTGCACCGTGGATAACCAATAGAAGGTCAGATTGGATACTCAGTTTCTTTCTGCTGGTCTACTTTTTCTTGCAGCTGTAATGAGCAGAAATCGATATCCTCTAAACTTCTACTTTCAGTGGCTTCTCAGTTGGCTCCTGCATAGATAAAGAAGAAGGTTATCTGTTACCAACTTGAGTTCTTGCTGACGGTTCGACTGAATGCTTCAGTTGTCATCAGGGCGAAAGACAACGACTGAAGCATTCAGCCGAAACATCGGCAAAGGTTTTCTGAACTCAAGTCGGAAACAGGTAACCTTCCTTGTTTGTAAACTTCTACATTTGCAAGACAAGGTGTGTACTAAACCTTGCTTATGTAGGCTGAATGATAACAATTTTGATTGGAGCATGGACACAGTGGAACACTTCCAACTTCAGAAAGCACTTCTTCCTTTGTGCCAGTGTGACCCGGTACAACCTGCTCCTTCAGTCTGAACTACAGGCAAGGTGCAGATGCAATGGTCAGTAAGTCCTTGGTAAAAATTATTACATGAGGTTCAATGCTGGAAAGGTGGGACTGAAGTTGGGGGAAGAAAACTTTTTACCTCGCTGATTCGGTTTCGCTACTGGGGAAGAGTGACTCATAACAGGGCAAGATATCAGCAATGAACGACGGGCAGGACTCAATACAATATCTTCAGTTCTCATTGTTCCTCTACCACTGAAGATGGTAAGTAATTGAAGTCACCACGTCACCAGGCTTACCAAGAAGCTTATGAGAGGAGAAGCTTACACTGTTGGTTGGTTGTGTGGGCTGTAAAACGTGTGCTTTTAATGGAATGAGGCCTAACAGAGGAAGTGTAAAACTGGTACTTGCTGTGAATCAAACCCAGGGTCCTTGTTTTGAGTTGTTGGTGCCCCCACCACTGAGCTACTGTCCTAGGCCTGTAACCAGCACCTTGGTTGGGCTGCAAGGTTTATTATGCTGCTGTTGCAACTTCAGTGCACTACACTGTGATCCATATAATGGACTGTGTGGGTGGTATTATCATCAGAAGCTAAAGGTATTCATATTAAGAATCTTAATTCTCGGGCTTATACTCCAGGTAATTCATTGTTGGTTAAAAATATTCATATTATCAAGAGGATTAGACTAACAAATGAGCCATTTGGGTAGCAATGTATGGTCTTTCATGCATGACAGTTGGCAGATATAATATGTCTGTGTGTAAGCAAGTGATTATGTCATACCGCTGCATAAGTATCACCACAGTACTAGAAGATAGCACAAGTTTGTTGCCATCTGTATTGTTACGAGTATGCAGCATGAGTAGCAATGTTGAGGACTACTGAAAAGATTGTTATCATCATGTTACCTCCGCTGCTTGCTCAGACTCTTCCCCACAATGTCCTATACTTTCATACGAACCTCCAATTACATGTGACTTGTAGTGGTATGGGTTCTCGCCATGCGGCTGACTTTGTGTGACTTGTAGTATAAACAAGGCTTTCCCATTGACTCCTGTACATTCAGGTAACTTCCTGCAATAGTGGAACACATATTACATAGCATGTGACTTTTAGTACCTGATATGAATTCTCGCCATATGGCTTGTAGTACTGACTTTGTGTGACTTAATTGCAGTAAAAAGTACCTAGTAGTAGCGTACTGGCTTCCCCTTTGACTTTGGGTACATTCAGGTGATGATAAATGTATTGCACTATTGCAGGAAGCTTACATCTTGTTAGTTCCTGTTGTTTATACACACACATAACCCTTGTATACTATGTTAATGTCATTACACCGATAGTCAGGGGAATCACACCAATTCAAGTCTGTTGCTGTTGTCAGTACTAGTGGATTTTTAATTTGGGAATATTCCAGTGCAGACAAGGGTAGTCTCATACCCAAGCCACACACAGGAGGAAAAGTGGCCTGGGTACGAGGCTAAGACAAGAGAAGCTCCAAAGGACAGCTCGTGCATGACAGTATTTGTAACTGGTGTGTGTTATAATCCTTCTTTGCAGAATTATAGTTGGAGCACCATTGGGAACCTTTCCTGGTGGGCTGTCACTGTCTAACCCTGGACAGATGGCTGAGGATCGGACAGGACTGGTCTACTCCTGTCCCGTGCAGCCGGGGGTATGTGAGGGAGTCCGAGGAGACACAAGCATCTATGTAGGAATCAGTAGCGCTGAGCCTACAGGAGATCTGCCAGAAAATGGAGCGATTATTGAGGGGAGACTGTTTGACCAAGCCCGTAAGAAGTGTTTGTTTCTAATGTAGTGTTTGTGCAAGCATGCTGTAATGGCTTGAGTCGGCATTCCTACATGTGTATATATTATATCAAGAGCGCATGATGATTTTTATTGTGGAGGGAGGAGGAAGAGTGTTGTAACTTCTTATTTTGGCCGTGGTGAAAGCAGAATCCTTCGCGTGTAGTATAAATAGCACATCTGGTCGAGTTGTGAGTAAAAGTAGCTGCAAAACAGTTGATTTTGAGGCTTATGGGTCGGATAAGGACCATGTGTTACCCAAAGAGAAGCTCAAGAGTTTGACCGAAAGGCTCTGCATCCTTCTTCGACTGTCAGGCGTGGGTAGGATTGTAAAACAAAGTTCATTGCGTCAGGAAGGACCGAGAACCGTTCCTGTGTAGCTAGAACTTGGCAGGTAAGCTTGGAGCACTCACATCTTGTTGATTACGAGGGTAGCAGTGCATTGTGAAGTCGTAGATCGTGGAACTGTGAACTTGTGGGAAGGTGTGTTTTATTTTTAGTACACGCAGGAGATTCTACCTGTTTTGAATTTTTGGCAGTTACACGCTCTTCCTCCTCCCTCCGCAATAAAATGATGTCATCATGCGCTCTTGATTATATACAATGGGGCACTGTGCCCTTTGGGGCTTCTAATGTGCCCTTTGCCTAAAACCAAGAATGTATCGCTTGGGTCTGCCACAAAACCAACAATGTGCCCTTTGGGTCCACCCAAAAACCAACGAAGATTTAGCAGCCACTTGAATTACTTGAACTTAAAGCTGACTGGTCTGAGCGAGCCCCACACTAGCAAGACTGCATGGCAACTGCAGACCATGACAGACAAGGCGGGCTGCTCACAGACAGTACAAATTACGTACCGTGGTTGAGGTTGCTTCAGGTAAGGGCCACACATAATCGACACTCATAAGATTCAACTCATGACTTCAGTGTGAAGTTTAGTCCATGCGTGTGTGTAGCCATAGTAGCTACCCTGACTGGAGAAATTGCTGCTATTTGTCAGCATGTACAATCACCTATGTCTGGTGAGAACTATACTGCTTGACTACATGAAGTTTTGCTTACCACGCTCATGGAACAGCAGACAGTGACAAATCCTGCTGTTATGCATGGTTTGTGTCGCATGACAAAACATTAAATCAGCAAATATTATGTATTGCTCGCTCAGGCTTGCCCCATGATGATGAATCATCTTACTGTTATGGGAGGTTTGATTGACAATGGTACAGTATTTGCCACTGACAAGTACCATGTGCAGAATGAGCGGTGCGGTCATGAATGATTCCTTTGGCCCGTAAATCTTGGTGAGAACACTGGTTTGAGTCAAAGAACATGTACTTAAGACCTTTTTACACCCACTATTGAATGTATATGTAATTAAGCCTATATTGTGGCAACCAGAACTGAATACAGACCGAATGACCAATCTTGCCAATGATGGGTAGTATGCATTGTCTTTATTTTTGACTGGATGCCAACGCCTTTTAGTACACTCAAGTCCCCAAGGAAGGTGATGTCGAAATAACCAAGCTAGTTTGTACTAGCTGCTGTTTGGTAGCTACTTGGTTGCCTGTGACTACACTGGAACTCTCCCTCCTGGTTATTAAACATCACATTTGCTGATAAGGCCTGGTATTGGCTGAAACTGCGTTCTGCGCAGTGGGTGACTTGACCTATTTTTAAAGGGAGATGTGGTTCATTGATCATCCATACATGCGCACATACATGAAAGGGCCACTGTGATATAAGAATGGCGCTCTATACGTCAGACTTTTGACATAGCAACTTGAGCATCTACACGTGGCACAGGCAGTGGTAATATGAGTGTTCATAAAAACATGGTAAGGGACAAAGCACATGAAATGTTACAGAGAAGGTTGAGAATCAGTCCAGTTTCAATTACCCAGATTTTGTGGGAACCTCTGATGGGTGCTTGGGCAACATTTATCATCCCTCCCTCCCTCTCCCTCTCCCTCTCCCTCTCCCTCCCTCCCTCCCTCCCTCCCTCCCTCCCTCCCTCCCTCCCTCCCTCCCTCCCTCCCTCCCTCCCTCCCTCCCTCCCTCCCTCCCTCCCTCCCTCCCTCCCTCCCTCCCTCCCTCCCTCCCTCCCTCCCTCCCTCCCTCCCCCCCCAGCCAATGCTCGGGTAGTGAATCCTAGTTTAGGTCCTCCTGGAGTTCAATTTGAGATCAAGACAGGCCAGTTGATGGGAGCAACACTCTACAGCACTGGTGACAACTTCGTTGTACGTTTTTATTGATTTGTCCACCCTTAGCTTGTGATTTTCTCCTTCCCTCTCTCATATTTAGCAAATGTAAGTACCTTCATGTTAAGATAGCTAGTTTGGCCACTGTAAAATCCTGTGTCACCATAGGTCCAATTCAGTGATGGCAGATGTATGGCTCACTGCAATCGCCGTGGATTAGCTCTCAACCTTAGCACTTGCACAGTAGATACTTCAATGATAACTGTTTCAAGCTGTGGTGTCAAACTTCAGTAAGTCCTCTCAGGCTGGGAAAGAAATGCTAGAACATTGGGCATGCACGTGTACTTTTGTGACTTTTCATTCATTCATAATTCATTGACTATCATGGCGTACGGTAGTACGCCATATGTAGGGATGACCCCGAAAAAAAATGGCGGCCACATTCAAAGTGCACAAATGACACGCTCGAAATGTCCGCGTTAGATAAGTCAACGGCCTCCATGAGCCATATCAGACATTATCGAGTGCTTCCATGGGCAACAGGATCGTTAAATTTGCTGGAAAGCATCGCTAAGTACCTGACAGTCAAGTCGCTAAAAAAGGCAAATCGTCTATCTTCTGACTTCTTCTTCTTCTTCTTTTGCTCACCACGATAGCACGACAACGGCTGAAGCTATTACAACAATTCAAACGCGAAAGATCAGCATAAATTACTGGGTATTATACCCACCACTCATCGTTCTCAAAGAAAGAAGTCGAATTAATCGGCGATTCTCAGGTAACCCCACGCTTATGCTTGCTGCTATACGCCATTTTGTTAGAATAGAATATTCATAGCGATTACGTCAACAGAAGTTCAACAGCTACAGCACGTGAAGTTGGCATGCAGCTGCGGTTATTCTACTTCCGTAGAGAGCTTGACGATCGATTGATTCCCAAACGATTGCATATGTTGCTACTTTCATACAGCAGTTGACGTACTTGTGCTGGATTTGACAAGGAACGCAGTATGCGTAACGTCCACAAGAAACGGGCGCGGGATAAGCAGAACTATCTGCGAAACAAAGAAAGCAAAAGGCAAGCGTCCCGTAACAAGTACTGGAAGAACCCGGAAAAACACTCTTACTCTCCAAGGGTTCCTTTACCACAGTTATGCCTTACCTCTTTATGACCTATGTACCTGCCACCCACCATACACAACCTACACACACCTGCCCACAATGTATAACCAGCTATAGAAACTGTTCCTTGGACAACACACAACATACAGTGTTACAACCCTGTCATACAACAGAACAGGTAGACAGTCATGTATATACCACAGTGCCTTAGAACAACCACTCACACACACATGCACATACCCAATTAGACAACAGTTACACCCATGATTCCATTGTCAAGTGGACAAGTGCAAACAGCTAACATCCTCCAGAAATCCATCAACATCAACAATAAACTACATAACAAGTCATTTCACTTGGGGTGTGGTTACACAACAACAACAAAAAAACAACAGAAACAAGTCACAAAAAAGTTTGCCAAACGCAAACAAGCACATGTAGGGATGAAATCCTCAAAAACCAACCAAACAAGACGGGAACGACACCACAATACTTTTACACCATCCCTACATCTTGTGCCATTTTGCCACCTGTACACAACACAAAACCCTCTACATTTGTACTTATTAGCCCACACCAACCACAAACAAACATAGTACTTCACTCCATTCAACTATCTCACAAAATAACCCATCCTTCACAAAGCATTACAAAATTACCGCTACTCACTTCACAGCCACCTGTATACAAGACAACCCATATCTATCATGCTAAACAGGCATAAAACTTAACATAATGCACATTCCAACATAACACACACACTCACCACTCCTCACTCACTCCACACCTTCTACACACAACTTGGACCATACCTGCTACACTCAGTAGCAACCACCAACAACACAACATTCTCACTATGCACAACACACCCACGCCACACCCTTCCATCTACAAGACAACCCTCTTCTACACACAACTAAAAAACAAATACAAACACACAGTTTTGGCAAAATGGCACAAGATGTAGGGATGGTGTAAAAGTATTGTGGTGTCGTTCCCGTCTTGTTTGGTTGGTTTTTGAGGATTTCATCCCTACATGTGCTTGTTTGCGTTTGGCAAACTTTTTTGTGACTTTATATTTTCTTTCCACTTGGGGTGGTGTAATTTGAGCCTTACCGCACCCCAAGTGGAAAGAAAACGGTGACCTGAATGCAGGGCTTGAATGCAGGTGGACAAATCAGCTTGTCCTGCCATAAAGAAGTCGTCAAGCTAATCCACTAGCTACACATAGTGTGAAAGTCTGGCTAGATTAAGGTTACGATGAACAACCTGTCCTATCTCAGAATTCAATAAATGCGCTTGAATGTCAGTGTTATAACTCTAGAGTGCTTGCAGGTATTTTAGCGCTTCAAAAGCCTATGGAGATGCCGAAGACCAGGCTATACACAATGCTCTTTTGGTCATAACAGCTCTAGCAGCTTATAATCCACACCATACAGAACAAAGCCTTCACATAAACTCTTTTGCGTCAAATATCTGCTTACTGACGGCCCTCAAACTCACCGTTTTCGGTTACTATCTAGGTCGAGTCGATGGCAATTTTCAAGCAGCGCTTGAAATGTGGGCGCTACATAAAATTTTGAGTAGCATTCTTCGTAAACCACGAACATTTTTTGACGGTTTGTCCAGAACTTTTTTGCCAAAACTTGACGAGTCAACCTCGAAAATTTAGTACGGAAGGCCGTAGAGCTGTTATCTTCCGCAGAAAATAAAAGTAGTTCGCTAAAATTGACGCAAAGTTAGTAACGGTAGGAATGCATCCGGACTTGCAGGTATACATCATGAATATAATTGCGTGCCCAGCTTGTTCATCGTAGCCTTAAGGCAAAAGTGGAGCAGGGAATCGGAGTTAGGTGCACAATCCAGCTTCTAACAATAAGCATAGCCATTGCATGTACAGTGGAACCTCCCTTAACGGACATTCTCTATAGCGGACACCTCATTATACAGGACAAAATGTTGCGGTCCGGATTGAATCTGCATTACGCGTAATACTTTACAGCTCTCCGAAATGCGGACACCTCACTATTCCGTAAAGCGGACAGATTTTGCGGTCCCGCTAGTATGGACTGTGCAAAATTCACTCAATAATGCGGACGCTGGAAGGCCTCTCGCACATAATATGGAATGTATTTTGTTTCAAAATTCAATGCCTTAAAATTCAATGGAAAGGACATAGATTACAGAGAGTGTAACGGGTTCAAGGTCAGTATACTAGTTCATTGAATTATTCTTTGGAGCCACCATTGAATTTTACAGCAAACATCATTGAAGTTCCGGGATTTGCTTGAATTCATATTTGTATCATTGAATTGACTTTAGCCGTCATTGAATTATTTTAACTTCATTGAATTGTTTTGCAACTTCATTGAATTGTTTTGCAACTTCATTGAATTGTTTTAACTTCATTAAATTGTTTTAACTTCATTGAATCAAACTGTTGAATTGTACTACTGCTCCATTGAATCAAACTGCAGCTGGCATTGAATTGTCATTGCCACTTCATTGAATTGTACTACCGCTCCGTTGAATCAAACTGTAGCGAATTGTAGCTACCGGTGGCACAGTTATTGAATTCAACTAGAGCTGTATTTTGTTTCAAAATTCAATGCTTCAACAATTCAATGCCGTTGGAAAGATTACAGGATTATACAGATAGTATAACGGACTTTCAGAGATGGATTCCATACTCGAATGGCAGTTGCTGTAGTGTGGATCCGGAATAGGCATTCTTATGCTCACATCAGCTACAGTTTGATTCAATGGAGCAGTAGTACAATTCAATGAAGTTGCAAAACAATTCAATGAAGTTAAAACAATTTAATGAAGTTAAAACAATTCAATGAAGTTGCAAAACAATTCAATGAAGTTGCAAAACAATTCAATGAAGTTAAAACAGTTCAATGACGGCTAAAGTCAATTCAATGATACAAATATGAATTCAAGCAAATCCCGGAACTTCAATGATGTTTGCTGTAAAATTCAATAGTGGCTCCAAAGAATAATTCAATGAACTAGTATACTGACCTTGAACCCGTTACACTCTCTGTAATCTATGTCCTTTCCATTGAATTTTAAGGCATTGAATTTTGAAACAAAATACATTCCATACGCACAAGATTGTCCGGCACCGCTGATTGATTCACCAACTGGACATTATACTAACACTGGTACGCATAGTTCTAGCCTCTGGTTATCCTTTCTTGCCATCGTACAGCAAGGGAGAGCTCTGGAATGCCCCTTCGCAGTGCTCAACGGCACGAGTACGCATTGCCACGCCTACCGGAAATATACCGGAAGCCTCCGAAGTAGGGACACCTCTTTACTCAGGACACTTTAGATGGCACCAATGGTGTCCGCATTATAGAGGTTCCACTGTAGAGTGAAGTGAAGCTAACTTGCTATTGCATGAACACTGTACATGTATGTATAAGACCTATATGCAGACGGGTGCTAATTGGTGGTAATTGAAGCCATGTAGAGGCAAAGGCAGCCAACTTGCTGGGCAGAAGATGGCCATGCGTATCTGTATCTGAGTTGTGTAAGAGCTAAGAACACCACGCAAAGCCTATTGAGAGACGTCGGTCGGTGTTGTAAAGAAGCACTGTTGCCATCAAAGGCGCTGTGAGGCATGGGATGTGCTGTAGTGCAGCAAGCCAGTAGCTAAGTGTGCACTTCACTGAAGTATCAAAGTGACTTGTAGCTCAGTGTGGCTGTGCTGTATCAATAGTCTGCTACCAGAAAGTTGTAGCTAATAGATCTAGCTTGCTACCTACCTTAGCCTTTATACAAGGCTCCAGAGTTGTAAGTCGGGATGAAGTTTGTGTGGTCACTGAAGTGTCAACATTTTTTTAATCGTAACTCAGGTTAGCAGTGGTTTTTATAAAATCACATATTAATTCTCATCTTTAGCAAATGTAAGCACCTTCATGTTGAAATAGCTAGTTTGGGCACTGTAAAATCCTGTGTCACCATCGGTCCCATTTCGTGATGGCAAATGTTTGGCCCTGTATAGTGTCCGTGGATTGCCTCTCAGGCTTAGTGCTTTAACTGAAGATAATTCAATGATAACTGTATCTAGCTGTGGTGTCAAGCTTCAGTAAGTCCTCTCAGGTGTGGAAAGAAAGGCTAAAACATTGGACATACACATGGACTTTTGTGGCTTTTCAATTCACTTACTATCCACTTGGGGTGTATTTTTTTTTCCACTTGGGGTGTATTTTTTTTCCACTTGGGGTGTATTTTTTTTCCACTTGGGGTGTAATTTTTTTTTAAACCATCTCCTTTTATTGTATGTACAAGAGTACAAAACAGCAGGAGGCCTAGGTTGCCAGACCTGTCAATACATGTTGAGCTATTACATGGCGCACAAACTCTGGACCTAGGGGCACCAAAAATATAAAACTGATGACTAAATAGATAGTGAAAGTATATTTACTAGGTTATAATGTTCCTCCAGATTCCTCCCTCCCTCCCTCCCTCCCTCCCTCCCTCCCTCCCTCCCTCCCTCCCTCTTTCCCTCCCTCCCTCCTTCTTTCCCTCTGTTCCTCCATCTTTTCCTCCGCTCCTCTGTCTGTCCCTCCCTCTCTCCCTTTCTCCCATTCCCTTTCCCTCCTTCATTATCCCCTCCCTTCCCATGTCGCCCCTTCTCACATTTAGGCCTGTGCCCCCCGATGGACTGCAACACGCTTCACTGACGTAGATCAACAGCCTAGGGGAGCATGCTATGCTTCAGGAAGGGAACTGAACAATTTCCAATTTCTGCAACCTTGTTTTAGTGAGTGACTTGATATGGACTGTATCAATGTACGCCAATTCTGCAAAATTGAGCACTTCGCAGGTCATGTGTATATGCTGACTATTTACAAACTTCCCTAGCCTGTTTCCAGGCTTGTGTGCAGGGAGAAGGAAAGAGAGCCTAGTACACACTGTTTGCACATGCGTCAAGTTAGTAACACTAAAATTACGGCCAGTTTCAAGTTACCTGCTTGAGTTGTGCCCCCTCTGTGGCCCATTCAGGCAGTTTTGAGTCCTGAAGTTACTCACTTATGGTAATCATCTGCATGGTTTCATTTGAGGAACTTCAAAATAAAATGCTGTGTCATTGTGTGCCGTAGCCTTTAGCTGGAATGGTTGGACCAAAAATTATTCATGCAAGCAATGATGCTTTCATCGCTTCCTCATCATCTTCCATACAGAGCATGGTTCACACGGGAGAAGTCAGCTGACTCGCACAAGTTTTAGTAGCAGCAGATTTTAAGGAAATTTCCAAATTTTGAGAAATCCTAAGGGGAACTGAGCATGTGCAAACAGGCTATCTTTCTCCACTCATACACAGGAACAAAGCTAAAACTTCCCCAGAGGGAGGGAGGGACAAAGGGGAGAGAGGGAGGAAGAGAGGGAGAGGAGGAGGGAAGGAGGGGAGACACCCATACTTTAGTTAACTATTTCTTGCAGGTGGAACGGCAACAACTACTAATGTGGAGGGAGTGGGCTACTGCATGGCAGGTGTCTCGGTTGCTAGGGTGGTAAGTTGAGTAGTATTGTTTAGGATGTGGGGGGAATAAATAATAGCTGTTAATAAATGTTAAGGGGGTAAATTGTAGCTGGTAAATCCTTAACCTCATTCCCAGGCCTTCCCACCATCCAGTTTTTGATAATATTACAGTATGCAAAAACAGAGGGGGAAGGCCTGGTCCATTTTATTGCACGACTGATGTCCAATGTCTTGGTAGACAGAGGGGAGAGTCTCTGACAGAAAGAATAAGCCTTTTCTTATAGTGTGTCTGTCCTCCAAGTGTGGGAGTTCTGAACGTTCACAAAAAGCAGCTGTTTGTTGTTCAGGACAAAGAACACATGCACAAAACACATACTTTTATTTGGAACCCTCCCCCTCTGTCTACCTAGGTAAACATTGACGTCATTAAAATAGATTAGGCCTCCCACCTCCATATTTGCATACTGTAAGGACCAACCAAAAGTGTGATCTGTCCTAGTCTATCAAGCTCCAGCCAGGTCATTTCTCACCCGCCAGAGAAGTGAGAGAGCGCTCACTTTTCTGGAGCTTGATAGACTAGATCTGTCCTAACTGCTACTGCACATGTTGCTAACATTGACTGTGGGCATGGTGAACAGTAGTATTGTGGGGACATGTGCAACGTTTTTGGTTGTAAGCCAACTAGTCTCGTGCCCAGACTCCACCCGAGAGGAGAGGGTCTGGTGACGTTTGGCCAATTCTTCGGACTTCATTAATGTTGTTCCCCCGGTACTTTCTGGGAAGAAAACACAATCTGTGGTTGCAACACCAGAAACCCATGTACTTCAGCACAATGACACAGCACTTTTTTGGCGGGTAAATTAGTTCGTAACTATGCGTACAGTTAGCTATGAATTTTTAATAAAGACTGAGGAATCAGCCAAATGTCACCAGACCCTCTCCTCTCGGGTGGAGTCTGGATATGAAACTATTAACTTGCAGGTGCATCTATTTAACCCAGGCAATTGTGTTTTAATTAAAGGGTTCTCCTCAGTCAATCATTTGCATATGGTTTGTAGTATGTTTTGCTTTTGATAAATGAAGGAGTTGTCTCTCTCTATTTTAGGGAAATGTATATGCAGTAGCAGCTCCTGGATATGACTTTCTCCGAGGTACAATTCTTTTTGACGAAGAATTTCTCCACCTACCTTTTGTCTGTTCCTCCCTTCCTCTCTCACTCCCTCCTCCTCTCTCCCTCATTCCCTCCTCCCTCTCTCCCTCATTCCTCACTCCCTCCTCCCTCTCTCCCTCATTCCTCACTCCCTCCTCCCTCACTCCCTCACTCCCTCCCCCTCACTCCCCCTCACTTCCTCCTCCCTTCCTCCCTCACTCCCTCCTCCCTCACTCCCTCCTTCCTCACTCTCTCAGTCCCTTCCTCCCTCACTCCCTCACTCCCTCCCCCTCACTCCCCCCTCACTTCCTCCTCCCTCACTTCCTCCTCCCTCACTCCCTCCTCCCTCACTCCCTCCTTCCTCACTCTCTCATTCCCTTCCTCCCTCACTCCCTCACTCTCTCCTCCCTCACTCTCTCATTGCCTTCCTCCCTCACTCCCTCACTCCCTCACTCCCTCCTCCCTCACTCTCCCTCCAGCAAACTGAAGCTCTTTCTGTCTTTCTTACTTCTTTCCTCCTCTCTCCCTTCATTTCTCTTTCTGTTTGGTTCTATTCTGATCTTACCTGTCGTACTACAACTCCTCCTACAGGTGCAGTTTACTATGGTGCAGATAATACAGCTATTCGTTCAGGTCAAGGAGAAGCAGACCAACCCGACAGTAGTGGAAATCTTGTTAACATTCGTAACCAGTACCAAGGTGGGTGGAGTTGTTTATCTAGTGGCCAGCTAGCTTATATAGTGGATTCTTGGAGTTCTTTGTAACAAATTTACAGTAAGTACCGTATGGCAGGAAACTTTTGAGGGAGAAAACTTTCACGAATTTCAAGGTTTTGTAGCTATTCACGAAGTTTTCTCCCTGAAATTGAAGGGCGTGGCATCTTTTGGCGGCGACACCAGCGAGCAATCCGCGAAACTTTTCTCAGTGAAAATCTTATTTCCGCCAAATCACGAAAGTTTTCTCCCTCGAAAGTTTCCCGCTATACAGTATATAATGTTTTGGTCCATGAAGCACAGTAATCAAGTGGTCCATGCACTGAAACGTTCACAGTCCAATTTACTGTGTGTTACTGTTTCACTGTGGGTTTGCTACAGTCCAATTTACTGTTTCACTGTGGGTTTGCTACAGTGAAGAGCTGCAAGACTGCACTACGCTCTCCGATTGTGACACAGCAGTTATTATCTCGAGTTTGACCATCAGAGTTTGATGACAAAACATGTGCATTGCACCTAATTAATTTAGTCTGATTCCTAGCCTTGTTCCTAGGGAACGAGGCTACCCGTTTCCTGGTGCCGAGGCAAGGAGAAAAGGAGTACCTGGTGTCCACTGTTCACGCATGTGTCAAATTCCCTTGGTAACCTGCATACTACTACACTCCGCTGCACTAAATTACGACCAATTTAGTTAACTTGCTGAAAGGCCCCACTGCAGGGCTATACTCCCTACGAGAGGCTAGTCTCGCAAGCCACACCCACAACACAGATTGCTTTCACTATACAGAGTAGCCTCGTCCCCAGGCTCCGCCCAGCTTTCTGTCGCTTGCAGTACGGAAAAGCGGGAGAGCTAGGGCCTGATATCTTTTCTCACATGGGTAATGTCAGGTAGAAAGGATGATTGTGCGTGGGCGTAGAGGGCCCAGAGCAGCAAAAAGGGCCAAGGTACCAGGTAGCTTACCACCCATATCTAGCTAGCAGGAGGCGACTGTCGTACACACCAAGCGTTGAGTGTGTGTTTGTTCTGAAAATTTTCCCAAATTTGTTATGTCATGCTCATATGAAAAAAGATACCAAGTTTCCCCGCTTTTGTGTACTACAAGCGATGAAAAGCTGGGCGGAGCCTGGGAACGAGACTATACTAAGAGTAATCCATAATGGGGTTGGTTGGGTCTGACTTACGAGACTAACTGCAGGGCTCCCTGTGAGACACTTCGGGTGGATTTTTGAAGTCAGAAAATGCCATTGCTCTGACATAATAGTCTGCAATGTTTTGTTGAAGGCGATCAGTGAATTTTAAAGGAAAGATTGCATCATTCATGTGCCGTAGTGTTTTGCTGGAATCAATAAATGCATGGATGGTTCTTGCAAGCGAAGAGCTGAGCGCTTTATAGTCATATTCACACAGAGCGTGGTTGTTCACACAGAAGAAATCCACTGACTCAAGGAGGTTGGTGGTACGGTTTTCCATAGCCTCGTACCCAGGCCCACGTGGCCTGGGTACGAGGCTAGGGTTTTCCAAGAATCCTGGGAATTAATAAAGTAGACACTGGGTGCCCTTTTCCCTTCCCCTTGGCGCTGGGCATCAAGCTACTATAAAGATTGAAATGAGCAACAAATATTATTGTCACACAGCACACACACGTTGCAGCTAGCTGCTATAAAGTAATGTGTTTTGCTTTTGTTTCTGTTGGCTACAGGGTTCCAGACAACCACTGGCTTCATCTCACGAGCTCGAGATTCTGGTCAGACACCAGGTCAGTGATCCTCCCACGCTGCTAGTGTAGTTGGGCAGTAGATGATATGGTAGATATTGCATAGCCTCATTCCAGTTCCTTCCTGTTTTCAGTTTGCATTCACAGTACTGCAGTCTCGGAATCAGACCCTCGCATGTGGAGTGAGGGTCTGGTACTGAGACTAAGTACTACACAGAAGTGGAAGAACAGTGAAAAACAAAGCACACTTAGCATGATAATTTTACAGTGAATAAATATTCGCATATTCGTGAGTTTGTCTGTACTCATGAAATTAAAAACTCACGAAAAGTAAATTGTCTTTACTTGTGATATGACCTGCATCATCGCTTCTCTCATGCTGAACTAGCACAGGGCTCTCACCCTAAGACTGTGTATATGTATACGTACAGACTGGTATATACACGCACTTACCGAGTTAAGAGGTGAAATGGAAAGACACGTACCATCCCCTCTCCTATCTTCCTACAGATCACATTGCCACTGTGCCTCGGTACAATGGGACAACATATACAGGGAGGGTGAGTACTGAAAGTATTGCAAACCGTCAAGTCATTTCATTCCCCCTTTTAAAAGGTAGGCTGAGTTTTCCTTTCAGTGGCTTCTCAGTTGGCTTCTGCATAAATGAAGAGAAGGTTATCTGGTACCAACTTGAGCTCACACCTTTCGCCCCGATGACGACTGGAGCATTCAGTCGAAACGTCGGCAAGTTATTTTCCGAGCTCAAGTTGGTACCAGATAACCTTCTCTTCATTCAGGTAGGCTGAGGTGTTGTAAAAAGTTTAATTCCCACTGCTCAGGATGCACTTTGGCCAGTACCAGGCCAAGAGCGCATAAGAATGGGCGGCTAGAGGAAGAGCGTGTAACTCCAATAGAAGCCCATAGTCCGGTCAAAATTATCTAAAAATAGAACACCCGGCATGTGCTTAGCAACATGTCTACATGCAGCTGCACATACGTGTTACTATTTTTAGTACTGCAGGTAAATTCCGACTGGTTTGGAGTTTACGTAGTTACACACTCTTACTCTAGCCGCTCGTTCTTATGCACTTTTGCCAGGTGCATATTGTCTACGCTGGGGTGACTGGGAGATGGGGACAGCAGGGAAGTAGTTAGGCACATTGTCTATGCTGGGGTGACTGGGAGATGGGGACAGCAGGGAAGTGGTTAGGTGCTGGCTGGTCTTATCCACATAATGGGGTAGCCTCGTTCCCAGGCTCTTGTGCGTGAGCGCAAAAAAAAAAAAAGAGCCTGGTACACACTGTTTGCGTGGGCTCAATTCCCCCAGGATTTCTGGGAATTTTGGAATTTTGTAAAATCTGCTCCACTCTTTCCTGCTCATTATAAGGGAATGATGTCATAAATAGTGTAATTTTATCTGCACCCATAACACTTTAGCATACGTCCAGCATCCACCTTTAAAGTACTGCACTTGTTGTTGCTCTCAGGTAAACATTGTCAATGCAAATGACCTCACAGGACCATACTTGGACATCACAGCAGAAGGAGAGCAGGTAAGCGCTCACATCCCTCCCCCCCCTCCCCCTTCCTTCCCCCCCTTCCTTCCCCCCCTCCCCTTTTCCTTTTTCTTCCTCCCTCCCTCTCTCCCCCTTCTCTTCTAGCTCCTCCCTCCCTCTCTCCCCCTTCTCTTCTAGCTCCTCCCTCCCTCTCTCCCTGCCTCCATCCCTCTTTCCTTATAGCCATTCATTATGGTGTCTCTCTCTTCTCCCCTCCACACACACACACACACACACACACACACACACACAGATGGGTGAATTCTTTGGCTACTCTATTGCCGCAGTTGACTTAAACGGCGATAAGTAAGATACTCCAAATAGAGCACACCACCATTTTCTAAAGATGTTAATATGTGTATAAATCAGGTGACCTCACAGCTAGTGGTCAACTACTCATACCTGAACTGGCGGACTCAATTAGTTTACACACCTTAAGGTGGGAAGGTAATATGTAGATAGGAAAGCTGATTATAACCTGTTACCTAGGCAACATATAAGAATGTTGCTCATATCTCTCTTCTACAGTGATGTTGCCTAGGTAACAGGTTATATAATAGTTATATCCCTCCCTGGGGTGTGGTCTTGCACATTTCATGGTGTCAGGCTACGCCCTGTAAAACGACCACCCCCCATGCAGGGAGGGATATAACTATTACTTATGCCCACTGACTCATTTAATTGCCAAATGCCTTAGCGCAAGGCTATTAATTTTACAGCATGGGCTGTTCTTGGCTGCTGGGGTGTGGCATATATACATGTACACACGTGCTTGTGGATTGCCTCAATTGTAAAAACAACTCACGTACAACACCTAAAGGCAGAAGCACAACACTATGGAGTTGAAGCGTCCCTTGGGTTTCATAAATATCAAGACAATTCTGCGCCGCCTCATTGTCAGCAAGAAAAGCAAGTACATGCATGCAGTGATACACGCAACATGCGGCAAGTGAGTGTCCCCTGTAAACTGGTTACAAATTACTTCAGAAGAACATACCTAGGTTCAAAATATGTATCCATTACTACAACAGCGTCGTGTTAGCTCTTCTCACACATAGCTAGACTACAGTACCAAATAACTCACTGCTCAAATGCGTTGATTCTAATTAAAGCACATCATGGTTGCTAGGATATTGCGTAGCCCCGGGGCGGGGCCCGTGCAATATCATGTGATATATTGCATGCCACTGGAATAGGAAAATACTGTTGTAGAAGTATTGACTCGATAATCAAACGTGATATAATGTTATGTTAATTGTGATAGCTGAGATTGGCCTGCTTGGCAAAGGTGCTTGGCAAATAGTTCCACTGGGAAATTTCTTACAGCTAGTCTTGTTCCCAAGGTCACCTGATGCGTGAAAGGTTGTCAGGCATTTACGGTTAATTGAATTTTTATAATCCATTTCAAAACTCTCTTCTCAGCTTTGATGAGTTGGTGGTCGGTGCTCCCATGTACACGGCCTTTGGTAGTGAGCCGATAGGTATTGAGAGAGGCAGGGTGTACGTCTTCACTAATACTGGGGTAAGCCATGGCTGGTTGGTTTGAAAGAGTAATGGTGTGGTTGAGTGACCTAGCCTCTTCCCAGACTGCGTGGGAGGAGAAGACCACTGGCAATGAGGCTTGTACGGATGTCCCTCCATCCCTCCCTCTCTCCCTCTCTCTTTCCATCCATTCCTCTATCCCTACCTCCCTCCCTTTCCTCCCTCTCTCTTTTTTCTCCTTTACTTTTCCTTTCCCACTCTCCATTTCCTCCCCTATCCTTGACATCCAGGGTAATCTACGCCAACCTGGTATGGTTCTTGAGGGTCAAGTTGACCGAGGACGCTTTGGTAACTCGGTGACCAACCTGGGAGATATTGATGATGACGGCTATGAAGGTATGCATGTGTGTAGGATATGGTAGTGGGGGGAAGAGTGAGTGAGTGGGTGTGTGTATGTGATGGAGTACTATATGTGTCATTGCTCCCTCCTCCCCCTCTTCTCTCCTCCTCCCCCTTCCAGACATTGCGGTGGGAGCACCATATGGGGCTGGAAACGGAGCTGTTTACATCTACTACGGTCGTGCCGACCTGGACCAGTTTGTAGCACAAACACCTTTTGAGGTACAGCTCCCAATGTCATTAGTGTGACATTTCTTGATTCTCAATATGGCATAATACCATGGAATGCATGCGAAATGCTCAGAAAGGGGTCTAGCCTCATTCCCAGGCTAAATTCTGGGAACAAGACTGAAAGATGTCTATGTGGGACAATCGTGTAAAAACCAAAGATCATTCTGTTGCATAATAATATTTAAGTCATCAACACATTAAAAGTGCTTCTGTCAAGGGCAAGGCTCATACATTTTTTTTTTTTTTTTTTTTGTATCGGTGTTTTAATGGCTTTGTGTTACCAACAGATTAGGGGCAGACGAGATTGTGAACAATGTGAGGGTTTGGACGAACTGAGGACATTCGGATGGTCTTTGTCCAGTGGTGTGGATGTGGATAACAATCAATACAATGGTGAGGGAAGGGAAGGGAGGGGAGGGGAGGGGAGGGGAGGGAGGGGAGGGGAGGGGAGGGGAGGGGAGGGGAGGGGAGTGGAGGGGAGGGGAGGGGAGGGAGGGGAGGGAGGGAGGGGAGGGATGGGAGGGAGGGGAGGGGAGGGGAGGAGGGGAGGGGGAGGGGAGGGGAGGGGAGGGAAGGGAAGGGAAAGGGAAGGGAAGGGAAGGGAAGGGAAGGGGAGGGGAGGGAAGGGAAGGAGGGATAAAGGGAGGGAGAGAGGGGTAGAGACCACTTGTTTATATATGCATGTATCTCACACTGTAGACCTGTCAATTGGGGCCTATGAGAGCAAGACAGTTGTTCTCTTGAGGTAAGATGAGTGTGATCCTAGAGTGCCCCTCCCCCTTCAATACAAACTGTGATCCATGTTGAATCAGAGCAGGTGCGACAGCATCACACGATCCTAGAGTGTCCCTCCCCCTTCAATACAAACTGTGATCCATGTTGAATCAGAGCAGGTGTGACAGCATCACACGATCCTAGAGTGCCCCTCCCCCTTCCAATACAAACTGTGATCCATGTTGAATCAGAGCAGGTACGACAGCATCACACGATCCTAGAGTGCCCCTCCCCCTTCAATACAAACTGTGATTCATGTTGAATCAGAGCAGGTACGACAGCATCACACGATCCTAGAGTGCCCTCCCCCTTCAATACAAACTGTGATACATGTTGAATGTGCACATCGCATTTTGAATGATTGCTAGTTAAAATACAGCAACCTTTTTGTGTTTGGATGTACCACCGGGCCTTCCTCCTTACCAATCTTCTTTGTTGGAGTTTAGCCCCAGAATGACCTCACGAGAGAGCATCTTGGAGAGGGGAGGGGGAGGTACGTGGGACGTGCTCCCAGACCCTCCTAGTGTTGTCTGCTTATATGCATAATTATTTCATAATTATTTCAGTGCTTCCGCACTTTCAACAATACGTGACGGTTACAATCGCTCATAGCAATGATTTTGAAAATGAAAGGACAGCTGTATGCTACCTAGCTTTAATTCAGACGAGACGACACCATGATACAGACAAGGCCAGTCACCTGACTATACCTTAATTTGTAACACGTACAAGATAGCAGTCCCCTAGCCTCATTCCCAGGCCGTTCCCGCCTCAAAAACTGGAGGCGGGAACAGCCTGGGAACGAGGCTAGCAGTCCCCATCTCACAACTGATGGAGCCTGGTATTGGGCCAAGACTCACATCCTCATACTGCTTGCTACAATTAATACATGTAGGTGTGCATTAACTGGAATATGTTTCCAATACTTCATTTCTACAGGACTCTACCCGTGGCAAATGTCAGTGTGTCTTTTGATCCCGTACCTGCAGTGGTCATTGACCCCATGTCTTGTAGCTGGTAAGTGTCAAGAGGGGGAAGAAAGAGGGAGGGAGGGAGGGAGGGAGCTAGGGAGGGAGGGAGGGAGGAGGAGAAGAGGGAGGGAGGGAGGAGGAGAAGAAAGAGGGAGGGAGGGAGGAGGAGAAGAAAGAGGGAGGGAGGGAGGGTGGAGGGGGAGGGAGGTGGGAGGGAGGGCGGGTGGGAGGAAGGGAGGGTGGAGGGAGGGTGGGAGGAGGGAGGGAGGGAGGGGGAGGGAGGGAGGGAGGGAGGGGGAGGGAGGAGGGAGGAGGGAGGGAGGGGGAGGGAGGGAGGGAGGGAGGGAGGGAGGGAGGGAGGGGGAGGGAGGGAGGGAGGGAGGGGGAGGGAGGGAGGGAGGGAGGGAGGGAGGGTGGGAGGAGGAGGGAGGGAGGGAGAGAGAGAGAGAGAGAGAGAGAATCAATTAAAGATTGGAGAAAGGAAGAGAAAACAGTTGGAGGATGGCTGTCGGGAATTGGTGGACTGGACTATTGGACTAGCTGGAATATTGGAGCGACCCCTGACCCCCCAAATTACACGTTTGCAGCTATGTTCTTATGCAATAACACCCACAGGGATTGTAAAATCATAAGTACGTCAAAGACGACGTCACTAAGGACATGAATTTTGAATAACATACTAGTTACAAAATTGAGTTCAACATTACAAATTTCACGTAGATCTCTCCTACCAACAGTACGGGCCCACCTAGCCTCGTTCCCAGGCCCGTTCGAACGGGCCTGGGGACGAGGCTAGGGCCCACCCAGCATGGCATTGTAGTAAGTGAGGTGCTTTGTATTTGTAGCAATCTATATTACTAGTAGTATGTTGGTATAAGTGGGGCGGCCCATAAGGGGCCCTGTCTTACCAATAAAATATTTTACCACAACACTGTAGCCTCGTTCCCAGGCCCCGCCCAGCTTTCCTGCTTTTCCGTACTGAAAGCGACGGAAAGCTGGGCGTGGGCCTGGGAACGAGGCTAACAACACTGTGCCTGGGTAGGGATAGTCTCGTGACAAGCTGGATATAACCTACAGAAAATCTGTCTGCTGACATCGCGCTCAAATCTTGGGCTTTTCTAATTTCGACAGAGTTATTTGAACGTACCAACCACATTGTAGCATGTTCAATTGCTCAGGTGGCCCACTGGCACCCAAGCGCTTGTGTGGATGCTAATTGGTGATAATTGAAGCCATGTAGAGGTGAGAACGTCCATATATGGTCAGCGCCGGCCGTGTTTAAGTCCTTGTGAACGTGTGCAAAAGGCCAAGAAAGGTAGCCTCATTCCCAGGCCCTGCCCAGCTTTCCGTCGCTTATTAGTACGGCTTTTCCGTACTGCAAGCGACGGAAAGCTGGGCGGGGCCTGGGAACGAGGCTACAAGAAAGGTGCGCAATGTTTACCAGTAGTCTCGTGCCCAGACCCAACCCTCGCGTGAGCTGGGTGGGGTCTGGGCACGAGACTAGTTTACCATAGCCTCGTCCCCAGGCCCCACCCAAAAATCGGGAAAGGGGCCTGGTGTCACTTGCAAACTTTCTCGTATGTGCTGAGTCAGCATATTATGTAAGAATTACATGCCTTACGTGATCACGTGGTAGCCAGCTACTGTTGACGATGGCATTACAGAGTAGATGAATAGATCTTGCTACGGAGCGACTACAGACAAATCTTGTGAGGCAAGAGTAGTAGCCTAGCAAGCGTAACTACGCTCTAAGTTTCTGAAATCCGAGGTTTATGAAAAGTCTGCTTGCCTCGTTCCCATTTTCAAATGGTCTTGGAACGAGTCTACTACTTTCACGTGTCAAGAATTTAGTAATTGGTAATGGACGAACGTGATTCCTCTACTCCAAACGAAGACTGCTGACACAGCACATACGGGAATTTTTGCAAGTAACACCAGGCCCCTTTCCCGAGTTTTGGGTGGGGCCTGGGGACGAGGCTAAGTTTACCAGACGGATTTTCCTAGTCTCATGACCAGCCGGATACGTAGGTTATATCCGGCTGGGCACGAGACTAGGATTTTCCGTAGGTTATATCCAGCTGGTCACGAGACTAGGCTAGGGATGAATGGGAAACTGTTACTAAGCCAACATGCCAGACAGCTGCGGAGAGGGAGAGAGAAAAGAGAGGATCAAAAAAAGCATCAGGGAGAAGGGAAGAGAGGGATGTAATTGATCTTTTGTGGAATTCTCTGCATCCACAGTTTTAATCTAACAGTTCGTGCTAACTACACTAGCAGGGGGCTGAGTGGACCAATAGGTAGGTGTCAATAGTGATGTAAAGCCTTGTCCTTAGGTTCCCAGGTGAGGGGAGGGAGGGGAGCTGACAAGTTTTGTAGTTAATATCTCAACATCATATCAAGTGTATGTTTTTGAACAGGATAGTCTCGTACCCAGACTCCCTCAATCCTAACCCACGTTCTTCTTTGGAGTGGGGTCTGGGAACGAGACTAGGGACAGGATTAATCTTTTCCTCCCTCCCTCTTTCCATTTTTCCAGAGATTTCCTATAACATCACAGAGAACAATGTAGATAGTACCACTGCGAGACGGCTGACTTTTGGTGAAGATCGAATTTCAGCCACCCGGACACTTCAATTTTCCGCCCAAGAATCAGCTAGTGATACTTTAACAGTGTATGCAGATGTGAGTTGTTGCTTAATAGATCCTCCCTTGAAATGAAATTAACTCTCTTTTCCTCCCTCCCTCCCTCCCTCCCTCCCTCCCTCCCTCCCTCCTCCCTCCCTCCCTCCCTCCCTCCCCTCCCTCCCTCCCTCCCTCCCTCCCTCCCTCCCTCCCCTCCCTCCCTCCCTCCCTTCATCCCTCCCTCCCTCCCTCCCTCCCTCCCTCTCCCTTCCTCCCCCCCCCCTCTTCCTTCAGAGTGGCATTACTGAATTTACAATTCCTTTTGAACTGAGGCTTGATCTGCTAAACATCAATCGAACCTCAACATCTGGCATTGATGGCAACCAGAACTTAACTGACTTGTCGAGATTTCCTCGTGTCAGAAACACTGGAGACTCTACCACTCAAGTATGTATATATACATGCTAAAGCCACACCCCCTGAATTTTCTACTGTATGTATAGCAGGTTCAAGTTGATCTACAAAATTCAATAGCCTCGTTCCCAGACTCTCTCCTCAAAAACGGGGGGGAGGAGAGAGTCTGGGAATGAGGCTAAGAACCCAAGTGTTTGATTTTAATTTTTACACACTTATGTACGATGTCATGCAATAGTATAGAGTACGTAACGAACACAAAACAAAATTAAAATTCAAGGTTAGTTTGGTGAGCTCCTAGAACTGCAGGTGTGTTTCTCCGCTGCTGTGCAGCGGAGATCTACTGAAAATTTTAAAATGTCAATATCTGGATGCAGACACCAGTTTTACAAACTGGTGTCTTTTTAGCTGTTTAAGTGTTGATATTTAAGAATGGAGTTTTCTATTTGCAGGTTTCTCTCGTAAATCCTTGTAACCCAGTGTGTCAGAGTGATGTTGAAATTCAAGTGGACACTATCCAATACATGTGAGAAATTATTTGTTGCTCTTTCTTTCTTTATGATGCATGTCATATGAATGTACAGTTGAGTGTCAGGCATAGTTTCCTCAGGAAACACTTAAGGTTACGGGATGCAGTTTGCTCATTAATATTCATGAAAAATATTAACTTCCTTTTCTCCGTGCAGGATCCAGGCATGCATGCGTTTAACTTTACCGCTAAAAAAAGTTACATTAGCCTGTAACAGCTGTGCTGGTTGGGTGGGCGGAGCAGGCAATTTGATTGCCGTGCCTGCGGTTAACAGTCCGCGTATGAAGTACCGACTTCGGCGTCAGTTATTTCCTGTTCCAAGAACATCTTACCGTATATTACACTGTATCTGAATTCTACGAAGACAGGCGCAGGGCGGCTCGAAGAGTTTTCGCCGAGACGACTTACCGTTTTTGATATACGCCTAGATTTAGTCGCTTGGTCGGTCGAAAACCACCTTGGTTTTAGATAGAAACGCGTGTCGCTCGCTTCCCCTGGCACACAGCGACGAAGTTGCTCCGAGCCGCCCTCAAGTAAGTTGAGTATTACCCGTAGGTGTTGAAAAGTTGTACGTGCAATCCTCTCTGAAGACAAAATCTGACGCCAAAAGTCACAAACTTTGTCATCGCCACTCGCCTTAGTACGTTGTACATAAGAATTAATACTATACTGGTTAAAAGGTACTCATAGTACTGTTATATGTCGCTTCTAGTGCGTGCTGTAACTGGCTCCTGCACTGGGAAAAGGAAGGTAATATTTTCTCATGAATATTAATGAGCAAACTAACCTTAAGTTGACTGGCTATGATCTGTATAAACATATGCACACACACACACACACACACACACACACACACGCATGCACGCACACACACACACACACAACACACACACACACACACACACACACACACTAATAGTAACACAGCTGGAGCAGTGACGAGTGATTCGGGTGTTGTCGTGGGCAGAGTAGTAGCTGTCAACATCACCCTGCGTTACAGGAACCGTGGTATGCAGGATGCCTTTGGAACAACTCTGTCATTCAACCAGCAAGAGGCTGTGTTCAGTCAATACCTACTGAGGATTGATGGGGTGAGTAGCATATGACAAGATAGATTGTGATGTCCATTATGACATCATGTTCTCTGTAATACGCTGTTGGGTGTCATTATGATGTAATACTGTTTGATGAGCCTTTGTGTTGACTGTCACCACATCTGCTCTTTGTTGATGTAATTCTCTTTGTTAGCAAAATCATGATGTCATACTGATGTCATTCATCACATCATGCTTGGTCTCATTGACTTACTTCATCCAGCATGTGTATTGCTTTCAGATCCGTGCTGGGTTGGTTTGGCTCTGGGACCAAGACTATGTCATACTCAGTTATTGATATGCTTTGGGCATACTCTTTGTTGGTCATGTTTTTTTGGTGTATTTTTGTTGTTGTTTTTCCTGCAGGGGACACGTCTTCGTGACTGCTCCCAGAATGGTAACATGTTTACATGTGTGCTACCAAGACGATTGTTGCCAGGAGCGGTATGTTAATCTTAGCAAAAATGCATCCGGTTGGGCTACACTGTCATGTGACTACAAAATAGAGCATCTGGTTGGGCTACACTGTCATGTGACTACAAAATAGAGCATCCAGTTGAGTTTTGCACATTAGGTGCCTTAGCCTTGTTCCCAGGCCTTCCGACCGTCCAGTTTGTTAATCACTTGTAGTGTGCAAAAACGGAGGGTGAAGGCCTGGTCCATTTTATCACGTGAATGATGTCAGTGTCTACCTAGGTAGACAGAAGGGCGAGGGGTCCCCAATGGAAAGAACGCATTTTGTGCAATCGTTCTTCGTTTTGGACCAAGAGCTGTACGTTTTTTGCTTCACAAACATTCAAAAGTCCAGTGCTTGGGACAGAAACTACAAGAAAAGGCCTCAAGCTCGTTCTTTTAATCGGGTACCCCTCCCCCCTCCTCTGTCTACCTAAGTAGACACTGACGTCATTCACGTGATAAAATGGACCAGGCCTTCCCCCTCTGTTTTTGCATACTGCAAGCGATCAAAAACTGGATGGTCGGAAGGTCTGGGAATGAGGTCTGAAATGAAGCTGCTTACTACAAAGCTTGTAAAGAGAAGGTCAACTGTTTTGGTTTCTGTAGCACAGTTTTGCACAGCACAGCATTGTTTGTGTTCTCACAGGACGTCCGTGATGTATTGGAGTTGGTTGTTGCTGAAAATCTTGGTGGCAATGCACCTGATGCTGTCTTCACTTTCAACCTGGCTGTTACGAGTTCATCTAGTAGCGAGACCAACGTAGCAAACAACGCTGTCGTGCAAACCGTGACTGTGAGCGGAGAAGCTGACTTATCCGTAACCATGTAAGTCGTGGAGTCAATCAATTTATGCTGGAGAGCAGTACGAGGCTAATGTCTGGTCTCATTCCAATAGCAGCAGAGGAGTTGCTTCTGTTTGTTAGCTTGTGGTTTTGAAGCTCTAGATCATGTTACTGTGTTTCCTCTGCAGGGCTGACCTCACCATTCAGCAGTCAATGAATGCGGTTAGTTTAATAATTTTGGTTTGTTAGTGCATCGTGGTTAGTTATTAACACTGGTGATTTGTTAATAGTTTGTGGTGGTTAGTTATTAACACTGGTGGTTTGTTGATAGTTTGTGGTGGTGAGTTATTAACACTGGTGATTTGTTAATAGTTCGTGGTGGTTAGTTATTAACACTGGTGGTTTGTTGATAGTTCGTGGTGGTGAGTTATTAACACTGGTGGTTTGTTAATAGTTCGTGGTGGTGAGTTATTAACACTGGTGGTTTGTTGATAGTTCGTGGTGGTGAGTTATTAACACTGGTGATTTGTTAATAGTGCATGGTGGTTGGTTACTAACACTGGTGATTTATTAATACTTCGTGGTGGTGAGTTATTGTCTTCTCTACCTCAGCCTGGACCTATCAACACATTAGCTGACCTTGGCCTCTTCAGAGACCTGACGGTTACTGTGACCAATCGGGGCCCAACAATTGTCCAAGATGCTCGCCTATTCATCAATTTCCCGACACAATCCGCAGTCACTGGCAATTACTTCCTCTATCCTGGTTCTATGACTATCAACATCCGTGGGAGTGCTCAATCTCTAACGGTCAGAAAAACATGATTTTCAAATTTTTAGTAGCATTTTGTTGATCACGTGTCAAGAGTGGAAGAACGCCAAAGAACAAAATTTTAGCAAGTTTGTCAAGCTCTCTGTATTGTTAGGCCACACACACACACACACACACACACACACACACACACACACACACAAATTTTACTGCACATGGTGTGGAGTATTGAACACTGAGTTTATTAGGATTTTGTTTCATTTATCAGCGAGCCGACTGCGGTGGTGTGAACCCTGAAAACTTTCAGCCCCCCCCTGCTGCCTCCAACCGCCGCCGCAGGCAAATTGAAATGGCCCCCTCATTGGAAAGGGTTGTGCGACAAGTATCTTCCAGCCTGGTAAGTGGTAAAGGAGGCTTCTCAGTTGGCTCCTGCATGAATTGGACAGGTTAGTCAGTCCACAACTGCCACAGATTGTCCCATTACAAGTTCTGGCTGGGATCTTCCTGGACATCTCGGAAGTCCCAGCCATGGAAGTAAAGTCCCAGAGTCCCAAGTTGGCTCCTGCATGAATGGACAGGGTAGTTATTAAGTCCCTGAGCCCCAAGTCCCAGGTGTCCTGGGATATTTCTAACCTTAATCTTTGGTGGGGCAGTTTGTGAAAAGGTTCTAGGCATTAGGCATTTTCCTGGTGAGTGGAAGAAAGGCCACCAAGCCAATGTGTCACCAAGCCAATGCATCCACCAAGCCAATGTGTCATCAAGCCAATGTGTCACCAAGCCAATGTGTCGTCCACCAAGCCAATGTGTCACCAAGCCAATGCGTCACCAAGCCAATGCGTCACCAAGCCAATGCATCCACCAAGCCAATGTGTCATCAGCCAATGTGTCACCAAGCCAATGCATCCACCAAGCCAATGTGTCACCAAGCCAATGCGATAGCAAAAGCTCAAACTGGCCTTCATTCATAACTGGCATTCTGTATGAAATCTCTTCGGGCCAGCTGGTTGTTTCAAAGCTGTACCACCTTTAGCATAGCCTGATTCCCATCCTTTCACCCACATTTCGTTGCTTATAGCATGAAAACTACAAATAACAAAAGACGATCAGGGGCTGGAATTTGTACATGTGACATTTCCTGGTATACAGCTAAGATTTTAGGTCCATTTCTTTCTTTTGCTTTAGACCTGTCCTGTTCCTGGTCCTGATGGTGGAAATCAAGGCTCCTGTTTTCGTATTAATTGTACTATTACTCAGCTGGAGGCTACTGGTCGCATTGAAGTTGTCATCAGGTCCTATGTGGATAATAGGTTTTATGCTGTAAGTTAGTCTTGTGTTGACAAAGTAGAGTGAGCCACGCCCCTTTCAATTGTATTGTGATACGGCTGCATGAGAAGGAGGATGGAACTGCCATGTGGTATGGTTTACTTGGCCTCATTCCCAGTCCTCCACCACAGCTATTGTTGCTTGCAGTACGAACAACGCAGTTACTTCTCCGTGTTATTCATACTGCAAGCGACGATAGCTGTGGTGGAGGACTGGGTACGAGGCTATGGTTTACTCCGCTTGGCTCATGAACTAACTGTGCACCACTGGAGTCAAATTAATCAGTGGTTGGTGATTAATTTAGTGTTGTTTTATAACTTAAACTAAATACCTTTTAGTATGGTCTGTTTAAATTTCTTAATCAAACTATAACTAACTAAATTTTTTTTGCTAAACTGGAAACTATAACTAAACCATCCAAGAAGAAACCACGAAATAACTTTTTCACTGATAACATTGTAAAATCGAATCTAAGACCAAAAGTATTTTCTAAATCTGAAAACTAACTACCGTATAGCGGGAAATTTTCGAGGGGTCCAATTTTCGCGGTTTTCGTGGTTGATTGGCAAACCACGAAAATTAAACCCGCAAAATAAAAACCTATACGCAAGTTCTCATGCGCGATTAAGAGGGGGCGTGGCCATCGTGATTTGCATGCTGCTCGATCGATCAGCTGGTCTACTTCACACCAGTTCGTTGTTGCTGTTGAACTTCTAGAGGAATGTCTCTGTTACGCTATTTTCAAGCGTCTAGCGATACTACCAAGCTTCCTGATCGACGTGGTCCTCTGTATACGACAGTGCCATCATCGTCCATAGAACCAGCTAACACAGAAGTGAAGCGAGTGATCGAAGCCGTTACAGCGAACGGATCACGATAGTTCTCCACTTCTCTCATGCAAGATAGCTTTTCTCCAACAGCAGCACACCAAATTTCCTTGTACAAGTGATAACCACGGACCATAGCCTCGATCATATGCAACTCGCGTGCCATTTCTCGTACTATCTATAGCCGATCTTTCACAAGTTTTTCGGCTGGTTCGAGCCCGTGTGCGCATGCAGTAAGAGGCAGAGTCAACCAGGTATTGTGGGTGGAGCAGTTCTGGAACGGCCATCCGCGAAAATTAGACTGCGAAATCTTTGAAGATTGCCCTTCCGCGAAAATTGGACCCCTCAAAAATTTCCCGCTATACGGTATAACTAAACTAAAAGCACAAACCCTATACTAGAACAACACTAGTGATTATGTGACTTTACTAGCGAGGTGATTCCTTAAGAGAGGGAAATGTTCAGCTACATAGAACTTCAACAAAGTTCTGACTTTGTTGTAGATTTCAAAAGCGACAACATCAGTTCCCCAAGGTATATCAATGTGCTGAAGGTAGTGGCTTCTAGTATGGTTTATTGTACAGCTTCTACCCTAGTGGTAAGTGAAGTTATGAAAAGCCTCAGGCTCTCCATCTGAAGTATTAGTGATTATTAGAGGCACCTATGTATCTCATATCATGGTTGGTAAAGAGTTCATTTATATTGTGAAGTATGCTCTCACTAGCCTCATTCCGAGGCTCTCCCTGCTAAGGAGGGAGAGAGCCTGGGAATGAGGCTATGCTTGGCTATGCTTGTTGTTCATTACAATCATGTCCAGAACCAGACTCCAAGGAGAACCTTTGTTGTGATGCCGACAGCTCGTGTGAACATTATTGATTCATTCTTGCCAAGTGATACTGCTCCTAGTGACAATACTGCACAGGTAAGGAAGTGTGTGTGTGTGTGTGTGTGTGTGTGTGTGTGTGTGTGTGTGTGTGTGTGTGTGTGTGTGTGTGTGTGTGTGTGTGTGTGTGTGTGTGTGTGTGTGTGTGTGTGTGTGTGTGTGTGTGTGTGTGTGTGTGTGTGTGTGTGTGTGTGTGTGTGTGTGTGTGTGTGTGTGTGTGTGTGTGTGCGTGCGTGCGTGCGTGCGTGCGTGCGTGCGTGCGTGTGCATGTGTATGAGGAGAAGGGCACAATTTAAAACATTAACTGCCTCAACCTTGTACATTGTACAAACATGATCTCTTCCTAACTTCTTACAGTCTACGATCACGATAGAAGAACCTCCCCCAGCTCCTACCACTCCACCTCCTACCAACAATCCATTGCTGATCCATGCCATCATCTGGCCCATTGTGGGAGGTGTGATCCTAGTCATTCTGCTTGCTGTTGCACTGTACTGTGTAAGTACTCTAGTGGAGGGGGGGGTATGACTGCATGGCCAAATGGTTCAAGTCATTGAAATTCAAGTCCCACTGGAGAAAGTTTTTTGTTCGTTTTTTCATTTGGCATCCTACCCTTAACAATAGTCAATTTGGTATCTGGCTTAATTTGGAGATGGATAAGGTGCAGGTACAATTTCTCGGGCCTCTGGAGTTTGTCTAGCACTGGCCCAGAGTTTCCTGAAGTAGTGTACAGAATGGAACACAGCCTTTGGTCTAGCTGGGCAAGGGGAGGTGGGAAGTTCCTTGCATTGTTTTTTTTGTTTGTGCATATGCACCTACATGGGTTTACATGATTGTGCTTCTAAGCGCTTCCAGTTAGCTCATGTATTTGTGTGCATGGTAAGCCGGACCAGATGACTATGCACTTAGGCTTCATTTGTCCCCTTCTCTTCCCATTTCCTTCTCTCTCTCTCTCTCTTTCTCTGTGGCTAGTTTGGTTTCTTCCGTCGTAAAAATAAGAAGACACTGGAGGGCCTGGCAGAGGCAGAGGGAGACTTTGACCCCAATAAGTTCAAGGTCCAGCAAGTTGGGGAGAAAGGAGTTGAAACGGTGGCACCACCAGTCCAACCAGAGACCACTCAATTATAAGTATCAAATGACTCATTTTCATTCGTTAGGCATAAGTGTGTATGTACATGTAGGGTCCTGGAACTAGTATAACAAATGCATTGATGCTTAGTGTGTGTCTAAGGAATATTTACTTGCTTGTTGGATATAGGTTGATGTACACCTTCTCTGAATAATGTTGTACTCAGGCTGTTGTAAGCTTTTTATAAGTAGTTGTTTTCAGTACTATGAAGAAGTTTATCATATCAGCTACAAGAGATAAGTCACATATGGTTTTTGAGTGGCAAAACTGGCAGTTGCTGTGAATCAAACCCAGGAACCAGCTGTGACTACTGAGCTACCAAGCAACCACCTACCCTCACAATCGTCTGTGTACTCTAGGACTGGTGGTAATGAAATTAATGAATGTTTCTGTGTCATACCCGGCAGCTACTCAGTGTGTGCTAGTGGTAAGGAACCAACCAGAGGACTGTGGTGAAGGTTGGTGGTTATAGCTTAGTGACTATTCAAGCCAGGGCCCTGGGTTTTATTCCAAGTTGCTTCACTCAGTCAGCATTGTCAAGTTGATACTATGCAGGTGGCAACCATTTGAGACGTGCACACAGAGCTAGTGTTCATGACCAGTGTAATATTGTAGACATTTTGTGGTATGTTGCTGAACATTTCTAGACAGCAAAGCTATGAGACATTTTGAATGTTTCTCAGGAGACATTTTGTAATATGTTGAAACTGCATGTTCAGTCTTGGGGGGGGGGGGGGGGTTCTGATGTGTTGAACTGAACATTCCAGGTGGGATAGGGGACATAGCTTGATAAGCTAAGCCTATCATAGTGGCCATGCAGGAATGTTGTTAGTTGTGGGACAAAAATATAGATTGACTCTTTTCCATGCCATTATTTCAAACCGAGAGTCAAACCTTAAACTAACCTCACAGGCAGGCAAGACAGAGAGTGGGAGGCATGCATGCATGGCACAAAGAGAGGAAAGTGCATGGTAGTCTCTACATAGTTATGGCTACTGGTACTGTCTCCTAGCTGGAACACAATTAAATCAGGTCACATCTTTGATCAGCAGACTAGGCTACACTTCTGCCAAGTTGTCTGCATGCAATGAATGGAGCTAGCTTGATGGGGTCCACACAGCAAGTGGCCTTGGTTCTGAGACTATACTGACTCTTGGCTCAGCATTCACAGCTTATTCTGTAGGCCTATACCCTAAGTCTTGCACAACCTGGCTGGCAGCTAAACAATATAACAAGCTACATGTCCATGGCCGTAGATATCATAGATAATACATGCCGTATGCAAGACATTGTGCTTGATGCTTGATTGTTACCCCAAGTTTCAGTTCTTGATCACTTGATTTCACAGTAGTTTATGTCAGGCATATCTTCTTAGAAAGTATATTGATACTATACTTCACAGGGTCATAACTGTTGGGCGGTGGCCTGCGAATGTACATGTAGTCATTGGTAAATATGCATACCAGCCGCCCACTCATGCTTATTAAACAGTCGCATCGGGCTTTTGTTATACCCTGGCTTGATGTTTGAACTTTGAAAGTTCGTTTTTCAGTACAGATCTAGTCTAGACTCTGGATGTCGTTGATAGCGGCCATTACAGTTTGCTGTTGAGATCTACTGTGGAAATGGAAGGGTTGAGGCGATACTGCTGTGTTGCCTCTGTCACACTACTCCTCCTCCTGCTTAATAGGGCGGGAAGCGCCGCTGACAACATCGACGTAGACCGACCCATAGCGAGGCTGTCCCCTTCGGTACGAATGAACACAAGTGAAGATTTTTTTGGCTATGCCGTGGCTTTGCATCAAGTCGAGAAACCGCCAGATGGAGATTTTAGCGCTGCTATTGAAGCAACGAGGTAAAGTATACAAGTTACAAATAATTTATAAGATATCTATGAGGCTTTGAAACTGTGCAATGAACTCCCCTCTGTAATTTCAAAATATGCAGTACCTTTGAAGCTTTTCAAATGTGTAGAAGCGTTTGCAAGACATTGTGCTTGATGCTTGATTGTTACCTCAAGTTTCAAAGTTCTTGATCACTTGATTTTACAGTAGTTTATGTCAGGCATATCTTCTTAGAAAGTAATATCACTTGAGGTTTGACGATTGGCTTTCAAAGAGTAGATTGAGCACTTGACTCAAGTTTGATCCAGGTTACAAATGCTTCTACCTAAGTCACACCCCTGTACTTAATTAACCATGGTATCCTTTAGCCTCGTTCCCAGGCCCCATCCGAATTTTTCGGACGGGGCCTGGGAACAAGGCTAGGTAAAGTAGGTATCCTTTAGTTGTGTTTCCAGACTGTGCATGCCTCTGCCAGGAAACAGTCTTGTGCACCAAGACGAAAGAGATTTCAAGATTGTTAATCATTATATAGCACTTTTCTTGTAACAATAAAATCTCAAGTGAGGTATTTTGAGTGGGCGTGCAAATTTTTTGTGTCACACTAGTCTTTATCCTGAGTTAGTATGGTATGTCTGTTTTATACTGGACAGCTGAACAACTCTCTGTAGCCATGGATTGCAACTTGCTTATCAGGACAAAATCTCAGTGATTTTGAACTTTAAAATCCACACTCTGATTGGTTGGATTCTCAAAATCACAGTGGTTTTGTCTGATAAGTGACGTTGTATAGCCCTAGTGTTTTACATGCTTATAACCTTAGCAACATTGTATGCTACAAGCTTTAGTGTAGTCCTAGCAACATATGCCGTTTACAAGCTGCTCTGGGAATGATGGCTGAGAGGAGGTTGGACCCCAGTAATTAGTGGTACCCGCAAACATAGACACAAGGTTGAAACTAGTGCTACGTAATCGTACAGATGCTCATGGTGGATCACAATGAAGTATACTTCGGGGTGTCGTTCAGTGCAGTTGTGTGCAAAATACAGACAAAGAAGCGCTACATCGAGTCTGTACCGTTAGTGCCAAAAGATAAAAGAAGCTGCTTCTCTCAAGGTGAAGGTCCACTGTACAGCTGCCTCTTGATCGCACATTTGCCCTCCGGAAGTAGGAATTGACATTTGTAAACCATAGTTTCCTTGGCATCATAGCCTTGCTGGGAATTATTGGATAGAGGTGACGATGACCTTTGAACTCCATTACCTTGATGTGACTAACTGCCTTCTCCTACATTTCTGTTATTCTTTATTGAATAATGAAGGTGGGGTGGGGTTATTTGTGTATCTTTGGCATCCATGTTGTGGCTAGCCTTGCAGGGAGCTCTCTAAGGCTTCATGAAGCCTGGAGCTTTCTCTGCACTCCACTTCTGTTTGTTATCTACAACAGCTGAGAAGTCCGTTGAATGCCAGCTTATAATAGCCATTGTCGTTAGCCACAGGAATTTTCCACAGTGCAGTCATATGTCAATGAACCGTTTACCAACAAATTAATAATGTCTTCCCTCCCACACTGTTAACTGTAGCCTTAGAGCTCTGACTCCAAGTTCAAAGAAGTTCTCATTCTAGGCCACTCCCATTTGGTATCGGAATGAAGCTAACAAACAACAACTGAAACTCTCCAACTATGTATGGCCACTGAGCTCTTACATAGTGTACACTGAACTTGTGAAGGTCCTTGGATCGAAACGTTTGTACTTAAAGTTCATTGTATGCTATGTAAGAACTCAACCATCTCTGGTAGTCATTGCCACAGCAACAAGTATATACAAGTATATACAGTAGCGTCATGGCCACTTGTAGTGTCCTATTACTATAGTAACAGGTAGTAAACAGCAACACTACACAGTTAGAACACTAAAGAGGCCGTAACTTACCCTTTGCACCCATGCATATATCCATAATTCGTACCCTTGGAATGTTGTCACTGCACACTAATTATCACTATCATGTCCTGCCTAGCGCCTCCTCTGAATGTTACCTGCTGTTATTATGACATTCCTCTGGCTGTTGGGTAAACAATGATAGTTTGTGGTTTGTGTGTACTGTAAACAAAGTTTGTGTTATTTATGTAGGAAAGTACATGAACCCAGATTTAGACAAAGCGGGTAGTCTATCCAGACCATCTCTCATCCTCTCACTTTTCTGGAGGGTGAGAGATGGGCTGGCTTGATAGACTACCCGCTTTGTAGGAAGTCACTTGTCCAATCAAACTAGCCTGCCTCATATCAAGCTACAGTTATCCAAATCTTCACTTCAGACATCTACCTGACATCACAGACATCTACCAGACATTACAGACATCTACCTGACATTACAGACATCTACCAGACATTACAGACATCTACCTGACATCACAGACATCTACCAGACATTACAGACATCTACCTGACATTACAGACATCTACCAGACATTACAGACATCTACCTGACATCACAGACATCTACCAGACATTACAGACATCTACCTGACATTACAGACATCTACCAGACATTACAGACATCTACCTGACATCACAGACATCTACCGGACATTACAGACGTCTACCGGACATCACAGACGTCTACCAGACATTACAGACGTCTACCAGACATTACAGACATCTACCAGACATTACAGACATCTACCTGACATTACAGACATCTACCGGACATTACAGACTTCTACCAGACATCACAGACGTCTACCGGACAGTTTACTAGGTCTTTCCAACTGTTAGAACTGCAAGCGACAAACACTGAAGTTAGAAATCCTGGGTTTTACTGTAAGACCTCCACTAATTTATCTATGATGTATGCATATGCAGGATCATAGTTGGTGCTCCAAAGGGCACATTTCCAGGTGGGCTAGATCTCACGGGTCCAGACAGTGTGAATGAGACAGGTCTGGTGTACCAGTGTCCACTGACGCCTGGCTCCTGTACCGGAGTGTTTGGAACTGGGACTGGGGTTGACAAGCGACTCTTTGACAATGAACGTACGTCTACATACAATAGGCAATGTTCAACTAAGGATAAACTGGAAATCAGTGAGCACATCTGCATGGTAGAGTACATAGTGGTGGTAATTTTCTTCCTCATTAATTTATTGACTTCATATTGTCTGATTATTATCTGCTGATTTTGCCTGATGAATCCTCAATTTCCTTCAACCTACTGGATCAATTCTCGATTTACCTGATCAATTTTTGATTTGTTTGATCAATTCTTGATTTGCATAATCATCAATTTTTAATTCAGCCAACGGCGAAAATGAGGATAAGCAAGGCCAATTCATGGGTGCCACACTGGCCAGCAATGGTGATCACTTTATGGTAAGTTAAATTGGGGGTCGTGTGATATGTAGCTGGATCCAAGTGGATACAATCGTACACCCTCTGTGGATATGCAGAGCATTAGGCCTGTGCTCTGTGTGCTCCAAAGACCTTGAAGTTTCACTCGTCTAAGAATGGAACACTACACAAAAACTAGTATTGCCACTCATTCATGTGATTTTACATAGCTGTGTGTGAGGTAATGATGTCTATGCTTCCTGCTATGCTTCCTACTAAGCTTCCTGCTATGCTTCCTGCTAAGCTTATCAAAGGTTTATACTGGCAGATTAGGTGCAGACCTACAGAGTATTATCAGAAGAGGCTGTATATATACATAACTTAATTATGCCTCAATGAACTGTCAACAACCCTAGTTCCTGTTGTCCTAAATGTCCCAGGTCTTAACTTGTACACGTCTCTGGTAAATTATGTTGTATGTTATGCAGGTGTGTTCTCCACGCTGGGTCTTTGTTGGCCAACAATTTCGAATCGCAGGACGTCCCTATGGCAGATGTTTTACCTCAGGGAGAAATCTTACAGGCTTTGAGACTCTGCAACCCTGCAGTATGTTGTGTGTGTGTGTGTGTGTGTGTGTGTGTGTGTGTGTGCGTGCGTGCGTGTGTGTGCAATCAAAAACTGCATATAGTTATTAATTTCTGAAGTCTCAAGAATTGTATAGTGCAGTGATTGAAAATCTCTTGTATGTTCTGTCTCTGTCCTATCCACCTTTCCTCCTAGGATTTGGGAACATTAGAAGTTTTACCAGTGATGCGTACTGCATGGCAGGAACCGCAGCTACACTCTATGATGACGTACATGTAAATTACTAAATAGAGTTAATCTCATTCCCAGACTCGAACCAGCATGCAGTATAAATGTGTGGGAAGAGCGCTGGTATTTTCTACTGTGAGCATGATGTAGTTAGCAAATTACCAGAATGAACAGCAACATTTTGCAACCAACTGCATGTTCAATGTGTGCTGTGTATGACAGTTGACTTCCACTAGCGAGTATGCCACCCAGTACCATTGCTCTTCAATGTGTGCTGTGTATGACAGTTGACTTCCACTAGCGAGTATGCCACCCAGTACCATTGCTCTTCTTGATATTCTGAGTCCTTGCCTGTCCACCCATGCATGCCCAATCAAGTTCTTTGCTCTGTCGACCTCTTTGACTTAAATAACGCAGTTATGACTTAGCAGTCAGTGTTAATT
The DNA here is from genome assembly GCA_949130485.1 of Agelas oroides. Taxonomy (NCBI): domain Eukaryota; kingdom Metazoa; phylum Porifera; class Demospongiae; order Agelasida; family Agelasidae; genus Agelas; species Agelas oroides. Next base: position 4,617 of record CASBWJ010000008.1, on the reverse strand, counting down.
TATATTTTCTGTAGTCTTTTGCTGTCCTTGGTGGCCCAGGATTTATCCGAGGGAGAGGTAAGGGGTTAGCAGAGTATATCTCTCTCCCTGAACCATGTTAAGCATCTCTCTCCCCTCCCCTCCCCTCCCCTCCCCTCCCCCTCCCCTCCCCTCCCCTCCCCCTCCCCTCCCCCTCCCCTCCCCCTCCCCTCCCCTCCCCTCCCCCTCCCCTCCCCTCCCCCTCCCCTCCCCTCCCCCTCCCCTCCCCTCCCCTCCCCTCCCCTCCCCTCCCCTCCCCTCCCCTCCCCTCCCCTCCCCCTCCCCTCCCCCTCCCCTCCCCTCCCCTCCCCTCCCCTCTCCCTCCCCTCCCCTCCCCTCCCCTCCCCTCTCCTCATTTCTTCCCTAACTTGCAGGCCAGATATATGCATTCAACCTATCAGCCTCAAACATTCCAGATTCACTCAGGGGAACTGAACAGGCATCACCAACCTATCTTGGGGATGTCCCAGAACTTCCTGATTACGTCTATAATGGTAAGAGAGGGAATAAGAGGAGGGGGAAGGAGAGAGGGGAGTAAGAGGAGGGGGAGGAAGAGAGAGGGGAGTAAGAGGAGGGGGAGGAGGAAGAGGGGAGTAAGAGGAAGGGGAGGAAGAGGGGAGTAAGAGGAGGGGGAGGAGGAAGAGGGGAGGAAGAGGAGGGGGAGGAGGAAGAGGGGAATAAGAGGAGAGGGGAGTAAGAGGAGGGGGAGGAAGAGAGTCTTAGAGAGAGGGGAGTAAGAGGAGGGAGTTACATCTATAATGGTAAGAGTCATACAACACTAAAACCAAGCCGTGAGAAAATATACCAGGCTCTCCCCAGAGGAGGTAGGACATAAAAAAAATCAAATCTTGGAGCAGGTCAACGAAAGCTTGCTGGTAGTTTTGTTATGACACACAGAATCCCAGCCTGATCCCAGCATGATCCCAGCCTGATCCCAGCCTGATCCCAGCCTGATCCCAGCAGGTCAACGAAAGCTTGCTGGTAGTTTTGTTATGACACACAGAATCCCAGCCTGATCCCCAAGCGAAACTCAACAGGATAGCAGAAAACTTACTGGCTTAATTGGCTCACGAATGTAATTTAACCCTTTAACAACCGATGACACCTTTTGGCGTCGTCAGTTTTTGGCCACATGTTATCAGTTGGCGCAATCCGTTTTGAAGATAGGTTCTGCGCTAGCAGAAAGGGTGGGACAGGGGGACGTGGGTGGGTGCACCGCTCTGGCTGACAGTGCATGGCGGCCGTTGCAGCTGCCTGTAGAAAAGCCCCGGTCAATGCCGCGGGTGGGCCATTTGTCTGCCTTCTTGCACAAACGGGCGTAGAAAATGCTCCTTTCGCCTTGTACGGACTCCATTTCTGGCATTTTAGGCAGCTTTTAGTCCGGAGGAGCGTTCTCTGGTCGGAGGGGCCCTGACTATTGAGTGCTCGCTAATGAGTGGGTTGGTGGGTGCACCGCTCTGGCTGACAGTGCATGGCGGCCGTTGCAGCTGCCTGTAGAAAAGCCCTGGTCAATGCCGGGTGGGCCATTTGTCTGCCTTCTTGCACAAACGGGCGTAGAAAATGCTCCTTTCACCTTGTACGGACTCCATTTCTGTCATTTTAGGCAGCTTTTAGTCCGGAGGAGCGTTCTCTGGTCAGAGGGCCCTGACTATTGAGCGCTCGCAAATGAGTGGGTGTGGCCAAGGTCATGAACTCACAGAGAATGTGTCAATAAAGCTTTGACTCAAGTTTCCAGTGCTGGCTCCAAGCAGAAGTGGAAATATGGACCAAGGAAGATATCCGTAGCCTAATAAAGACTTCCAGTAAATAGCCTACGGTCATTAAAAGAGTTAATGCACACTTAATTACATTCCTGAGCCAATTAAGCACACTAAACGGGTATTTTCTGCTATCCTGTTGAGTTTTGCTCAGGGATCAGGCTGGGATCAGGCTGGGATCAGCTTCTGTATGTTATATCACAACTAACCAGCAACCTATCTTTGGCCAGCTCCAGGATTCGATCCCTTATGTATGGGAGCATGCAATGTCCGACTTCCTCTGGGCTCTCCCTGCCTTCATGATTGCCATGTTTGTGTTCCGGACTGGGAGAGCCTGGGAACGAGGCTACATAGAGACATTTGAAAATGATGTATGTCGTTGAGATTTTTGTGTTAACATTTAGTGAATTATGTGATGTACTTTGTATTCCAGGATTTACACTCACCACTGGCCGTATCTCGGATACAACAACAGCTGGTAAGTCTATAAGAAAGTAACTCATTTAAGCCACATTTTTATGCTAATCCTTCCCCTCTCTCCTTCCTCTCCAACTTTTCTCTTCCCTCTCTCCATCTCTCCTCTTCCTCCTTCCCCCTCCTCTTACTCCCCTCTCTCCTTCCCTCTCCTCTTACTCCCCTCTCTCCTTCCCCTTCCTCTTACTCCCCTCTCCCCCTCCTCTTACTCCCCTCTCCCTTCCTCTTACTCCCCTCTCCCCTTCCTCTTACTCCCCTCTCCCCTTCCTCTTACTCCCCTCTCCCCTTCCTCTTACTCCCCTCCCCTCTCTCCTTCCCTCTCCTCTTCCTCCTTCCCCTTCCTCTTACTCCCCTCTCCCCTTCCTCTTACTCCCCTCTCCCCTCTCTCCTTCCCCCTCCTCCCTCTTCTTCACAGATGTCATATCTGCTGCACCACGCTTTAACGGTGTCTCGTACATAGGCATGGTAAACCATAACCACATTCAAAATAAGGCTGTATTGCTTTGCGGCACTCATAACTTATCTTGTCTATTCTGTAGGCTTCTGCCATACAACCTGCCGCTATCGCAGAGACTCCGAGTATTGTTGTGCAGGGTCAGCAGGTATTGAACTACCATCAGCATGCCCTCCCCTCCCCCCCCCCCCTCCCCACTTCCCCCCTCACCCATAGTCTTGTGCCCAGACCCGCTCAGCTCATGCAAGGAAAAGGTCTATTGTCACAAGCCCAAATCCTTGAGTGACCAATGAAATCGCAGAGCATCATTTATTGGAAAAATTTGGAAAGAGAACACATGTACTGCTCAAAGTAATGTTATGAAATTCATTACCTGACACTGACTAATTTGTGATCTGACACTAACAATTACAAGACTTGAACACCTTCCCGAGCCCAAGGATTTGGTCCTAGTGAGAGGGCTGAGTCTGGACATGAGACTGTGGGGTACATATGTACACATCACTCGGGACATGCAACACACAAACGCACACATGCACACACCACACACACACACACACATGAACACAAACACACACCACACAGAATGGTGAATACTTTGGTTGGTCTATGGCTACAGCTGATTTGAATGGCGATGGGTAAGTCATCCATTGTCTACCCATAAAGAAGGTCCTTTGTAACTAGTATGATGGAGCTTTGTGCACTCAAAGATTACCCCTCTAATTCACATCAAAAGTGTGGTCCAATCACAATGCAGTATTCTGTCACATGACACAGTTGCCAATTCACTCGAGAATAACATATCCACACAATCATTGAGAGATTGTCATTTACTTTCTCTCTCTCTGCCCCCCATCTCTGCAGCTATGATGAGTTACTTGTTGGAGCACCGATGTACAGCAATGTGTCACAACCTGAACAAGGAAGGTCTATGTCTTCAATAACACTGGGGTGTGTATATCCTTCCTTCTCTTCCCTACCCTCCCTTCTTTTTCCTCCTCTCATTTCCCTGTAGCTTTGTAAATGATATTCAACTTGCGAAACACACACACACACACACACACTTTATCCCATAGGGCAACCTATCAAGTGATCCCATAATTGTTCCCGGAAGTGGTGTCGCCAACGGCCGGTTCGGCTTCTCCATTGTGAACCTAGGAGATGCAAACAATGATGGCTATGAAGGTATGACCTTTGACCTTGCAGTCCTTTTACTGTGATGTCATAATTAATTATGGACAGTGCTGTACGCTTCCTTTACGTGCAATTTAACCTGTGTCCATTAAGCATTGCTCCATCAGACATTTGAACCAAATGTCAGGTGAGTGTTGTTTTCTCTTCCTCTATTCTTCCCTTCCTCCCTCCTTGTCTCCCTCCATCCCTCCCTCCTTGTCTCTCCCTCCCTTCCTCCTCCTTGTCTCCCTCCCTTCCTCCCTCCTTGTCTCCCTCCCTCCCTCCCTCCCTCCCTCCCTCCCTCCCTCCCTTCCTCCCTTCCTCCCTCCTTGTCTCCCTCCCTCCCCTTCCTCCCTCCTTGTCTCCCTCCCTCCCTTCCTCCCTCCCTCCCTCCCTCCTGTAGATGTGGCTATTGGAGCACCATTTGTTGATAACTCACCAGATGCCAATGGGACGGTGTACATCTACCTTGGCTCTCCCACCGATGTCATCAACACAACTCCTTACCAGGTAAGGTCGATCTTGGTTGTCATAGTTACTAGAAGGGTGGGGCAGTGATCATGTGGCATCCTCCCTCTTCCTTCTCTTCCTTCCCTCTTCCTTCCTCCCTCTTTTTTCCCCTCCCTCCTCCCCTTCCTTTCCCTCCCTCCCTCCCTCCCTCCCTCCCTCCCTCCCCTTCCTCCCTCCCTCCCCTTCCTCTCTCTCCCTTCCCTCTCCCTCTTTTCTTTCCTCCCTTCTTTC
>CASBWJ010000007.1:0-69543 GCA_949130485.1 Agelas oroides | reverse complement strand
TAGCTATAGTAGTCTGGCTGGACGAATAGCTGCATGTCTGTGTGGGCATTCCAAATGCAATTTGCTACTCGCTCAGGCTCACCCCAGGATGATTCAGCATCTTACTAGTTACCCCACAAGTGCATGCGCAAAGAGGTTAAGCAATCGGTTTTGTCCGTCTGTCAGTTTGTCAATCCAGTGAAAAATGTGAATATAGACAGGGTTAAACAATTTCTGAAACTGACAGTAGCATTGACATTCTAAAAAAAAGTGACGTATGTGTACCTCATAGGCAGCAAAGTGGTTCTATCCTCCGCTTTTCCAGCTGCTTCCTATTTAACGTCGGGATTGTCCGCCATTTTAATGCAGTCAATACCTTGGATACGGTAGAGTCCGGGTATTCACGGACTCGACGCGTGTCCACAATACTTCGTATACAGTGGAATCCTGGCATTATTTGTACGTTGTGCCGACTGGTAAGTTTGTCCATACCCTGGTGGGATGAAGAAGAGTAAGTCCATACTAACCAAAGCCAAGATGGGGTCTGATGAAGATAGAAGGTGAGTTTCACAACAGAACAACCTCACCAGAGTGCAGTGAAGACAGAACAGCTGTGCCGAGGTGGTGAAGACAGAAAGTGAGCTTTGTGTATGCACACAAGGTGTGTCCACACCCCCCACGCACACATTAGAAGGACTGCAAAGCTGAGTGACCATGCAAACCAGCAAACACTGAATACACCCCCATTACTTGGGAAAACCTGGAAGTATTTTTTTTACGAACCCCTAGCATAGAACAACAACTTCCACAGCACCATATACCTTGGGTAGAACTGCATTACAACAACTGCTGCAAACAACTTTCAGCTTACATTTTTTCAACCCCAACCCATGCACTTACTAATAATTGATTTTGGGTTGGTGCACAATGCTCCTCAGCCCTTGATTCATCCATTTGTGAATCCACCTACATGCACAACACTAGGCCTCACCCGTGCACGCAACCATGCAAAATGGGTGAGTGGGGTGGATAGCACAAGCCCCCGAGGGGCCCACCCTGAGGTCCAGAGTGACACACCCACTGAGTGTGTTACCCAGAACGCAAATTGTGCTTACGTTCCACCCCTTCCCAACCCAGCACCAGCAGATATAACACATACCAGGCCCCTGAAACGAACACCAGACACCATGCAAACCACACACTAAGCAGGATACGTGAAACCAAACATGATATCCCTTTACTGAAAACAACACCTCAGGGTCACTTTGTTCCACAATTATACCATAAAACACCGCAGGGTACATCTTCACTGAAGACTTCTAAAGAAGTGCCGTTACCATCAAAAGCGCCATGGATGCACAGGATGTGCTGCAGTACAGCATGCCATTAGCTAAGTGCGTACTTCACTGAAGTGTCAAAGTGACTTGTAGCTCAGTGTGGCCGTGCTGTATCGGTAGTCTGCTACCAGAAGGTTGTAGCTAATAGACCTATCTTGTTAACAATGTACCCCCCCCACCTTAGCCTTTATACAAAGCTCCAGAGTTGCAAGTGAGGATGAATTTTGTGTGGTACTGAAGTGTCAACATTTTTGATCATAACTCAGGTTAGCAGGGGTTTAAAAAAAATCCCATATTCTCATCTTCGAAAGAAACACTGTTGCCATCAGAAGTGATGTGAACGCATGGGATGTACCGTACTGCAGCGAGCCAGTAGCTACGTGTGCATTTCTCTGAAGTGTCAAAGTGAGTTGTAACTCGGTGTGGCCGTGCTATATCAGTAGTCTGCTATCAGAAAGTAGTAGCTAATAGACCTAGCTTGTTAACAACGTACCCCCCCACCTTAGCCTTTATATATACAAGGCTCCAGAGCTGCAAGTGTTGATGAAAGTTTGTGTGGTCACTGAAGTGTCTACATTTTTGACCATAACTCAGGTTAGTAGTGGTTTTAAATTTTCTCATCTTTAGCAAATGTTTGGCCACTGTAAAATCCTGTGTCACCGTAGGTCCAATTTATGCATGACAATGTATGGCCCCCTGCAATCACCGTGGATTAGCTCTCAACCTTAGCGCTTGCACAGTAGATACTTCACTCCATACCCATCCCTCTGTACATAGTATCACTTGCCTCTAATGTCAGTTCTCAGACTACATCTTTAACCTCTAGCCAACTAATCATTGTGCCCTTGCACATCATACAAGTACCCATACCTTTTTTGTTTAGCATATACCATAGATCTGGAAATTTTCGTGTTACAAAATTTTGTGGAAAGTTGTACGCATTTGCCATCACCTGCAGGTATCGAAGAAGAGGCCGTCTCATGCGAAATACGTACCTAGCTAGCTGTGCTGTGAAATCGTGTGTACAAAAATGTGCTGACTGTAATAATTATCCATTGTAATTTTTTTTCGTGGTTTACACAAACCACGAAAACATTTTTACAATGAAAATTTCCAGATCTATGGTACATGTACAGTTTGTTACATTTCTATGATTATAATGAGTAGAGTGTTACCGTGTGCAGGTTGACTTAAATTTTTAGAAATGACCGTTTATACTTTGGTGACTTTAACATTTGGCAATTTGTTGCAGAAATAGAGACATAACTGTTCATCCTGCACAATACTATCTGCTACACATAATGGTATAGGCAGTTGTTGCTGACGTACGTACAAAAACATTTGAAAGCCTTAATTGGGCCTGTGGGATTTAATATCCTCATGTATGCTTCATGAGTGTCTATGTACATATATAAGGCTTTCTATTTTGTAGACCCCTCAGTTTTTATCATGTAACCTACAAAATTTCACCATGTATTGCTGTCTCATGTTTCTTGTGCACTGGTGTATTGAGGTCAACGTTCAGTAGGTTGTAATGCAGGAAAGTTCACAAGATGCAACTAAAGCTGCGACTGTTGACTTATTTGCTGACCAACGTAACTAATTTCTTCTTGTGTAATATTGTTTAGGCACAGTGGTTCCTACATTGGACATTATTATCAGCCATGATGGTAGTCTCTTCATTGCTGGACAGTCTTACAACCTCACCTGCACTGTCACACTGGAGAATACAACCAGAACCCCGACTGTTGGATGGTTGGACCCAAACAACAACCCACTACCGAATAGTAGTGACATCACTGTAGGGGATACAGTGTCAGTGAACTGCTCCACCTATACCACCACCCTACAGTTCACTACCCTACGCACATTCCATGGTGGACAGTACAGCTGCCAGGCTACCTTAGGAGCTGTCAACAACACTGCTGCTGTAAACATCACTGTACTAAGTAAGAGTGCACTGTCATTAACCCTCGGGGTGCATGTGTTGATTTGTGTGTGTGTGTGTGTGTGTGTGTGTGTGTGTGTGTGTTGTGTCTGTCTGTCCATCTGTCTGTCCCTGCACTAAATGCCACCTTGTTTATCTAAAGGTTCAAAGTAAGGTACCAAGGGTATATTAAACTCGCAGATTTTGCTAAATAGGTTTTGTTCAACCATTATTTGCTTACCACGACGACCCTTGACACCTTTTTTGCAAGACTAATGGTGAGTTTAGCGATATAACGAGTGAAACAACTATGATGTCGAAAGAAGCGACTTTGCGACACACTACCTTCTAATGGTGCACCGATAATCAGATCGGTTATTGCCGATAATGCACTTTTCTCGGCATTATCAGCATCGGCAAAATCTACTGGTAATTGGGGCAAGCCTGAGCGAGCCCCACACTAGCGGGACTGCATTGCGAAGATGTATGTGTATACGTACGTACGTACGTACATGGTCACGGCCATATACCGTAAATTTTAAATGCGCGTTTAAATATTTCCAGAAAATTGAACGTCCTCGTGTACTTAGTAGGTTAGCCTCAATAGGTGAAGGGCAATGCTGGGCTACTGCCAGAGTGCAGCGTTGGCAACCGTAGCGGAGACGGCTCAAGTTTAAGCACGTACGGCACATTACTTCTTGTTTGTCACAGCAGCTACGGACCGACCATCAACGGCAGGCTGCTCCGGCGCAGACCATACAAACTGATTATACACGCCGGTATGAGATCGCTTCAGGTAAGGGTCGTGCATAAACGACACTCATAAACGCTAGCAATTCAGCTCATCATTTCAGCGTGAAGCTTAGTCTATTCATGTGCATGTTAGCTGCTTGCTCAGGCTCGCCCCCACAATGTTCTACATTTTCTAGTTTAACCAATAAGTGATGCATGTGCATTACAGAACCACATACTACGTAGCCATTGAACGCAGTTTCATAAAGCTATGTTGGATGGTGCTACATGCCTCGCTACCTGTAGCCTCGTCCCCAGGATCTCTCCTCAAAAACAGCAGGGAGGAGAGAGCCTGGTAACATCCGCAGGGAAAGTTGTTGACTTCGCCGCCTTGCTCTGGCGGTACCAATCAGATTGCAGAATGTTGCTTACGCTGGTGCGAGTAGCACACGCTACTCGCACTGCAGGTGATGATATATAGTTGTGGTGTAGTACTGGCTAGTTATGGCACAGTGAGCTTACTTGTGCAAGTACGTTTGTCTCTTTTAATGTTAACAGGCTTGTGAAAAAAAAATGATCCACAAAGCATGCTGCATGGTTTCAGCCAACATTGGTATAAAGAAAACTAACAAAGAGTAAAAGTGCATTGGAATCAAAAAGTGATGCTGTATTCTGCAAATCCTAAAAACCAATAACCTATTCTTTGTGAATGAAGACTGTAACTTGTTGCTTCAATTGAATAGCTCAGACTACTAGTAATTACTCTCATCCCAATGTGCTGAGGGTTTTGCACTTTTGTGCTTTCATTTCATAATGTTTGTGGTCTCTATACTCTCCATGCTATTCTTTACAGTTCCTTCTCCAAATGTGACCATTACAATTGACCAGAATAGCAGTATAATCTCTGCTAGATCCAACCTGACCTTGACCTGTGTCATTGAGCTACTTCCAGAAGTGGATACCAATATTACACTGAACATAAATTGGACTGGACCAGCAGGAAATACACTCCCTGGTAGCAGCACTCTAATGGCAGGAATGCCTACATCAAGATATCAGAGCGTCCTAAGAGTTAATGCTGATCAGTTTGGTAACTATTCCTGTACAGCTACTGTTAATTCTGACCCTCCATCCATCTTTGTCACTACAAGTGAAGGATCAGCAACCTTGACAATTGTTGGTAAGGACTTTAACTTTTTTATTATATGCGGTCTCCCCTTTGGATATTTTTCCACAGGTGGAATGTTTAACAACAAGTAATAAATTTTATCAGGGTAAATACCCTGTGTCAGGTCTTTCAATTCACTACACGTCAGGTGGAGTGGGCTAGGCATGTCATCAATGTCAAATGTACACATGGCGTCTACTAGTACCTAGGATGCTACTTTCAGAAAAGGGTTGCTGCTGTTTGCACTGACCTTGAGAATATGAACTAAAAAGGCTGTGCACATGAATATACATGTAGTTATGTGGTTAGGCTTCTCACCAGCCTGTAAAAAAGTTTACCACATAATTATATTCATGTGCACAGCTTTTTGGTTCATATTTTGGTCAACACAAACAGCAGTACCCTTCATTTAACCCTTTAACCACCAATGATGCTTTTTGGCGTCATCAGACTTTGGCCACATGTTATCAGTTGGCGCAATCCGTTTTGAACATAGGTTCTGCGCTAGCAGAAAGGGTGGGACATGGGGAGGTGGGTGGGTGCACTATGGTGGTTAAAGTGTTAAGGCAAAAAGCTCAATTTAACAAACTAGTGTAAATGTAGAACATTGTGGGGCGAGCTTGAGCGAGCAACGCACAGCAGCATCGTTTGGTTAGGTAAGACTTGACTAGTGAATTGCTAAGTTACAGTATACAAATCATGCATGACTGCAGCTAGCAGGAGCTAAGTCAGGCCCTTACTATTGACTCTGGACAGACTGCCTGGCTTGTCATGCATAGTTGTTACACAAATAGGAGAGGCGTCGAAAAGTCGTTACGCATGATAAATGCACCATCAGCTACTCAACTTGGAGCATCAAAGGATCTCTGCCGCTTTCTGCATTCTGTAAATAGCCAGGTTTGTCTTCACAACTTCCAGCCCTTGTACAGTAAATGTTCAATGCTCCAGCTACTCCTCCCAAGCCTCTCTTCTCACCATCTTCGCCCACACCGCTGGTGCTGGAAAGGAGTTTGCATGGCTTCATACCCAGGCCGTGTGAGAGGAGAGAGACGTCTCTCTCCTCTCACACGGCCTGGGTACAAGGCTAGAGTTTGCAGAGCGAAAATGTTACTTATTGTCTGCATGTGGCGCACGACTACGTTAAGTTACAGTCTAAACAGACATATACAGAATACATATATATTATATATATAAATATGAACAATCCACCGTTCGACTCGCTAGTGTGGGGCTCGCTCAGGCTCGCCCCAATAATCAGTTAGTATGCTCTTGAAGAGATCCATCTTATGTTCAATTCCTGTGTCCGGACTGCTAAAGGATCTACATACGTACCAGTAGCTATGTATTTGCTAATAATTATGGTAGTACAGTGGAACAAGTGCACCACACTTCTAAACCACAACTAAGTGTTGAGTAATTAGTGAAACCATACTCTATGCTGTAAGTTTATCTAATTGTGGTTTTGTGGAGTTGTTCACTGTGTTGCAAAGGTGCTGAAAGTTACTGTACTTCAATGTTTCAAAAATGCATGTTTATTATTTTAATTTTACGAGTGCCCACTTGAAAATAAAAAGGAAATTGCAGCCAAGTAATGTTTTCTGCCACTCAGACTTCAACTTTCAGTTGTCAAATAAATTACTTATCCGATGCATGTGATACACAGTAGTCATAAGGTAGTTGTATGGAGGAATGGTGCTTCACATGCAATTTGATTTCTGACATAAATCCTGTCACCAGCCTACAAAAGCTAGAGACACACTGGAGTATTGTAATGTTGATGGCTTGAACTAGTACAATGCATGCATTGTCTATTCTACAGAGTTACTGCACAACATTACTATCCTGAGCTCTGGTGTACCATTCTCTGGGGAGACCTACAACCTGACCTGTACTGTTGAGGCTAATGTACCACGGACTGTTCAGTGGCTGTTCTCCAATAACAGAAGTGAAGTGACCGATGCTAGTGGCATCACAGTGGGGACTCAGAGAACCACTGGCTCAACCACCACCCTCACCCTCTCATTCAACCCTCTGCACACATCCCATGGAAGACAGTACGCCTGCCAGTCAACAACTGACACACCTTCATCAACAGTGACTGCCACAACAAATGTGACTGTCCAAGGTGAGCATGTACATATAGAATCTGCAAGCTTCACTGTATGCACTCTACTTATGCATCACTCAAATAGTAATTATTCCTGATATGTGTTGTATCTTTGCTCTTAATGCTGTTCTGAGCTCCCTTCGCCCACCTTTGCCCATGCACAATTAAAACCCTTTCTACCATCCTTCCTACCCTGACGTCACTCACATGAGTAAAGATACCAAGCCCTCTCCCGCTTTTCCCGTATTGCAAGTGATGGAAAGCTGGCCAGGGGCCAGGGAACTAGACTAGACAGCAGTATGGTTAATTGTCAATGAATGCATGTACAGCTGGGGAATTGTAGGTGTTAGCGTACAATACAACACATTCTGTACCAGTGTAAAAACTTGTTGGTTATGACAGAGTCTGTAGTGGTAGTAAAATCCGTAACAGAATAGAATAGAACAAGCGAATGTAACTGAGAGTAAAGTATGACTTTGCATTCTGCTTTTAGTATACTCCAAGAGGTTGTGTTCGATTCTGCCTCTAGCACTGCACGCATTTTATTGTGTGCAACTGTAAAGTAGCACTTTTGTGCTGCAGTGTTATGATGTAGCATTTTTCTGGCTTCTCTTTTTGCAATGGCATTTCCCAAAAACAGATAGATAGTAGTTACTAGCACTCCTGTCTAAGACAGTAGCCATCATACTTAGGGTTGGTTAACGTGCTGAGCATACTAACAGAACCAGTTAGTGATAGTTCTGATTATACAGCTTACTTCGACTAAGTTTTAAGTTACTGTGGACCCCTTTCCAGCAACAAAGTAAGTAGCACGAGCAAAGCTAGTCAACTAACAGACCAGCATGCTTAGCTGTCGCGTCTGTGTCACCTCACACCTAGACTTACTACCAGTCTTTCATTTTGACAGTGCATGTTCACTTACTGTATGTGAGATGTCATGAGTAACTGCTGCCTTTGTTGAATTCACAAATTAGCTACATTATGTATTTGCTCATGATTTAAAAATGAATTGTGATGAGCATAATGCAGTTGCTACGTTCAGCAAAATACATTCATTAGCAGACCACTGTTCTTCCATCAACTTATCCTTAAATGCATATATAGGCCTTCTACATTGGCTTGCTCAATATCAGACCCTGAACATCTCAAAGGTCAAAAGATCAGAGAAGTCATTGATTTATCACAGTTTGCAACTACAGACATCCTACCTTTTGAATTCAAGTTGGTGTTAGTGTTCATGGACACACTGGACCTTTCTGTTTCTGTATAGTCACAAGAGTCATTAATACAAGTGTATGGACCATATCGCACATCATTTACACAGAAATAGGACAGTAGACTAGTGCTTGGGCAGTCTTGCTATAATTGGATTTAAAGCAAGAACAGGAAGTGCTCGGGAGGCTTCATTCCAATGTGTAATTAGCTTGCCACTTACTTCCTCTCTCCAAGCATGGCCAATTCAAGCTGGACTTATGCCCTTTTCTATACCTTTGCTTCACAAAAAATTTCAGTCTCAGGCAAGGAAAGTTAGGTGGCATATATGCAGCTATGTCAACATTGTTGTGTGGTCAGCAATTGAAGCCAACCAAGTAGCAAGGCACATATGCTGGGAGCATGAGGCTGCATGGTATAAGCATGCATGCCCCTCAGACCCCTTGAGGTGATAGTCAGGTTGGGCAACTTAAAACCATTAGCACTGCTTGTGCAAGTTAAGAAGTTTACAAGAACAAATGGTCACACTGGATTTTGGCGACACATGCAGTTGACTCATGCAAGTCTAGCAACAAAGGTGTAGAGCTAGTTCTTTTTACCCTCCCTTTTGGTACTTTCCATCTGGGAATGCCAGTCAACAATATTATTGATGAATGCACACGTGTGTTGTAGTTCAAAGCACGTGCATAGTTACATTCGTTTTGTAAACACAAAAATGGCAAAAAAGCCCCTGCACCATGCTTACTGTAGGTGCCCTGCTTTCATATCATAGGCAGTGGATCATGCTCACCTCTTCTGTTGGCTCCGACCATGTCTGTGGATGACAGACTTTCTGTAGTTGTCTGCGGTGGCGCATGGGCTCATGCCACCGATTTTTCCATTAGTGCAGTACACTCAAAAATCCTACTCCATAAAGTGGGTTTGGACAAACTGGTGTCTTTCAATACGCAATAGGCCATAATAATAAAATATGTTGTTTCACAGGGCAATTTTTTTAACCCAAACCATGCACACGTCAGCTATTTAAAATTTATTTTTATTAGTTGGTGACCTTTGTACCATCAATTCATGCTTGTTCGAAGAGAGCTGCATCTGCTTTTGCTTACGAACTGTTGACTAAGTCTCACAAGGCAGACCCTTCCGCAGCACCGATCACTTCAGTACTCGTATCCAATATGCAATCGACACTGCCACGGAAATGGAAAGGGTCTGACTTGTGAGACTAACCCTTCTTTCAGATGAATAAAAAAGTCAGAAGTTGGCAAGATATCAGCCTTGAAATCAAAGTCTGAAACAGTCCAGAAGCACTCAAAACAAATGTCGTAAGTCTTCAGAGAAGACAAAACCAGAACAGCCTTCCATCTGTTGCTGTGCAAACTCTTTGAAGACTTCCACCATGGTTGCCAGCTCATTCATGAAGTACAAGTCCCTCAGACTGTTGCAGATTTGTATCAACACAAAGACCATCCTTCCTGTAGACAGCTAGAGACTGAATTGATCAGCTGTATCACAACAAGTATTGAAAGTCGACATGAGGCACTGGCTACGAAGGTAAATGCGCATGCTTGAGGGAAAACTGTCACGTGACCATTATTAAAAAATTGTCGTGCGGGTGGAAATTGGCATGCGCGATTGCCTGAGAAACAGTGTATAGTGTCTTAATGGCAAAATAATATCATGCAACCCTAGTGAACTCTGGACAGCTGACCAGCTAAGCCAGCTACAACATACCATAAACACATGTGAACTTAAAACACATACAGACATATCTCAAGTGTGGGGCTTGCTGACACTTGTGCAATCATTAGATTTACAGACGATGGATACCTGCATGGTCTATTTCTACAGAGTTACTGCACAACATTACCATTCTGAGCTCTGGTTTACCAATATCTGGGGAGACCTACAACCTGACCTGTACTGTTCAGTCTAATGTACCACCAACTGTTCAGTGGCTGTACTCCAGTAATGGCACTGCAGTGACCAATGGCAGTGACACCACAGTGGAGACCCAGAGAACCACTGGCTCAACCACCACCCTCACCCTCTCCTTCAACCCTCTGCACACATCCCATGGAGGGCAATACACCTGTCAGTCAACAACTGACACACCTTCATCAACAGTGAATGCCATAAGAAATGTAACTGTCCAAGGTGAGTGTATTGGTAGCCTGATTTCCAGCTCCACCAAAAGAACATAATTACTTCACATCCAGTTTTCAAGGTATAAAGCTGCTATATATATAACTTTTCTTGAAAATGAATTCTGTAATTGTTATACAATACTTATCAAGACAGCCATGACACAAGACAGCCAGAGAATACCTCATATAAGTGATGGGCTGATAGCAGCACAGTCCTGTGTTATCCAGCAGTCTTGCAAGCTACATATGGTCAGTACTTTCTACAAAGTACTTTATAAACATATACAAATCACCCCCTGATTTACCAATTCCTCGATATTTTCAGGTACAGTATTTATTTGATAATGCAGATGCTTGTCTACCACTTACGAAGGATTATCTGCCACCGTCACCATGTCCAAAGACTGGAATTATATTAGCACTGTTGCTCACAGTACTAGCCTTCTCACCAGCTGGGAAGGGGAGGGGGGAGGCTGGAAATGTGGCTCCCTTGTACTCAACAGCCAGAGTATGCTTTGTCATGCCTACTTGAAATATACTGGAAGCCCTGCATTACAGATATTTCCATATACCAAACAGTGGTGGTCCCTATGACATCTGCTGTAGAGGGGTTTCACTGCATGTAGCTAGCTAAGTAGAGATCTACTTTGGTACATGTGTGACATTTGTGCAGTTTCTTTCTCCACAGTATGCAAGTCAGCCAGTTGACTACACAAAAGTTTTTTTCCAAGAATCGATAAGCAAAGTGTTTTGGAAATGTGGTGTCCTTGTACACAGCTGTCATCTCGAACTGTAGCGGGACAAGTTGGCTAGTGCAGCAGTTAGTTGGATGGAGCATCACTTTACTGATGGCCTAAACCATCACATTAATTTTAATGGCTATAAGTCTCAAGCATTTACGTACAACCTAATAGCATTAAAATAAAAACATTGTGGTGTGCCTTGGGATGTCCAGGTATGTCACTGCACATGGCAAGATTTGCATTACCTTGCTCAAGAGGCAAAAGCTAGGATGGAGGCCTGGACATGAGGTTTTTACTGTACATAATCCAGCACTGCTGAAGGTGCATATATTATATATATTTCTAGCCCGTTACTATGTGGTTGCTATGTAATAGAGTGCATTATATTTCAGATAAAGCCTTGTAGTTTGTATCCCGTGGGCATCAAGTACAGGTAACTTTATTTGCCTGGAGTTACGCAGAAATATATATTTTTATGTGCATTCTCAACCGCTCAGCATTGCGATAACAGAATGGGTCGACGAGAGCGATAGCCAGTCCGAGAACAAGCCACGCGGACAAGCCCCAACGGGCCAAAAGAGACGAAAATCAAACCGGTAACGCTGTGTGCTCACGGTGGCTACGAAGCTAGCTTTGAGGCTTGTTTCGTGGACTTAGGATGCCTTGAGAAACATAATTTGTCAACAGCGCTGTTGGAAAACAGCAGAAAGCATCACGGCATAGCCGTCAATTCTCATAAGGCTTTGCCACTCGGGCCCGTTTCCGGACTGGCTGTCGTCGCCCATCGCAGTGTTGAACAGTTTCAAAGTCGCAGCTACGACAAAACTGGTTGTTACTACAAGTAACTGAGTACTACCGTGCCTGTAAGCTAGCTAGACTACGAGTGCAACCTTCGAAAAACAGCTGCGTTCACAAATAAACATACCGCTGACATAGCAACACATTGAAGCGCATGCGCAAACGGGCTAGAAGCCAGTTATTAACCGCACCCTCGGGCTTTAGTTGATATATAAGCAACACCGCCCTCGGGCGGTGTGCTTATATATCTACTAAAGCCCTCGTGAGCGGTTAATAACTATAACTTCTACTAGGCTCTATTTTCCTTACTATTCTGCATAATATTGTTTATTCACAGTGGTCCCTATGTTATGCCACCGTGCGTAATATTGTTTGTTCACAGTGGTTCCTATGTTATACCACCGTGCATAATTGTTTGTTCACAGTGGTCCCTACATTGGACGTTACTATCAGCCATGTTGGTGGTCCCTTCATTGCTGGACAGTCTTACAACCTCACCTGCACTGTCACACTGGAGAATGCAGCAGGAACCCCAACTGTTGAATGGTTGGACCCAAACAACAGCCCACTACACAGTAGCAGTGACATCACTGTAGGGGATACAGTGGCAGTGAACTGTTCCACCTATACCACCACCCTACAGTTCACTACCCTACGCACATCTCATGGTGGACAGTACAGCTGCCAGGCTACCTTAGGAGCTGTCAATAACACCATTATCACAAACGTCACTGTGCAAAGTAAGAGTGTACTGTCATTTCATGTAGTAATGTTTGGGATCTCATTTTGTTTCCATACTCTCCATGCTATTCTTTACAGTTCCTTCTCCAAATGTGACCATTACAATTGACCAAAATAGCAGTATAATCTCTGCTAGATCCAACCTGACCTTGACCTGTGTCATTGAGCTACCTCCAGAAGTGGATACCAATATTACACTGAACATAAATTGGACTGGACCAGCAGGAAATACACTCCCTGGTAGCAGCACTCCCTCCCTAATGGCAGGAATACCTACATCAAGATATGAGAGAATCCTAGCAATTAGTCCAGCGGATGCTGATCAGTTTGGTAACTATTCCTGTACAGCTACTGTTAATTCTGGCCCTCCATCCATCTTTATCACTGCAAGTGAAGGATCAGCAACCTTGACAATTATTGGTAAGGACAATTTACTTTATATACTACACAAGTGGAAAAACATTTCAAATGATGAAATTTCCAAAAGGCAGCCAAACAAAGTAACAGCACCACAATTCTTTTGCACCATCCCTACAGCTTGTGCCATTTCTCAGATACGTGGCTGCACAAAATGTTGCAATAATTGAGAAATTTCTGTCCTGCAATTTCTTAATTTTTTTTCAGAGGCTAACTACACCCCAAGTGGAAAGAAAACGGTGACTTGAATGCAGCTGGCTTGAATGCAGGTTGACACATCAGCTTGTCCTGCCATAAATACTAGCCCACTAGCTACACTGTGTGGAAGCCTAGCCAGAATCAAGTCAGCTAAGCACAGACAATGGCTATGCACAGACATTGCTACTAAGCAAGCCTTAAGAGGCATACATGCATACATGTAGTGTGAAAGTTAATCTACAAGTTGTACTTGAAGAACAGGGGATCAGAGTTAGGTGCACAATCCAGCCACACAAACTTCATCCTGACTTGCAACTCTAGAGCCTTGTATAAAGGCTAAGGTAGTACATTGCTAACAAGCTAGATCTACTTTCTAGTAGCAGACTATCAATACAGCACAGCCACACTGAACTACAAGTCACTTCGACACCTCAGTCAAGTGCGCACTTAGCTACTGGCTTGCTACACTACAGCACATCCTGTGCATCCACAGTACTTTGCAACGGCGCTTCTTTACAACACCAACTGATGTCTCTCAAAAGGCTTTGCGTAGTGTTCTTAGCTCCTACATATCTCAGATACAGATACACAATAGTAGCATGGCCATCTTCAGCCCAGCCTGTCAACACTAAACAGGACCTGCCAACTTCTATATATGGCTATAGCCATATATAGAAGTTGGCTGGCTTTTGCCTGGGAATGAGGCTACTGGCTTTATCATCTGACCTCTACATGGCTCTATTACCATCAATTAGCACCCACCTGTACACTTAAACCATAGGTCGGCAGATTACTTAGACATACAGCAGTGTACATGACATAGCAAGTCAGGTACGCTTCACTTCACTCTACATGCAATGGCTATGCTTATTGTTCATGCACTGAAGTGTCAACATTTCTTATCATAACTCAGGTTGGCAATGGGTTTAAAAAATCATATAGGCTCATCTCTAGTAAATGTAAGTACCTTCATGTTAAGATACCTAGTTTGGCCACTGTAAGATCCTGTGTCACCATCAGTCCCATTTCGCGATGGTAAATGTTTGGCCCTCTATAGTCTCTGTGAATATCTCTCAACCTTAGTGCTTTAACCGAAGATACTTAATGATATGTAACTGTAGCTAGCTGTAGTGTCAAACTTCAGTAAGTCCTCTCAGACTTGGAGAGAAAGCCTAAAACATTGGACATGCATGTGCACTTTTGTGGCTTTTTATTACATTTTTTTCCCCACTTGGGGTGTAATTGGGGCGAGCCTGAGCGACTTGTTGATGTGTTGGTTTGTTTGGGCCGACCACTTATTAAATGAACACATTCAAATACTTAACGATGATTGAATGTCCACGCTGATATGTACTTCAGCTAAGCCATGAGAATGAGCGTGAAGGGCTACTGCCAGACTGCAGGGTTGGCATGAAAGAGAGCGAGAGCAATGATGATTCAAGTTGAATGCATTGGCAGCACGCACGGCAACTTACTTTCTGAACTATGGTACGAGTCTGACAATCGCGTGACAAGACGCAGGCTGTGAGACAGACAGCAGGATGTACACTGGCTTCAGGTACGCGTCTGGCATGACCGCTCATACATAGCATGGATTCCCCTGCTAGCTCATGGTTTGACTGTGAAGCTTAGCCCATACTTGTGTAGCCATAGTAGTCCAGCTGGACGAATAGCTGCATGTCTGTGTGGGCATTCCAAATGCAATTTGTTACTCACTCAGGCTCGCCCCAGGATGATTCAGCATCTTTCTAGCAATTTCAAAAGTGCTTTTAGATACAATGTGTGTACACAAAAGGGTTAATAGTTGCACTGTTGATATTTTGAGGTAGGGAGGGAGGGGGGGGGGGGGAGGGGGGGGGGGGGTGGTGTAATACTGTTGGAGCAAATGTGAGTGAGCCCCACACTTGTGAGTTGAACAGTAGATTTTCTCTGATATATTATTATAATATATAATATATTGTATATCGTATGTCCAGTGCATGGACCAACATGCTTCATATAAGGACAAAGTGTGTGTGATCCAACAATACATGGTCTTACAATTGCACAATTGTGACTCTTGAGCAGAAAGTATTTTTGCATCTCAGTATATCATTCCGTTTAGAATTGTACTGCTACTCATTGTGAACATGGATTATTCCAAATACTTCCAGAAGTGTGCCAAAGTCATCGCAAAATCAGAGATCAGCTAAGCAAAGGAAAGGCCATGGCAGGGAAGGCCATGAAACGATTTATACTTATCACACCAGCCAGCCATTCAACCTTGAGTACTAGCATTAACGAATGTGTTTTTCAGAATTAAAATGCTTAATTCACCAACTACTTTGAGTTCAATGCAGGCACCCTTTTACCAGTGCAAAACTCTTGGTTCTGTTGAAAGTGGAAGAATATCTCACCTTGAGCAGGAAAGATCTTCTAAGGAAGGACCAGGAAGATTTTGTAAATAAAAAGCTTTTAGCCTCCAATGCCTGGACTATGCATGAAATGCAAGCTAATAGACATCCCACTGCTTGACTCCTTTGTGTACATGTGTGGACTTACGTTTACACATGCATGTAACTAGCCTTGTACCCCAACTCCATGAAAGTAGAGGATAATTGCAAAGGTGAAGATGCTTTCTTGCGGCTACCAACTAGTTTTGGTAAGTCTGTATGCTACGAGGTCCTGTCATTTGTGTGCTATGCCATTGTCTTGTTAGTCTCACCATTGGTATCACTTATGATTGCCAAATTTATCTGTCTGAGTGAGTGTTGTTTTGTCGTAGCTCTTCTCTCAGCTTTGTACGTATACAATTTTCAAATATCTAGTCCATATATTATTCCACATGGACAAGCTACGTAAACATTACAATTTTACAGAAAAATTGCGGAAATTCCCACGCTTATGCAAGCAGTCGATACCAGGCCGTCTCTCTCCTCCCATGTGACCTGGGCACGAGGCTATAGCTTAGCTTACTGGTCTGTTCTGTCCCAATGCAAGTCACGCAAGGTTGGAACAAATACTGTTGAAAGGGGCAATTCTGGAACTCTGGATTGGTTTCTAGCATTCCCAGGCCTCCCCCATTTTTGTTTGTTGGTTTGCGCTCAGTAAATACACGAAAGCAGAAGAGCGGAGAAAAATGGGGAAGGCCTGGGAACACTAATCATGTGACGTGGACGTAGGTGGGGGGGGTGGGGGGCAGGCGGTACCCAACTACAAAGACGTATGCAATAAATCTGAGAGCAAGTTTCTTACCGGTCAAGCGGAGTACTCACGATCTTGTGAACGTCTGGGGCCTTGCCTAGCAATGGAGCGCTCGATGATGAAGTCGAGTGTATTATTTGAATGCAGACCCCTCTATCAAATATCTAGTCTGTTCCCAGGCCTTCCCCATTTTTCGCTGCACTTCCGCTCCTGTGTATCATACTGAGCACAAACCGAACGACAAAAACAGGGGAAGCCTGGAAACGAGGCTAGGATTCCCCCTGTATGAAAAGTAGCAGGGACCCAAAAGCAAGTTGCATTCCCCATCACTCCATTTGTGGTTCCCTAGGCGTGACATTCTGACAGTAATTGTAATTTTATTATCTTGTTGGTTTATTATGTGTATTTTCTACAGAGCTACTCCACAACATCACCATCATGAGCTCTGGTGTACCAACTTCTGGAGAGGCCTACAACCTGACCTGTCCTGTTGAGGCTAATGTACTACCAACTGTTCAATGGCTGTACTCCAGTAATGATACTGCAGTGACCAATGGTAGTAACATCACAGTGGGGACTCAGAGAACCACCAGCTCTACCACCACCCTCACCCTCTCATTCAACCCTCTGCACACATCCCATGGAGGACAGTACACCTGTCAGTCAACAACTGACACACCTTCATCAACAGTTACTGCCACAAGAAATGTGACTGTCCAAGGTGAGTGTATCTATTCCCACTTCTAATACATGTACCTGTCATAGAAATAGTCTGGAGCCTGAAACCAGGACAACTATTGAGATTGCACATAAAAAGCTTGTGGCAGAATGTGGTTTAATGAGGCCGTTGGGGCAGTTGCCCACACAACATGCACAAAAGGGGAGCATTGCTCTCAGACTATTGGCCTATGTGTAATATCCGTATTGCTACCTTTTCAACTTGCAGCACAAATTTGACCATTGGCTGAGCAGCGGCATCGTTCAAATCCACAATTGTTCGATGTACCTCGGTGTACCCAGAATGTAAACTCGAAAATTTGTAGCCGTGACGTGAAATGCGATATTTACACTTGGCCTGGCTGCATGCCCTTGTCTAGCTGCTAATCTGCAATCGCTATACTGAAAGAACTATTCTAGTGGCTTTTTGGCTCAAAAATGGACGCAATCTAAGAGCATGTAATATAAAATTTTTACTAAGGATGCATACTTCCAGACCCCCCTAGCTGCTGCGTGCTTACGCATCCAACTCATACTCAACCCCCCAATCTAAATTATCTTCCTTCGCCACTGAGACAGTATGGCATTGTGTTCATGCTTGCCTACTGACAACATAAGAGTGTATGGAAAATTGATAGAAAACAAAGTAATTACATATTTCTGCATTTCTATGTTTGTTTGGTTTTTTTAGTTGCCACTCCAGTTGTGACTATCACCCGAGATCCAACTAGGGCTCTCTATGTTGGAGGAAATGTTACACTGAAATGCTTGATTCGTCTGGTCAACACAGTGGACTCCAGTGTTACAGTTGGTGTTGTATGGAGTGCATCAGATGGAGTGGCTATCACTAATACCAGTCGTTATACAGTCTCACCTGTGACTGGCTCTTTTCCTACATACAGTGCTACATTTTATATCAGCAATTTGATGATCAGTGACTCTAGTAACTATACCTGTAATGCCACTGCAAGTCCTGATTCACCATCACCATTCATTGTATCGAGTGAAGGACAGTCAGCAACACTAAGTATTACTGTAGGTAAGACAAGTACTAACACTTGAAATATAGTTGATTGCTGGGACATTCATATGTGTATCTGTTTCTTCCATCCCCCAGTCCCACCTCCCTCTGCCCCTACCATCACCATGGCAGTCTCCCAGTCCCCCACATCCATCACCGTCACCTGGACCCAGCCAGAGGGGGAGGTTGTGGACAGCTATGAGGTGTCATTCTCCTACCAGGGACCTTGCAGTGGGTTCAACCACACCAACACCATTACTGTGAATGGTACTACCAGGCAGTACACACTGACAGGACTGCAGGAGTTCAGTAACTACACTGTGACTGTGGTGGCAGTGAATGATGCTGGGAGGAGTGAGGAGAGCAGTGTGAACATCGTAACCATGGCAGATGGTATGTTGGAGTGTGGATAAGATATATTGCCATCAATATAACAACGGTATGTCATACAATTAGTATCAACTCAAGTGATTCTTCTAAGAGATGATGCGATTGCTTTGCTATTCCCAATACCAATGTCAAGAGTGAATAAGAATGGGTGGCTAGTGTAATTACGTAAAATTTGAAACTAGGCGAAATTTACTGCCATATGGACTTTGCTAGGCAGCACTTTGGAGTATGAGTCAGCCCAGTATCCAGGTTGTTACAGTCTGCCTGATTGGCACTTTTGGCCCATTAGGCTAAGCCAAGCTACAATGAAATTGTATCAACCCTTGAAGACATAAAATAGTTTGTTGTTTTGCGCTACCTAAGTTTGTTCGAATAGATTGCGGCATCATTCTTCTGTATGTTCACCTTTTGAGAGTTGCAGGCGTGCTTGCCACACAGCTTACCATGCACACCTGCATGTTGCTGCCAGATGAAGTACTCCAACTGACAAAATCAAGCACAGCTGCGTAGGCAGAAGCCATTGTTGCTGCAGCATAGTCTCATGTAGCCAGACTAGCTACACCACGTGACTGGGTGTTGTTGTATGTTACTATAATTTTTTGGACTACGGGCTCTATTGGAGTTACCGTAATCTCCCGAACATAAGTCCACCCTTGAAAATACGCCCACCCCCCTTTTTTGAATGAAGTTGTTGCAAAGGGTGCTTTTCTCTTGAAAGTACGCCTACGTATTTATGCTAGGCAAGAAACACTGAAGAAGCAGCACTGTGCAAGGGGAGGGACTAACAAATGAAGGCAGACACCATTTGCTGTTATTGCGTAAGCAAGCCCATGACAAAAGAGCATTGCACAATCACTTCATGCGCACATAACAAGAGCTAGACTGTGTGTGAATGAGGTGGGCGTATTTTTGAAAGACAACTCTCGAAAATACACCCACCCCCCTCTTTTAGGAGGCATTTAAGTTCATCGCCCATGGGCGTATTTTCGAGAGATTAAAGGTACATGCTCTTCTCTAGCCTCCATCCTTGGCACTGTATATATATGCCTCAATACGTAGTTGCATCACCATCTTGTTTGTAAGTACCACATATGGACATTGTACACTAGCCAAGAGATATTAACTCACCCAAATGTTTCAACAAACTATACATAGCAGTCATCAATGATATGAGTAAGACGTTACAAGAGCCTAATTAGATGCATGACAGGAAGTAGGCAATAATTGGGAAGCAGGTAGGCAACAATTAAAAATACAGTAACTCAAGAATAGAAGAGTGGAGAAAGGAAGGGGGACGGTGAGTTCACATACCGTATAGTGGGAAATTTTTACTAGCATAAATTTTCACGAATCACCAACAAACACGACAGGAAAAAATTTCAAGGTCGCGATCTCTGACCACACTTTCACGCTTGGAAATGGCGACCCTGCCAGGGAACTCAGCGTGTATTTCAACGTCGAAAAGGTAGTAAGAGGCTACTACGCTTATCAAAGCGCATAGGTCACTGTTGATGAAGAGCTCCCATGTCAAAGGGAGCGAGCTAACTCCAAGGATCCATTTGTAGTTGCAGTGACAACAGGCGAGTTGATTGTAGGTCGCGAAAAATTTCCGCAGTTTGCTCAACAACAAAATGAGTCAATTTTCTGTTGAGTTACTGGATCCACAGCTCGACGACAATGTGCTTGGCTTCCTTAACTTGAAGGTTTTGGAGGAAGAAATTTTCGCGAGCTAGTGTTTGATCGCGATAATTGCGAAAAAAAATTCTGCCTCGCAAAAATTTCCCGCTATACGGTAGCTGAGTCAGGTGTAGCTGAGGGCTAGATCAGCAGATTGTAGGGCTGAGATAACAGGCTGTTCATAGGGTAGGGCTGTGAATGAATATGCCATGCCTCCAAGGCATATCTTTAGTGCGGAAGTGGGTAGGAACCCAAAACCTCTTGGGTTCCTACCCACTAGACTGCTTTTGTTCCTTGCAATGCCTTAGTTATTGCATGTTCAGCCAGGTCCAAGGTCTTATGTAACTCCCTTTTTCTGGTCAAGTAGTCTTGGAGGAACAAGGATGTTGGTCAAGATTCTGAGAGGTCCAAAGTATGTTCCAAATGAAAAGGGATCCAAAATTCTTTAGATTGGTTCTCAGACAGATGTAGAGCAACACCACTGTGGCTTCTGGGGGGGGGGGGGGGGGGGTCAGTTTTTATGTTTGGATGCTGCCATTGTAGCCATTGTTATGTGTGTAGAAACAGTTGCTTGAACTGAAATTTATTGGCTTGTGTACATTGTCAATATCTGGTTAATATTTAGTATGCAACATAAGTGGAATTAGCCATACCAAGATTGTACACCAATCATGATAAACACAACAACTATACTGAGGTATTTGCGTACATCATGCTCATGGCATGTCAGTAGTTGCAATGCCGAGAGTGCAACATTATGTAATGATTACAATAGTCGTGATACGTATTACTAGGTTTACACAGGTGCATCGTGCCTTACGCAGATGTGGAAATAGGTTAGTAGGTTTTTTGTGACAGTGAGTGACAGTGGAAAGACAAGCATGGTCTAACATACGGAGGAAAATCGAACAGTAAGCAAGCTTATCTTCATTGAGGAGTCTCTCCACGACAACACTGGCCTGCCTTAGTATTGTGTGGCCAGATCTTGTGTATTTTCTCTGCCATACAGTAAGTTAACTGTCTTGGTAAATGGCCTTCCTAGCTTCTCGTTGTCGCAAAGAGCACATGCATATGGCAGTGGGGTATGTAAACCTCGTATACTCCAACCATAAACCCGTACGGACATGCACACATACACACATACATATATACATACAAGCAAAGTCTGTTTCAACATACTGAACAATTTCTCTTGCATTCCTCCCTCTATGTTTACCCCTCACCCTCATCCCTCTCCTTGTTATCCACACAGTAAAATTTTATACACTTCTTTTGCAAGGACATCTTATAAGTACTTCTTTTTTATCAATGTTATACCTTTTTGGAACTCTCTGCCTGCCTCAATTGTAAACAGTCACTCCTCATCCTCCTTCAAAAGTAGGCTGAAATGCTTCCTATCCCATCTTTTCATCTTATACATGAAAAATTCAACTGGTGCTTAAGTTAACTTGTTCATTTTGTCTTCTTGGTAAGTGTGCAGCTGTAGCTTCAACCTACTCTTCATCACTTAAAAGTCGAGCTATCAGCTATTATCATCATTTTATCAAGTGTACTAGCTGATCTTTGGACTTATTTACACACCAACCTTGCTCCCTAGCCTCCACTCCGTTTTTCACAAATACCATATGCTCCTTTACCATGGGCTACAACTCTAAACTGTGCAGAAATCAAATGCTTTTATGATCGAGCCATGAAATATTTTTTTCATATGCATTGGTAGTACCTGAACTATTTCTTATGTGCTTATATTCTGTCCATGCACAATTCTTGCTGCTACCTCTGATCAATCATATACATGCATATATGATTCAATGACTTGTGCGTATGACATGATTTACAGTATAATCCAACTCTTGACCAAGTGACCATGGACATTGAATCCATGCATGGTATAACAAAAAGCATCATGGACTCCAGTAGCTTGAACTCTTAACTCATTGCACACAGGAGGTCACTTTAATGGTCCGTAAAGTATTATAGTGGAACCTCCCCTAATGGACATTCTCTATAGCGGACACCTCATTATACAGGACAAAATGTTGCAGTCCGGATTGAATCTGCATTACACGTAATACTTTACAGCTCTCCGAAATGTGGACACTTCACTATTCCGTAAATATATCGGAAGCCTCCGAAGTAGGGACACCTCTTTAGATGGCACCAATGCATGGTGTCCACATTATAGAGGTTCCACTGTATGTGTACTTACTGCACAAAGCCAAGAAGCTTAGCGAGACTGGTGGGTATGCCCCTTCATTTTGATTAGTAATGAGGCTAGGCCAAACCTTTGATTGACATCATCACACTAGGAAAGCAGGAAAGGCGGTACTAGTTCATGAGTCATTGTGTATGGGCAGGTGCCACCATACACAAAACTTTTTCTCAACGCAGCAAGCAAACAGCCTCCAGTTTTCTCTTGAAGTAGGAGTTCTACGTTCGAATAAATTGGCAATTGGCTAATTCTATCGCCACTGTAAGTAAACTGGGAAAGTTGACAGCGTTTCATATTGTTAGTAAGTTATGATGTATATATAGCCAGCAGAGAATGGCTTTAAATGAGTAGAAACAGCTTACTAGGCAGTGATAAGCCAACTGGTCAAGCTTAGTAGCACACTATCTACACAAATCACACTGATGGCACTGCCCAGGGCTCACTACCACGCTTGACCTCGGACAAGATAGCACTAATAATAATTTCCACATTAAGCATGTCTCACAGGGTGATTTCAAGGTGGCTCCTGCTGTTGAGCTGTGCAATCCTCAAGTACAGGTTTCTAGCAGCTGATGCAGTTGCGCGTAATGACCAGATTGAAAATTGCATTGTCTTCTATAATTGTATAATTGCCATGTTTTCAATAATTAATAAACAGTGACATATCAATTATTTCCCCATGCAGTGAGTTAAACAAGTTTTTTCTGATTTGACTCTCACCTGAGTTTCATAAGTCACTTATTTTCTCTAACCCTCAGCTCCTGGTGAGCCACCCACGGAGGTCACTACCATGGCTACCAGCCCTGTCAGCATTCTCATTCGATGGGGCCGTATCCCTTGCATTAATCGCAGCAGTAACATTACAGGATACACAGTACACTACAGCACAGGTGGTGACACTCCAGTGAGTGTTTCTGTGTCTGGGACTGGCCAGAGTGAGAGAACCTACACTGCAACACTGCTGGTACCCTCTACCAGCTACTCCATTCAGGTGGCAGCAGTTACCAGCACTGGAGTCACTGGACCATTCAGTACCACTGTCACTGAGACAACATCACCTCCACGAAGTGAGTCTGTGCGACACTTATGGTTGACGACTTATGTGTAATTTTTTTCTTTTATTAACGTGAGCACATTCTGACCCACAGATGTTGTTGTTTTTAATGGTGTTATCATCCCAAATCATGGTTTAGTACTCTTGGACAATATTGGTGAATCTCATGAGTCAATTCTTTGCCTGACTAACCTTCCTGCTTGTTGCCGAAGTTCTGACACTCCACTTAGGATGCCCTTAGGGGACTGGTTCTTCCCCAATGGAACTGTGGTTCCCAATTTTAGTTTTCAAATCAATAATCAACCACCACTTATGATGTGGGAGTTCTACAGAAACAGAGGTCCTAGCATGGTACGGCTTCACCGTAGAAGCGGTGGAGTGGATGGAATCTACCACTGTGTGATACCTGATACAACAGGTGTTGATCAGATCATGTACATTGGAGTGTACACAACAAGCACTGGTGAGTAACAAAATTCAGTTGGTCATCATTTCTGTAATTGTGGTTGACTACAGTAAAATGTGTCAAGTAAAATGTTGGAGTGTATACAGCCGAAGTCCTTATACTGGTGCTAGTGGGCCTCCCCCAGGGCACTGGTTCTTCCCCAATGGAACCACGGTTCCAAACATGGGTGATCAGTGGGAGTTCTACAGAACAAGAGGTCGGATGATGGTACTTATGCACCACAGGAGAGGTGGAGTAGCTGGGGCATACTGCTGTGAGATACCTGATCAAAATTAAGGCACACATAAAGCTTATTTTGGAGTGTATACAGCTGATACTGGTGGGTATTCTCAGGAAACCAGCTTGTGACAATAAAAGATGACCATTAGAAATGTCAGCATATTAAAGCAACTGGACTACCTAGATGCTCATCATAGGCAGTTGGGAGGCAGTATTAACCATAATGATGTCATATATCATTTCCTAGTTGTCTGTGTGAACAGCTATAAATAGAATGTTTTTTGTGTGGCCATAAAGAAATGTGTACCCTCACAGTGCTGAAACTTATAAAATTGATAACATGTTATTAACTACAGTGAAATGCAAGGAGGCTTGATGATGTCATGATCCTTCAAGCATACATGCATGTGATACACTCCAGCTTAGAGCTACGTATGTATCTGCACACATCTTGAGGTAATCTGCGTTTTAATTACTGTATTGCTATTACATTGAATTTCCTCCACAGGAGATGTTGTCGTAGCCTCCGTGCAATTTCAGCTAACATCAGCACTGAATGCCACTACTCCAGCATTCACTCTCACCTGCACCTCCACTGGTGGTCCTGCCACTACTGTCTCCTGGACAGTGAACAACAGTGCAGTGACTGAGGACAGTGCTCACAACATCACTTCTCAAGTATTGACAGATGCAGAGACAGCCACCTACACTCACACACTGACAGTGACAGGGAGACTGGTGGGAGAGTATGAGTGCAATGTCTCCAACAACAAACCATCTTCATCTAGTGGAATGCTAGCAGTAGTAGGTAAGAATTACAACTATGCATTTCAAAATGCTGAGTGAAGTTGCTAGGGAGCCCTTTAACTGAGAGGGCTCCAGTATATCTACCTACACCATACAACTGCTTGGTTTCTTGTTTCAAAGTTAAGAGAAGAGAAACCACTCAGCTAAGCTCCTCTAGTTCTAATGACAGTTTGGAAAAAGCACACACTGAGCCGAATAAGAAAAACCAGAAGTACAGTGTATCTTAAGTTACACTTGGGAAGTGTTCAGATAAGTAAATTCATTCAGATAAGTGAAATCAATCAAAAATGTTTAGCTTTAAACTGATGGTGCTTCTCCACATCTAGATTGAGCTGTGGAAACAGAATCCTGGCCTTTTCTTAAGTAGTGGCCCAGTAAACAGGCATGGCTTTCTCCCTCTGTTGCCTAAACCAAATATACAGAACTTCGTCTAGCTCTGCATACTCACCATTCTTCATTGTCTTTGTTTTCTTCATGTCCCTGTCGACCATATTTTTTCCAAGAATTCTTCAAGCTTGTGCGACTGGAGTCTATTGTCCAATTTTGTATGCTTCAAAATGACAGTGCAAGATGGCTGTCAGCATGCAAATATCCAGCTTCAATACCTTTCTCTTCTTTTTGGTGCTCTGTGTTGTTCTGATGGCCATTTTGCAAGATTTGGCAATTGCCACAACCCCACATGGCTTGTAAATGTGGATGTGGCTTGTTCAAATAATTGAGGTGTCAGATAATTAAGGTTCAAATAACCACGGACACACATCATTGTAGTTGTTTATAGAACTTTAACATGGTAACTAGGAAAAGAACTTGACTGCAACAGTTGGACAAGTCTGTGCTGGTCTTCATGCAATACAGAAAAAAGCACAAGATAGCCAATTCTTCTCCTGTATATTGTGTGACACCTGACTTCTCTACTTCACCATTACAACAATTTGTATGGTGTTTAGTACATTTTGTTTATAAGGTTCTGCCAGATTCTGCATCGTATGATTTGTCCAATCCTGACAAGGGATGCACCCTCAGTCTGACGGTGCTGAGGAAGAGCCTAGAGTTCAGTTGGTATTGAAACAGACTCTGATTCCCACTTTGGCACACATCCTTCACTGACTCCTTTGATAAAAGGGGATGGAGACTGACAGAAACAGACCTGGCCTAGAAGCAACAGTCTCCATCCCCTTTGTCAAAGGACTCACACCTGCCAACTATGTGAGGCAAAAAAGGTTTTAATCATTCACTGTGGGCTTCTTTGGCAGTTCTTGCTATTACATCTTTGGTGCACATTATTTTCCTCTGTACAGCTGTAGACAGCCCCAATGACCTCACTACTGATCAACTGCCACAAGAGCCTGTGAGCTTCAGAGTCTCATGGACCCCACCAGCCTCCTTGGCTAACCTGACTGGGTACCGCATATACTACAGTGGAGCTGATGACAGTGGTAGTGTGGATGTTGGTGCATCAGCAACTAACATTACCATAGATAATCGCATGGTTGGTGTGACCTACACCATCACAATGGTGGCTCTCTCTCCACACCTTCCAAGTCCTGTGGTAGGACCTGTTACAGTTACACTGGGTAAGAATAATCTGAATTCAAAAGATATTGTTGTGTAATGTTACATGTGATGGACCAACGTCACCACACATTTAGTCTCAATAAATACTAGTTTTATAGTTGTTGCCATATTAACGGCTAGCTCAGAGGAAGTTGGAAGCTAGTAATTAGTGATGTGCGTGGGATAGCTACGTGATAACATAATCAGCCATTGAGGCCCATACTGAAATGTGAAATCGATTTACACTACGCACCCTCACTTGCTCAGAATGAAACTCACTCAGTAGATACCGCCAGGTGAAATCTAGATCGCCCACTGTGGCATTTGATGATGGGCAGAGTAGTCTGAGGGGATTCCCAAGGAACCGCTTGAATGCTTCACTTATAACGAAGGATTATAGCAGGCGATCTAGAGCTCACCTAGCAGTGTCCACTGAGCGAGTTTCTTTCCAAACAAGCGAGGACACCGTTGTGTAAATCGATTTCACATTTCACTATGGGCCTCCATGGTAGCCCGTATGATTACGTCATTACGTAGCACTAATTGCTATCCCACGCGCATCACTAATTACTAGCTTCCAACCTCCTCTGCGGCTGGCTGGTGAGGATTCAGCATTTATGTTCTGTATAGAATGGTCATTTTTAAGTATATATGGTTACACGCATATATGCCACTATGGAACTATCCTATAAAAGATTACATCTATCAGGAGCTTATGAACCGCTACACGAAAAGAAGCGTCAAACTAGCTTATCCATCCTGTATTGAATCACACTTTCAAACGAGCCTTATATGGATTTTAACTTACTCGTGTTAACGAGCTTTGGATTCTCAAAAGCCGGCCTGCTGTTACAAAAGTCACCTGCTTGGCTTCTTAACAAAGTAGGTGCTAACATGCAGCTACCTTATAAGGCGCATTTTGGAGGCGCCAAATTCGGGAGAGGATGGGACCAACTAATGTATGGTAGTTTGACGCTCCTGCAGGGCCACTCATAAGCTCCTGCATCTATAGATGCTTTTATTTTTAAAGTGGAAACTTTCCCACAAATACATGCCTCTCTTTGACTACCAACTTTAGCATTCACATTTTTGTGTGTTTGTTGATGTCTTGCTTTCATTCAATTGTAAGTGGATACTGTACTCCCTCAATCAGACGCTGCGGCTTCTGTTTTTTTCCACTGTTCGTCTTTGTGGAGCTACTATTCAAGGGTGACTACTATTTGAGGGCTGTGTCTATTCTTTGGAAAGCCCATGAATATCAACGATGGCTGGCTAAAGTACGTACGTGCAAGCAATATAGCTAGGCCTAGGGCTACAGAGCATTTTACTCCACTGGGCAGACAACACTCGACGTCTCTACAGCTAACCACGATGCGATGACTGATAGACGCTGGTAGTAGTACGCACAGCCCCTCAATCCTCCTCTTAGTTGTTGAAACTGAAACGGGTCATAGAATACAAACAGTCCTGGTGCTAGTTCAGTGACCATCATTGGCAATTATTTGTACATGTGTTTGTGCACCTTGTACTCTAGCCACGGCCACTACTTGAGGGTGGCATTTACGTATTTCACCCAGAATATTTCAGGACAGTGTCTGATCGAGGAAATACGGTATACAAGTTTAAAAAAACTGACTAATATTTGGTTATTTACATATAGTAAATGCATTTTTTACTAGACTTCAAGAGACACACAAGTATAACACACACAGTACTAGAACATGTAGCTTGCATTAACAAAGAAATTATTGTATGATACCATGCATGTACTTGTGTTATTTTGCTTTGTAGGTGCTCTGGATGTCGTCATCAGACATGATGATGATGCTCCAACTGCTGGACGGTCATACAACCTAACCTGTACTGTCGTACTGAATCGTATCACAGGATCCCTAACTATTGAGTGGCTGAGCCTTAACAACAACCCAGTAGTCAACAACAGTAATTTCACTGTGGAAAATATGGTGATGGTGAACGACTCAACCTATGAGAGGACGCTGGTTTTCTCTAGACTACATACATCTCATGGAGGACAGTACACTTGCGAAGCTACCTTGGGTCAAGCATCTGCTATGATCAGTACAGAGCTTTCAGTGCAAAGTACGTATGTTTATTTAATGGCATTCTACATGCATTTTATTGGGTAATTGCCCTACTTGGTTTTGTCTTCGTCTGTCTGTCTGTCAAGTGAAAATCAGCACATTTACATCATGGCAAAAAGAGAAGTGTTGTTATGTCAGTTTTATACTTTCTTTTGCATCAAAACTACCAAGGCACAAATATGTTTAGTGAACACAAAATCTTCCGAGTATTCATTATTACCATAATGCTATGTTTTGCATGAAATTTGCATGTGCTGACAGCATCGTAAAGATAAATTAAGGTTGTGGTAAACAGCTTGGGAGGCTCCTGGTAATTATATAATAGTAAATTTATCATTTTATCTTATCATAATCAGAAACTGACATTAATCTCAGGTAAGTTACAGTCTAGTGCGCGGTGTAATACGAAAGTGAAACAAGTGGTGCCGTAATTTGCAAGGATTGACCAAGAACGAGTTGATGTGATCACGTTTCTCCCTTGACTTCTTTGAAGGTGACTTGTATGCTGATCTTTGTGTACTATCCATGAAGCATTTCACGAGTAGTGGTTAGAACTTTGGGTTAAATCTCGAAGGAGCAGATTGTTGGAGAAAGAAACCGCAATTTTCTACAGCTCCAAGTTGCTCTGAAAGTGAGCGTAGGTACTGTGAAAGATACACAATTTGGCACTAACAAAAAAGCAAGTGTGAAGTGAAGCAGGCCTGCCAACAAAAGCCTAAAAGTGCAAGCAGTATATGTTTCAGATGCTGACATAGCCGAAATCTGCCACTACACAGCCCAGGACTGTTATTCATGACTCATATTGCACACTTGTGAAAATTGAAGGAGGGGCTAAAATAACCATTTGCAAGATCGCAAAGTACTCAAATTAGCCTAAAAATGGCAAATCACAAAGGTTTCTCACACGCAAAATATTATAGCATTATGGTAGCTAATCAAATATTCACTCATAAATGATACTACATATAACTATACTGGTCGACAGGAGCTATAGTAGTCTCTAGGGAACCAATTGAAATCACAGTGGTGAAAGAAGGAAAGCTATCCTTGTAGAGGATAGCAGTGCAACTGGCAGTGTTGGAGGAGGTGATTTGGTCACTTAAGTATCAACTGCATGTTAGCTAGCCAGCTACAGTTTACTAGCTTGGCCACATGCACAAAATCTTTTATAACAGAACTGTGCTGTTGCTTAGGTAAAATAGATTAACTAGTAACAGCTTGTATTCCATGCATGGAGTCCACCACTGTCTCTTCCATATATGGAGATACAAGCATGCCACAGAGATCACAGTTTGTGAGACAGAGTTATGTGCCTGGAGAAGCTTATGTACAAATGATTACTCTCTTGATCACCACCTAGCTGAAGAGGGGTTCTGTTAAATCTCAATCCAAGTGCTCAAATTATTGTTTTCTTTAATCATCTCTGTTGGCTACTCTATGTGGCTTCTCATTAGTTCCTGCATAATGGAGGAGGATTGTCTGTTACCAACTGGAAACTTTTATCAATATTTCATCTGAATACTTCAGTCATCATCAGCATGAAAATGAAGAAAGTGGGAAACATTACTGATATTTATGGCCATTTACTACTAAGGATGCTTTTTCCTTTCTGTTTCCTCATCACTATAGTCCAGCAATTAGGGAGTTACACTTCAACTAGGAAGGAGGACTGGTTGCTGGACTGCAGTGAGGAGGAGACAGGAAGGGAGGAGCAACCATTGACCTCCAATGACATGAATAGTGCATGACTATAAATGTTGCTGGTGCTCACATTCTTTACCTACCAACTTAATATTGGAGAATTATAAGACAGGCCTAAGTACATTTCAACAGATAAAAATTTAACCAGCAAGGCATTTATTGTCTACCAGACAAAATGGGTACGTACGTGTACTCTAAAATTTATCACAAGAGGGTGCCGATCTTCTGCCCTTAGTTTCCCTTTTGACCTTGTACTCTTTTACATGCATATTAGTGCCACACAAGGTGCTCACACATAAGCTATACAACACACGGTATATACTGCTTATGGCCACAAACCATTGCCATTACTTTGCAGTGGGTTAGGCTAAAGTGTGACATCCTCTTAGTTCTCTTGATCATCATATTTACATGAGTTACCTGTATACCTTTATCTACAGTACCACCTCCATCTGTGAGTGTGAGCAACTCTAGTGGGACCTATGCTGGCACCAACTTCAACCTCACATGTACCATTGAGCTGATCACAGCAGTGGACACTCCAGTGGTGATAAATAGCACATGGCGTGAACCACTGGGAATTCCCACTGATACACGTGTTAATGCCTCAGAACCAACTGGAAAACGACCAAGATATCAGACTATTCTCATGTTCCATCCATTGAACACAAGTGACAGTGGTGACTATACATGTGAGGTCACTGTCAGTCCATCTCCTGAGTCACAGTTCATCATTGCAAGCACAGCAGGCAGGGGCACACTGTCTATTACTATACAAGGTGAGACAACTCACTTGTAAATCAAACTACTACCTCCTTACCTCTCTTTTTCTTTCTTTTTTTTCAACACTAGCACTCCCCCCACCTGAAGTAGTCATCCGCCCTGATGGTTCCACCACTGCTGGAGATGTGTATACTCTGACCTGCAATGCAACAGTAGTGGAGAACCTCTTTGTTGAACCTGATATTCAGTGGCTGTACACCAATGACACTACTGTTGGTGGAACTAATATTACAATTGGCACTACGAGGATGACGGGCAATGTGTTCACCCGTAATCTCACATTTTGCCCATTGCACACATCACATGGAAGGCAGTACACCTGCAGAACCAGTATTAATGTATCAGCCATATCCCTCTCAGGCATTAGCAGTGAATCCTCTATTAATGTTACTGTTCGAAGTAAGAACACAGTTTTAAGTAGCTCACAACTTAACAGAATGTGCGTATGATTGTCACACTCTCTCCCTCACAGTTCCTATAAATGCGACTATCAGCCGTATGCTTCCTGCTGGTGTGCTGTCAGCTGGGATCAGCTTTACCCTGATCTGCACCATTTGGTTGAATACTGCAGTAGACACTGATGTTGTGGTGAATACCTCATGGACTGGACCTGCTGTGTTTGCCTCTAACAGCCGAATTTCAATAACAGATGTTAGTGAATTGGTAACACCATATAACACTACAGTCCTCTTCAGTCCTCTCAACATCACAGACAGTGGGACCTACACTTGCCAAGCTGATGTCAGACCAAATGCTTCATCTCCTTTCATTATGATGAATAGAGATGCTGCTACACAGACTATTACTGTGGAAAGTGAGTAAAAACAGTCCTAAATGCCATATAGTCATAGTTGCTATGCAACATATAGTAGACTATTAGTTAGGAAGTGTAGGCACAGTGCCGCTGTCATGTTTAGTAATAGCAGAGAACCAAGTGCTAGCAGAATAAGATAACTGTCAACCGTTGATCTCTTGTCTCTGCATTGTGGACAATATTACACTGCTGTTCTAGCAACTTGACAGCTTAAGGATTACCCAGATAAGCGAAGTAATCCATTCTTGCCAGCAAGAAGCCATGCTAGACTTGGTATATAACTAACAATAGTGTGGGGATTAGTCAGCCTATTCAGCAGTACACTGGCTGATGGCTGATTGACTGGAAAACTGAATACCTTCACACATCCACAGCTAACATGTACTGCATTTTCCAGCCTTTGACATGTAGTCACACAATCTCTACTAGGAGATATAACTCACAGGCTTGGTACTATTATGATTTTATGCATGTGTGTGCAGGGCACATTTCGTGCATGTGTATTCCTGGTTACCTAACCTGCTTACTGTTTATCTGTCCCAGACCTTGTAGCTCCTACTGTCATGATTATTTCAGAGGGAGAACCAACTGCTGGGAACACATATACTCTTGTCTGCCAAGTTAGTGTAGTGGAAGGTCTGGTAGTGGATCCTAATGCTGTGTGGTTGGACTCCAATGGATTGACTGTCAGTGGATTGAATATTACAGCAGGTAGAACAAGCATTGAGGGCAGGGTGGTCACTCGCAACCTCACCTTCAGTCCCCTGCGCACATCTAATGGAGGAGAGTACACCTGCCGAGCTAGCATCTCTGTTTCAAGTATATCCATTGCAAACCTCAGCAACAGTACTTCAATGAACATCACTGTAAAAAGTATGTTAATCTGTTGTTCAATTAGGTTTGCATGTGCATGCACCAACTAATGGCTCTTTACACACAGTTCCACAGCCAACTGTAACCATCACACCAATCCGCACTGGTATTCCCTATGCTGGCACACCCCTCTCCCTCACCTGCTCCATTCAACTGAACCCAGCAGTGGACACCACTGTGATGGTGACCAGGACGTGGAGTGGACCAGGATCACAAGCAGTCAGTAACAGTAGCCATGTCACTGTGCCAAACCTGGTTAAAACGTCTGACAACCTGTATGTGGCAGCCATTGAATTTGGCCCTCTAAGCACTACTGACAGTGGTAACTATGAGTGTAAGGCTACTGTTACTCCAGTTTCTCAGTCACAGTTTGTCACCATGAGCACAACTGGCAGTAATACACATCCACTCACTGTACATGGTGAGTATTGCTATGCCCAACTTAGGTAAAGTACAGATAGATTTCAAGTACTTTTTGTTCTTATCTCTCCAGTTCTACCTGTCCCTGAGGTGGCCATCCATGGTACTGGTAACACCACTGCTGGTGAAATGTACACTCTTAGTTGTACTGCAACAGTGGTGGAGAATCTGGTAGTTGTGCCAAACATACAGTGGGAGTATTCTAATGGAAGCGTAGTTGAGGATGGATCGACCTTCACTCTGAGTGATATGGCAACATCAGGCAATGCAACCACCCGCAATCTCACATTAAGTCCCCTCCGAACATCACATGGAGGGGAATACACCTGCAGAGCTATCATCAACATTCCATCTATTTCTATCTCTGGCCTCAATGGGAGTCAGTTTTCTGGAGTTGTCATTCAAAGTAAGACAAGACTTAATTAAAAAAACAAAAACATTATAAATGTAAAAATATGTAGGGATGGCATGCCAAAAACTATGCAAACAAGGTAGGGATAATGCATGAAAGCCAAGGTCTACATATTGGCAAAGCCCCATCCCTACATCTTTTTCACACTGCAGTTAGACAGTGCATGGATAGTCTTTACTGGCAGTTCATGGCTGTAGCCACGTTCTCAGGCCATGCACCTCCTAGCTCCTCCCACATAGCCTGGGAACGAGACTACAAGTTCACCGACCTTACTGCTGTAGCCTCATTCTCAGGCCACTTCCTAGCTCCGCCCACATGGCCTGGGAATGAGGCTAATATGAGCATATAGATATGTGTGCCTTGTAGGTGGCTACCAAGGTTAGTACCCAACATACTACTTGTAGTGACAGTGGTACCCTTGTTATATGCCTCTGGTATAACCTAGACAGTGAGCTCGAGTGGGCTGCAGACTGGTCATAGTAATCAGTGTGTAAAACTCAAGCACTCATGCACAGCGTTAAAAGCTGCATGGATGGGTGCAGATTCAGCTCTCAAGCACGCTGTCTAACTGCATTGTGAAAAAGATGTAGGGATGGGGCTTTGCCAATATGTTGACCTTTGCTTTCATGCATTATCCGTACCTTGTTTGCATACTTTTTGGCATGTCATCCCTACATCTTTTTACATTTTTAATTAAGTCTTATTTCTTTTGATGTTAATCTCAGTTACAGTTAGACCTAAGCCTAAGAAGAATATTTCAAGTGTAACCGCAACACTAGAACTTTTGAAACGGCGTTGACATTTTAGTAGTGGTTCCAGGCATGTAAAAATTGTGTAATATAGCCAGCTAGAACCTGATGAAGGGCCAACCACTCTCCCTACCAAACTTTGTGAAACAAATTTCATGATTCAGTTGTCATGACAACTGACCACCTGCAGCACAGAAAACTATCATACTGACAACTGACCATCCTAGCTTTACAGTTCACTAAAGCTGTGAGTAGGCTATTTATAGTGTAGCTACAAGTAGATAGCGCCTTGCCTATGTGGTGTTCATAAGCCTTGCCCAATGCCGCGGGGGGGAAAGACCGTGCCAGCCACGCGTACTGCCCGCTGGCCATTTCGCTTGTGTACTAGTCTCGCTTCCAGACCAATGACCGTGGTCTTTGGTCTGGGAACGAGAATTCATGTGCAGATGCGTACAAAATTAGAAAATGGCGTCCTAAGCAACGGACAGCAGCCTCAGAGTGTTGTGAATGGCTTTGTTGACCAGGGTGAAGTTGAAGCTATGAAGTCGCTGAGTGGTTGGGAAGCTGCGCGCTGTGATGAGCATCCGTTTCGTACTAAAATCAAGGTGAGTGCTTGAGCCGTTTTTGAGTTATCGTTGTTGAACAAAAGTCGTAATAAAGAAAGAAGAAAGAATACGAAAAATTGCACTTTTGCTACCGCACACTTTTGTGTTTAGCTGTCTTCCGCGTGGCTTTTGGTATATGAGTGTTGCTGATCACAAAGGCACTCAAAGAGGAAGCCTGGGCACTTAAATAAGCTTTTGGCATGTTTGTGGTGAAGTTATACGGCTTTTGCTTAAGTATTGCGTATATTGCGTGTCGGCGCCATCCCTCCATAGAGAGTCTTCCAACTCTCTGATAATCAGCTACATTTGCTGGCTTATACCAATGCTCATGGCTGAATAGTAGCTACGTAATTCCATGGTTGTAAGATGTGATCTGTGTATTACCAAACCCTGAAATTTATTATTCCATTTTTGTTTTACAGTACCAGCACCCACCATAGATCTTGACACTATACAGCCGACAATTAATGGCACAAATGTCACCTTGATCTGCACCATTACACTGGACTCTTCAGTGGACACTGCAGTAAATGTATCTGCAACATGGTTGAACTCAAACAATGTGCTAACCACTTCCAACACCACTTGCATTACTGTATCAGATATTCAGACTGCTAAACGTTTGACTTACCAGACTTTCTTGCAATTTGAACCACTTGGAAACAATTCCAGAAATGGAGGTCGTTATGTCTGTGAAGCCGCTGTCACACCATTTTTAAAGCCACAATATATCAGAAATATCTCTACCAGTAACTCATTCTTCCTGAGTGTAAGAGGTAAGATTATAACCTCTGGCAGTATTTCAGCATGTTGTACATAAAAATGTGATATGGATATGCATGGCTTCTTCCACAGCTCTCCCTCTCCCAAATGTCCAGTTTACTCCCTCCACCTTTGTAATGACTGGACAGCCATACTCCCTTACCTGCACTGTTCAGGTTGTTCAGTACCTTACAACCCCCCCTAATGTCACATGGCTAGCTCCTGATGGCAGCCCACTCTGGAATGTAAATGACATCACTGTGGGGGAACAAGAGAGAGATGGCAACATAACCACATTGCTCTTTGAAATTAATCCACTGGCTCAATCTCACACTGGGAATTACACCTGCCGAGCCTGCATTTCCATTAATAAAGCTGCTATAGAAGGACACTGTGAACATGTTGTGGCTGAAGTGACCTTTGCAGGTAAGTATGAACAGCACTGAAGTGCAGAACCCTTGGCACAGGGTAGATGATAAGTGCTTATGCTTATCATACCGTAAACTCCGGTTGTTAAGCGCACCTCGCTATTAGGCGTACCTTAATGTTACTTTTAATTGCGCATACTTAATTTAGCGATTTTAAATACACCTCGTTTAGCGTGTATTAATTTTAGCTGTTTTTAACAGAAACCAACATTATCATTATTGGAATTTATAATAATTGCGAGTACTTATTTTAGCGATAATGACTCTGACCGCTAAAATCGCTAAATTTAGTACACGCAATTAAAAGTAACATTATTTATTAGGCGCATGCCTCCTTCCTGGTACAAGGGATTATTTATTAAGCATGTGCTTAATAAAATAGAAACACGACAGTGCGTAAAAGACGGTGACAGCGAAAGATTGAGCGTAGATCGTGAGCTATCAGTATGGCATCCAGAGCGTGCATAACACATGATGGGCATCAAGAAAGCAGAGTTCAGACGAGGAAAAGCTATACTAGGGAGTATAAGCTCGAGGTGGTGCGTTTCTACCATTAGAACAATTTATACCAGACTTCCAAGCGCTTTTCGCTTAACACTCTCTTTGAGAAGGATGGAGCTAGTCTTCGGATTCCACGTCAGTACTTGCCATCTCGAACAACTGGTAGCTGTAGCTGAAGACATGTTCACTTATACAGCACCGATAGATCGATTGCTGTCCACGTCCACGTTGCGTACGTACCACGTGCAATACACGTTGGGCGTGGCTTTATAATTACATCCTTATTTGGCGCATATCCTCTATTAGGCGCATATTTGCTTACCACTTACACTTATAAGCGCATATGCTTATTAACCGGAGTCTACGGTAATTGATTGATGATAGGTTATAGAGTTGCACAAGTGGGCATGGTATTTTTAGAATAGGTTTGCTCAAGGTTTCAGACTCTCTGATGCTTGCTTTGTGCATTCTATCTCGCTCTTTCCTCTGCACAGTTTGCTCAAAGGTTTCAGACTCTCTCATGCTTGCCATCCACATTCTGTTTTGTTCCTGCCTATACAAAGTTCGCTCACGAGTTTCTGATGCTCTTTCACAGACCTTGTGCAACTTATCTTTAGCTTTTCCTAGCTGATTTCACACTATCTGATTCTACTGATCTCATACTTTTCATAGTTTCTCTCGCAAATTACACTCTGCTTTTCATTTGGATTGAAAGACATTGCAAGACACGTGTGTATGTCTGTTGGTTTGCTTGTAGCCTCGTCCCCAGGCCCCACCCAAAACTCGGGAAAGGGACCTGGTGTAACTTACAAAAATTCCCGTATGTGCTGTGTCAACAGTCTTCGTTTGGGTGGGGCCTGGGGACGAGGCTAGTTTGCTTTAGTCTCGTACCCAGACCCCGCCCTCTCACGAGGAAAAAAGGGGTCTGTGACCTTCAGCCGATTCCTTGGCTTCATTAAGTTGATTGCTTCTTGACGAGTAATTTTGCTTGTGCCAATCACGTTGCAGAAAACACAATCTGTGGTTGCTACACCGGAAATTCTTGACTACTTCAACACGATGATCTGACGCAGCACTTTTTTGGTGCGTAAATTAGTTATCAGTTCGCAACTATGCATACAATAAGCTATGAATTTTTAATGAAGCCCAAGGAATCAGCCGGATGTCACCAGACCCTCTCCTCGCGGGTGGGGTCTGGGCACGAGACTAAGTTTGCTTGCGGCCATATGCCGTAAATTTTAAATGTGCGTTTAAATATTTCCCGAAAATTGAACGTCCTCGTGCACGTCCACTTAGGCAGGGCTGTCACACCGTGGATGGTCCCCCCTCAAAAACGGTCCCCCCGGACCGTCCGTAGCAGAATAATTGGTCCCCCCGGACCGAATACCGCAGCCATACCTGGTCCCCCCCTGCCGCGGATGGTCCCACCCTAGGCATGGTGTTCAGCAAGACTGTCGAGGCTAACAAGTAGACCAGGATAGGTGAAGCTGTCTATACAGTCAGCCTTAAGCTAGGTTGTCATGGCGAGCTAAACACTGGCACTTATAGTTAGTGCATCCGTGTATATAAGTTTATGTTCGAAGCTAATAATGGACCCCAGTGGCAGTGCCCTTCACTACTCACGCAGCATCCTTCGGCAGGTATTAGAGTCTAGAGTAGTGTCTATACTATGCCAGGAGGATGGCAGAGTGGCACTGGAGAAGGCATATTATTATCTCGCTGAAAAGAGGTAGCCAGCTAACTATACACGAAAAACGACAAGCGCAGCATTCGATCGAGAAACTGTGCGGCATCTATCGATTATTTTTGTAGGCCCTCTGCGATGGTTTTGTGACATGGAGACTAAGTTTGAACTACTTGAGTAAGCTATCTCGCTCCATAGTTGACTGAGTAGTTCACATTTTTGACTTGGAATAGTGAAGTAGAGGGGGACCAATTATGGCGAGGGGGGACTGTTTACAGCGCCGTAGATGGTCCTAGGGGGGACCATCTACAGTGCCATGGATGGTCCGGGGGGACCACTTTTGGGGGGGACCACTTATAGTATGACAGGGCTACTGCCAGAGTGCAGGTTGGCAACCCCAGCGAATACGGCTCAAGTTGAAGCACCCACGGCAACTTACTTATTGTTTGTCATGGCAGCTACGGACCGACCATCAACGCCAGGCTGCTTGCAGACCTTACAAATTATACACGCTGGGTTCAGATCGCTTCAGGTAAGGGCCGTGCATAAATGGCACTCATAAACGCCAGAGATTCAGCTCATGATTCAGCGTAAAGCTTAGTCTATCCACGTGTAGCCACGGTAGCTGCCTTGGTAAATGTCACTGCATGCAATTTGTACGCTTTGGACCTTGGTGTAGTCTCGTGCCCAGATTACTTTTGCGGCGGGCGCGAAAAGGGCAGTTTGGGAACAGGACTACCTTTGGTGGAGGACTTAGCCAGCTTAGCCTCGTTCCCAGGCCGTTCAGTTTTTGATCACTTGCAGTATAAAAACGGAGGGGAAGGCCTGGGAGAAAGAGTCATGTGCTTGATGTCAGGTAGACGTGAGCGTAGACATGAAGGGGGCGGTGCCCGATCGTTGTAACTCACAAACTTTCCGTTGATCAGACTCGAGTCTACCAAACAGCGAGCTGTATTGATGCTGTCTTTCATACATTACGATCTCAAGTTCTTGGACAAGATGTTACAAGAAGGACCTCGAGATTCTTCGTTGGGAACCGCCCCCCTCACGTCTACCCTCACGTCTACCTGACGTCACGCATGTGACTCTCCCAGGCCTTCCCCTCCGTTTTTATACTGCAAGTGATCATAAACTGGAGGCGGGAACGGCCTGGGAACAAGGCTATTATGCATTATCAAGTTTGGCTTATAACCGCGAAAAGACAGTGACAACCCTGCTGTGTGCTATGACAGAATAGAATATCAGCTGTGTGCTGCTTGCTAAGGCTCGCCCCACGATGATGAATCATCTGACTAGTGACTATTGTGACAGTGGTGGCTGCAACGATGCAGATGTCTACAGTGTCCATGGTGTCTGAGGTGCCTGGAGTGTCCATGGTGTCTGAGGTGCGTGCAGTGTCCATGGTGTCTGAG
Source organism: Agelas oroides (assembly GCA_949130485.1). NCBI lineage: Eukaryota > Metazoa > Porifera > Demospongiae > Agelasida > Agelasidae > Agelas > Agelas oroides. The sequence goes on along the minus strand of CASBWJ010000007.1, from coordinate 29,494 downwards.
GTGCCTGGAGTGTCCATGGTGTCTGAGGTGCCTACAGTGTCTGTGGTGTCTGAGGTGCCTGGAGTGTCTGTGGTGTCGAGGTGCCTGGAGTGTCCATGGTGTCTGAGGTGCCTGGAGTGTCCATGGTGTCTAAGGTGCCTGCAGTGTCCATGGTGTCTGAGGTGCCTGCAGTATCCATGATGCCTGAGGTGTCCATGGTATCTGAGGTGTCCATGGTGTCTGAGGTGCCTGTAGTATCCATGGTGCCTGAGGTGTCCATGGTGTCTGAGGTGTCCATGGTGTCTGAGATGCCTGAGGTGTCCATGGTGTCTGAGGTGTCCATGGTGTCTGAGGTGCCTGCAGTATCCATGATGCCTGAGGTGTCCATGGTGTCTTGAGGTGTCCATGGTGTCTGAGGTGCCTGTAGTATCCATGGTGCCTGAGGTGTCCATGGTGTCTGAGGTGTCCATGGTGTCTGAGGTGCCTGAGGTGTCCATGGTGTCTGAGGTGCCTGCAGTGTCCATGGTGCCTGAGGTATCCATGGTGTCTGAGGTGTCCATGGTGTCTGAAGTGTCCATGGTGTCTGAGGTGCCTGAGGTGACCATGGTGCCCCAGGTGCCTGCAATGTCCATGGTGTCTGAGGTGCCTGCAGTGTCCATGGTGTCTGAGGTGTCCATGGTGTCTGAGGTGCCTGCAGTGTCCATGGTGCCTGAGGTGTCCATGGTGCCTGCTGTGTCCATGGTGTCTGAGGTGCCTGAGTGTGTCCGTGGTGCCTGAGGTGTCCATGGTGCCTGAGGTGTCCATGGTGTCTGAGGTGCCTGCAGTGTCCATGGTGTCTGAGGTGTCCATGGTGTCTGAGGTGCCTGCAGTGTCCATGGTGTCTAAGGTGTCTGAAGTGTCCATGGTGTCTGAGGTGTCCATGGTGTCTGAGGTGTCTGAGGTGCCTGGAGTGTCCATGGTGCCTGAGGTGTCCATGGTGCCTGAGGTGTCCATGGTGTCTGAGGTGCAGTGTCCATGGTGCCTGAGGTGTCCATGGTGTCTGAGGTGTCCATGGTGTCTGAGGTGCCTGAGGTGTCCATGGTGTCTGAGGTGCCTGCAGTGTCCATGGTGTCTTAGGTGTCCATGGTGTCTGAGGTGTCTGAGGTGCCTGAGGTGTCCATGGTGTCTGAGGTGTCTGAAGTGTCCATGGTGCCTGAGGTGCCTGAGTGTGTCCATGGTGCCTGAGGTGTCCATGGTGCCTGAGGTGTCCATGGTGTCTGAGGTGTCCATGGTGTCTGAGGTCCCTGAGGTGTCCATGTTGTCTGAGGTGTCTGAGGTGCCTGAGGTGTCCATGGTGTCTGAGGTCCCTGCAGTGTCCATGGTGTCTTAGGTGTCCATGGTGTCTGAGGTGTCTGAAGTGTCCATGGTGTCTGAGGTGCCTGAGTGTGTCCATGGTGCCTGAGGTGTCCATGGTGCCTGAGGTGTCCATGGTGTCTGAGGTGTCCATGGTGTCTGAGGTGCCTGCAGTGTCCATGGTGCCTGAGGTGTCCATGGTGTCTGAGGTGCCTGAGGTGTCCATGGTGTCTGAGGTGTCCATGGTGTCTGAGGTGTCTGAGGTGCCTGCAGTGTCCATGATGGACACTGCAGGGACCTCAGACACCATGGACACACCAGGCACCTGGGGCACCATGGACACTGCAGGCACCTCAGACACAATGGACACTGTAGACATCTGCATCATTGCAGCCACCACTGTCACAATAGTCATTATGTCAAGATGATGTAATGAAGTGACCGGTTACATGGAGAAGCACCCGACTTATCATGTAGCCATACCAACAGGAAACGCTCTAGCTTCGCAACGAAGCATTTTCAGAGAAAATCGCTTAAAATTTTCGACCTTCATCCGCCGCTGAGAAGGTTAGTATTGTTTGTGGCACGAATAATCACGTATAAAGTGAGATGTTGAGTAACAGACACACAGACACACAGACCAAGTACTCGCTGCGCATGCGTGCCGTTCATTCTCTTTTAGTTCCAGGAAGGGTCCAAAACCTGGGATCTATACGTATCTCAAACCACTCTGTGAGTCTACAATGGAGAGAACCAGAGGTCACTAATGGAGCTATTGTAAACTACACTGTACAAGTGCAGAGGTACCAACCTGTGAGTGGATCATCAAGGGAGTTGGAGCTTATGGCGATTGATCCAGAGTTCAACAGAAACATTTTTACTACAATGCTCGCACTATCAAGTGATGGCAGGTTTATGATCAATATCAGTGAAGGTTTAGGTGAGACTATGAGTGAGACACTTATGGATAAATCCATATAGTTGGTTATGTGTGGACACAAATGATCATCTTTGGCAACAATTTCACAATTTTTTAGTTTAGCAGTTAATTACCACTGGTGATCTTATCTCTCCACAGAACCACTTGTTCCTTATAATGTGACTGTTGTGGCAGTTAACCTTGCTGGTCCTGGAGAACAGGAAACAATGAATTTCTTCACGAGAGAAGGAGGTATGTATGATAAACTACTTATAAATTAACTTGTGTTCATTTTTGTGGGCAATCAGTCTAGTACATAAATTGATCTTCCATCAGTGATCATTGATTTATCACACATTATCTTCCCAGTCACCAGTACCATTCTCCTTTGTTGATAAAGTGCTAACATCCATACCAAAATGCTGCATTGATGTATACAGACATATATCTTAGCTATACTGCCTTGGTTCTCACCTGGCAATAATAAAACCATTCTCCCACTTCAGCTCCAAGTATTGAACCACGCAATGTAGAGGTGATTCGCTTGAATGGTACTGCCATGAATGTCAGCTGGGTCCCCCTGAACTTGGTAGAGGCCCGAGGAATTGTTCGGGGCTACATCATTACATATCAGCAAGCTAGCAGTGGCAGTCGACGCAGGAGACAAGTGCAGACACAGCAAGTGAATGGAAGTGCTAGTTACGCCGTTGTTGGGGGGTTGCAGCCTGGTGTTGCCTATGACGTTACAGTCTCTGGAATGACCACACGGACTGGCCCAGGTGAGCTAGAATGACCTTGGTATGTACTGTCAACAAAAGAAATACAGTACCATTGAACAAATCCTCTGCAATGCTTTACAAGTCAGTAGGAACACTTAATCAACATTGGGCTTGAACAATCAATGAAGTTGTATCAAATTGCCATGAACAAACGCCCATTTTTGTGCAAGCGCCCGCCCCCTAATTTTGACAGTTTTGTGGTTTTTGGCAAGGTCCACTGTGTAACCACCCACCATGCAAAATTCTTGTGTGGTAACCCAAACATGAGTTTGTTTCACAGTTTGTATTGTCACTGAGCTCATGTGCATATAACTGTGATTGTGCTTCAGGCACCACAACATCGGACAGCAAACGTTTGCACGCATCGGTCCGCAATAGCCTTGTTCTTCGATTGCAATATGAAATTCACATACTGCAAGCGACAACTGCTGGCAACAAGTTCATGTTAGTCCATTTTCTTGCAGGATGCAGCTTTATCCACCACTGGGCTAGCCTCGTTTGGCTAAAAACAAAGCATGTTTGAAGCATTGATTCTAATTTTGAATATGAGGTGGGCATTTGCACGGGGATAGTTGAACCATTCAAGCACTTCCTCCATGCAACTGCCCACCCCCAAATTTTGGTGCTTGAGCTGCAGAGGTCGAAATTACATGCGGTCATCGGTCAAATTCCGTGTGTTTTATTACAATGACCGACCATAAATGTAAGTGGTCGATAGGCATGACCAACCGTTCGTAGTCTCAAGCCCGACCCAACTGGCGCGGATCGCTTCCAGTAGAGACGAGACGAGGCAGACAGTACCAAGAAACTACACCTCAAGTACGCTACCTTCCGTTAGTGACAGCGCGCGCTCAGTATGTCGTTTCACATCTCATTTTCATGAACGCTGGCATGCAATGTCAAGTAGCTACCGGTTTTTCCACCGTTGTATCTCGTTCAGACTTTACTGGCTTCTCTTCTCACTATTCCCAGCGTGAAGTAGGTTCATTTCAAACCAAGCTAAGTATAGCTACACGACTCAAAATCGAAATCAATTTCTGTCGTAACACGTGGTTGATTTCTGCGCATGCGCGTCGGGCTAAAGGTTATATATACTGTCGTTATTGTAAAGGTATATACAGATGTAAAATTGGATGGCTGTGACAAGCACGTCCAGACAGATTGTAAATATGACCACTCAACATCAAAAGTGCTAGGACATAGTGACCAGACATTCAATAAACCTTATTTCGACCTCTGGAGCTGCAAGCGCCTGTGGGCGCTTGTTAGGGGCACTACTGTAATAATCACACAAATGTACTAAAGCTCTACAGTAAGACAATCATTACACTTGGAAACTACAGTGGAACCTCTTTAATATGGACACCATTGGGACCAAAATATTTGTCCTGATTAGTGAGGTGTCTTTATTTCAGCGGTGTCCTTTAAGTATAGGTTAGACACCAAGTACAGGTTTTTATGAGGTTTTGACAATCACAGCAGTTAACATAATTACCAAGGCGAAGCCGAGGTAATTATGTTAACTGCTATGGTTGTCAAAACCGAGGGAAACCTAGCCTCGTTCCCAGGCCCGCGCCCAGCTTCCCGTCGCTTGCAGTACAGTACAGTTAAGCGGGAGAGGGCCTGGTACATTTTCTCACGTGAGTGACGTCACGGGTAGAAAGGCGGTAGAAAGACTTTAATTGAACGTGGGCAAGCACGACTAAATTGCTCACTGATTGCTGGTGTGTGTCTTCACTGTTTTGGCTTGGTAAAACTCTCTGTCCTCCCGACTGTCTCGTGAATAGCGACATAAAAGCACCTTCGTGCGCTGCTATCTTTCGACTCGGAATAGTCGCGCTCCAGTACGTGCGTGCGAGCGAAGTTTTTTGTGGTTTACATGACGCCCACGTTCGCATAATTTGCCCTGTCTGTGACGTCACTCACGTGAGGAAATGTACCAGGCCCTCTCCCGCTTAACCGTACTGCAAGCGACGGGAAGCTGGGCACGGGCCTGGGAACGAGGCTAAGGGAAACCTGTACGAGGTGTCTAACTGACTTAGACCCACCCAGTTCCCAGAAAGTGTCGTCAGGAGTAACCTAGTAACGGAGCTATGACATCATACTGTGGGTAAATCTCATGGGTGTAACCTAGTAACCGAGCTATGACGTCAAATCGTGGGGAAATCTCTATGGAGATTCTTTCAGGAATGTGATTTTGTCAGTTTGAACTGCCAGTGCGTACAGTGCGTTTTGCAGCTACTGCGAGTCCTAGTGTTGGTGGAGCTGTTTGTTCAAGAGACAATGGACCGAGAGAAGATCATAAGCCCCTCTTTGTGGAAGAAAATCCAGCAACAGTGGCAGAATGATGACTTCTTTGGTCCAGGGGGTTATTCAAACGAACTGGATATAGTGCCTGAAGGATGGGGGATTGGTCCTGGTGACTCTGATGCTTTTCAAGAAACTGATGAGTTGTTTCTAGCTGCTTCCCAGAAATTTGAAAGTGCTGATGAGAGCAGTGAGCCTGAATCGAAAAAAGTAAATTGGAAGATCGATTGCAGAACCCGTCTCGTCGAAAGAAATCACTGATTTACGGCAGTCGGCAATCCCCCAAAAAACGCAGAAGAGTACCGCATGGGGCCTAAAAATTTGGAGTGACTGGGCTGAACATTGCAGAAACAACTTACGAGATGACGAAGAGAGAAGTCAGAATCTGTTAACAGATTTCGTGCGGATGACCGTCAGTAACATGAATTTTTGGCTCTGCAGGTTTGTAGCTGAAGCTAGGCGTGTGGATGGTCAGCCTTACCCTCCCAACACTCTATATCATATATGCTGTGCACTTCTTTGGGCGTTGAGAGAGAATGATCGGGCTGATGTAAACTTTTTCAATGATCCGAAGTTTTCGGCTTTTAAGTGCACCCTTGATGCGAAAATGAAAGAACTACAAGCGAGTGGAAAGTACATGCCAAAGAAGGCACAGCCAATTACCAAAGAACACGAAGATATTTTGTGGGAAAAGGGACTACTGGGTGATCACTCCCCGCAAGCTTTGATTGATACTGTTGTCTTCTACATCGGCATGTGTTTTGCATTGAGAAGTGGAGAGGAGCATCGACGTCTCAGGTACCATCCAGCACAGATAGAGCTAGTGGAGCCAGTTGGAGGAACCACTTACCTCATCTATCGTGAGGATATCTCCAAGACTAATCAGGGGGGTATTCAGCATCGAAAAGTCGAGAACAAGGAGGTGATTCATTATGCGAATGAAGGGAACCCTGAAAGGTGCCTGGTTCAGCTCTAAAAAAACCGAAGGCTGATGTTTGGTTTGGGTGTTCTCCCCTTTGACACAATCGTTTGGGAAGTACCATTTGTCGTCTCTTTGAACATGCAGAAATACCAGGATTTTTTACAAATCATTCTCTGCATACAACGGCTGCAACCAGGCTTTTTGATGCTGGGGTAGATGAAAGAACGGGTCATCGGAGTGTAGCTGGTGTACGCTCTTATAAGAGGGTTACTGATAATCTGAATATGCTCACTTCTAAATGACCAGCTACCAACTGCAAAGAAGCTGAAGGAAGAGCATGAGGTAGTGGGATCTGAAAAAGCAATGCCTGCTGGAAACGAGAACACACAGCCTGTTCTTAACTTTGCTGGATCGTTACATTTCACTTTGAACTTTCACATGCATTCTTAACTGTTTTTTCATCTTCTTGCCCTGTTGTATGTTTACTCTGATATTATTGAGCTTTCAAATTGTCACGGTTTGCATCCTATATATATACAACTTAAACACCTCTGGGAGAGGTGTTTAAGTTGCTCTGGGGTATTTTAGTGAATATAAATACTAGAACATCAAAGCTTATGGGTTCATTAATTATTCATGAGTGGTCTAAGAGGGGTTCCGCTGTATTTATGTAATGAGATGAAGCATGAAGTGTATACTTCACTAAACCACTTTATCTCATGATCTGAGACCAACTAATGTACGCACTTGCTATTGCCTCTTCCCAGTGTCACCACCAACACGTGTGCAGCCAGAGCCTATGTCTCCACCTGGAGGAAGTGGTGCAGCCATTGCTGGGGTAGTTGCAGCACTTGTTGTTGCTCTTATCGTCATTGTCATTGTGGTGGTCATAGCCTACTTTCTGTACAAGTAAGTCTAGTTTAGTTGTGATCACTGAAATGTGTACTACCAATCTGGTTTTGTATAGTGAGTCCGTATTTAAACCCTATATCCCATGCCAAAATTTGAGGTAGTTTTACTCGCTTAGACGAAGGGATACTGAAAAACATTAAACACATTGCACTATATACACTTGATTTGTTTCATTGACTTCTGTCTGTCTCAGGTCACGACATAAAGGTGGGGTATCCATCAAGACAAAAGAGATGTATGAGATGACAGGGAAAAGCAAGCCAGAGAAGTCAGGTTCCATCCGACCACTCATGTCTAGCATTCGAAACAAGAAAAATGAAGCTGCAGATGAAAATCAGGCAGATGGAACTGTTGAGGAGTCAGCACCAATTCTTCTGCTGTCTACTGAGGGTTAGGTCTAACACACTGATTTACCCTAATGGCTGTATGTATGTATGTAAGCTTAAATGTGATGGTTGTCGCATAAAAGGCAGCTAGAGATGGATCGGTTTGCTTACAGACTGGTGACTCCATTTTTTATCTTCAGCTGTGGAGATGTGCAATTATTCCTCACACACAAGATCCAATGACCAACCAGCTAACTAGACAGCTACATACAATTGGTCAGCTAGAACGTGGCTGGTGTATGTGAGTTTAATACACTGCATAGGAGCCAGAACCAGTCCAGCTAGTCCGGCCATAGCCGAACCTTCAGCTGACTTGCCTGACTTAGTGCTATCCGCATTCATCTTATATGCATTCTTGTTCCCACACTGAATTGCAGTTTAGATTAACTGTTGCTTTGGTTGGTTGTAGACCTACAAAAGAGCACACAGAAACCTCAAAGTACACTACATTGTAGCTACAGTGTTTCCTGATTTCTAAAAAAATGTTACGCACAGCTAACAATTCTCAACTTGCTTCCAGCAGCTCTACACCATGTTGTGAGTTGGTCCACAAGTGACGTTAATTACCACAACAACATGCAAAAAGGCTCAGTGGTGTTCACAAGTCATACCAGGAGAAAGTTCACCATTTTCTAAGAAGTATCTATACCAGACTAGTATTCACCCAATTGTTATGTTTCATTTCCTCAATCAACAGTGACTGATCGAATGAAGCCAATCAGTGTCATCAGTTTCAGAGACCATGTACAGCAAATGCATGCAGAAAGAGACAGAGGCTTTGAGATTGAGTACCAGGTACAGATGTGTGTACTGTGCACTGCGGACAGGATTGGATCGTACAAAACATTCCCAAATTGTTATCCTTCCAGTCCCTGGGATCAGATCCCTTAGCTTCCCATGAAGTGGCAAAGCTACCTTTCAACAGAGCAAAGAACCGGTTTGCTAACATCTTCCCATGTAAGTGTATTGGTCTCCTATATGTTACTCAAAATTAACTCTCTGTTGTGATGTGTGGTGAGGATATACATGTGTGGGGTTAGGGTTAGGGTTGTGATTAGAGAACAAAAGAAGATCAAAGGCACTACTAAGCCTTTGATGGCAATCATGGACATCTCTCGGCAGACAAAGGGGACACCTGCCCTGAGGCTGTAGCATTTGTGCATAAGACTGAGCTGCATAGCTAACCTATGTATCTGTAAAACCTCAGTATTATTAACCCTCGGCGCGCATGCGCGAGGAGGGTTACAGTAGTTGTCCTGTGTCTGTGTGTGTGTGTGTCTGTGTGTCCGTTTTCTCTATTCTGCCTTCTCGCGCTTTTAGGCATCCAACGAGAGGTATCAGCGGCTACAGCGCGGAAAACGCAGTAAAACTAAAAAGCCGTTTTCTCTAAAACTGCTTAGTTCAAAAGTTAGAAGCGTTATAAACTTACCCCGACTAAGTCAGCCATTTTCTTCACTTGCAATGTTTCCATATACCTCTCCGTAACACGTACATAACGGTAATGTGTGATCACAGTAACTTTGAGTACGCAGTATTGTTGTTTCAGTTTTCCGTCAAACTTAGACGTTTGCGACTATCTTTTACGAGAGGTTCAGAAAGGTATGCCGACAGTGTAATACTGTAGTGCATGCAACAGAGTGCAATAGGTCTATGCGTCTGAGAAAGGTATGCCCACAGTGTAATACCGTAGTGCATGCAATGGAGTGCAATAGGTCTATGCGTCTGAGAAAGGTATGCCCACAGTGTAATACCGTAGTGCACGTGAAGAGATCAGTTTGTGACTGGCCATGCCTTCGCATCGAAGAAAAGGAAAGCACGGTGTACTGCTGTTGGGGAGCCTGAGAACGCAGTGAAACGTAGAAAAGCCTTAGGCCTACTGTCTGAGGAAGAGTTATTAGTGAGGAACTTGAGAGAGAGACAAAGTCCGCAAAGCGAGTAAGAGAGCTTCTGAAACACGTGAGCGGACTTTGCACAGGCAAGAACAGAACCGAACACATATGGCAAGCATAAACACTTACCATATAGCTTGCGCCGAGGGTTCTGCACTTCAGTGCTGTTCATTTTCTTTGTTTTTTTATTGTTCTGACAGCCACATAACTTTCACTGCATATACACTGCTGTATGTATCCAATATTTTGCAGATAAACTTTCCATTGTTCAAGGATTTACCATCCAGGCACAGGTGTAGATGTTATTTTCTTGCTGGTTTCACAGATGACTATTGTCGAGTAAAACTGAATGAACTTCCGGGAGAGGAAGGCTCAGACTATATCAATGCCAGCATCATGGATGTAAGATACAATTGCTTGCAAATGCACTATAGTATTAGGTAATACCTTAGTGCAACTCTTTCCTCATCCGGATGATCTATTTTACTCCACAATTTAGGGATATAATCGCAAGGGGGCATACATTGCTTCACAAGGTTGGTTGTGTCTCGAAAATATTTAGCTCTATCATCTGTTTTCCTAAATTTACAAACTGACTGTACTACAGTACAGGTTTGCACATGTACTGATCTCAGTAGTTGATTATAACCATGATCTACCTCTTGGTGACAGTAGAGAGTAACCGGCACATCTTATTACCCAACTATATTGCACATTACCTGTATCTGCCACTACAGATATAGACAGCTAGCTACTCTGAGCAACATAATGAGACAAACATTTGTAACACCAACATATGCTTAACCTGTGATAACCTAATGAAGGAGTGATATGACCATTAGTATGCACTGTATCTATTGAGAATCACCTAATTGTGTCTAAGTGTACCTATATATGTACTCCTTAGAAGTATCCATCAATATCTCATTTCAGGACCCATGCCTAACAGCATTTCTGACTTCTGGCGGATGGTCTGGGAGAAGCGTCTTCCAAACATTGTCATGCTCACTAAATGCATGGAAGCAGGCAGGGTTAGCACTCGCAGTTTAGTTTAACATACATGTAGATCAGCAACTTTAATATCTCTTCATGCAGCGCAAGTGTGAACAATACTGGGGTGACAACATTGGAGATGATTTTGAGACCCCAGATAATAAGCTAAGAATCACTACCACCTCCGTGTTGCCTCTTGCTGACTTTGATGTTCACATCTTCACTGTCAAAAGTGTAAGTATAAGTTGAACCGACTAACAAATCTTGTGTTAATTCTCATTGTTTTCTTCACCTTACAGATTGAAAATCCTGATGCTGAACCACTGAGGGTGACCCACTATCACTTCACCTCCTGGCCTGATCATGGAGTGCCCAAGTTCGCCACTTCCCTCACTGCATTCATCCGTCGAGTACAGAAGGGACACAACAAGGATGATGGCTACCCCTTGCTGGTGCACTGCAGTGCTGGTGTGGGTAGGACAGGCACCTTCATCCTGCTGGACAGCATGCTCGAAAGGATGAAGGCTGAGGACACAGTGAATGTGTACGAATTCCTACATAATATGAGAACCAAAAGGGTTTTGATGGTGCAAACACAGGTAAGTTACCATACACTGTGTTGCTTTTTTGAGACATAGCTACTGTTCAAATGAAGATACATGTGCCCACACATGCAGCCCCAGTACATCTTCATACATGATGCACTTGATGAACTCATTACTTGTGGAGAGACAGACATCCCGGCTGCTGGCCTGAGGGTTAAGGTGAACCGGTTGAGGAAGATTGTCCCTGGAAAGGGCATCACTGGATTTGCTGAACAGTTCAAGGTAGAAATAGATTATAGAACTTGGCCTTGTTCTGCAGTCACTGTTAGCTTCTTGTCAATACTTTATACTTGCATATTGTATTGTGACTTTGAATCGTGTTTATAGCTTCTAGATCAGGTGAGTAGGCAGCCAGAGGAGGGAGACTTCAGTGATGCTCAGGAACACTATAACAGAGAAAAGAACCGCTACCCAGACAAACTACCATGTATGTTACTACAGGATCAGTGGTACATAAGCGGAACTTACAAGAACTTCCTATTTGATCCTCTAGACAACATGTCTCGAGCACGCCTGAGGCCAACTGCAGAGGATGGCTCTGAATACATCAATGCCAGCTTTGTGGATGTACGTTAAACTCTAGTTTGTAGGACTTTACCACATTCAGTTTACTTGCAGTATGGAATGTATTAATTATAAGGTGGGCACATGGAGGATGCGTCCTTCCAGGTTATAGCATCTCATTCGCCACAATATTCATATAGAAGTTATATCAAGACATATTTCTCTGTCTATAGGGCTACAAACATCGAAATGCCTACATAGCCACTCAGGCACCACTCCAGACTACTGTGAAAGACTTTTGGCGGATGATCTGGGAGTTTAAGAGCAAGTCAATTGTGATGCTGTGCAACATGATGGAGGATAACCAGGAGACCTCCTACCCATACTGGCCCACCAAGGAGGAGGAGACGATAAAGTATGGGAAGATCATTGTCACGATGCAATCCAAGGCAGCCTATGGTGACTTTATTGTGAGAAAGTTCAACTTGCAGGAGGACAAGGTTTGCTTGTGCTAATACTCTGCATTAAACTTCAAAATTGAAGCATACATATTTAAATTGTTGTTTATTGTTACTTTGTATTGTTATTGATAATTCTGACTCCAGAAGTATTAATTTTATTACTAACTATAGACACAAATATAAGCCCCAAAAAGCCACATCCACCCAACTGGTAGTAGCCATGAGAGTGTGCAGCATTCAATTGCAGCTCAGTGTTTGCTGGTATTGCCATAAACACTGAACTTGTATCCAGTCTTTAAACAAGGCCAGCAACTGTTTGAAGAAGGGGACTAAGTAATTTATGGAGAGAATGTGGTCAAATTTCTGTGTGCTACTTTTTCCCCTTAGAGTCAGGGTTCCCCAACTGAAGGCTTTCAGGTGACACAGTTCCACCACACTGAGTGGCCAGAAACTGGCAAACCCCCTGCTGCTGGTGGCCTGATTGAGATGATAGACCTACTGATGAAGACTCAGATGAATACTGGCAATCGAACCATCACTGTGATGTGCAAGTGAGAAAACAACAGTTAATATATGCCAATGAATTCTAAATTGCACTTATTCAATAAGCGGGCTCTTACACTCCCAGCTTTCATCACTTGTTCCCGAGCTCTTACACCCCCAGCTTTCATCACTTGTTCCCGAGCTCTTACACCCCCAGCTTTCATCACTTGTCCCTGGGCTCTTATACCCCCAGCTTCTTTCACTTCTTTCCGGGCTCTTACACCCCCAGCTTTCATCACTTGTTCCCGGGCTCTTACACTCCCAGCTTTCATCACTTGTTCCTGGGCTCTTACACCCCCGGCTTTCATCACTTGTTCCTGGGCTCTTACACCGCCGGCTTTCATCACTTGTTCCCGGGCTCTTACATCCCAGCTTTCATCACCCCCAGCTTTCATCACTTGTAACTCAAGTGTTTCTTCCAGTTGAGTGTGGCTATTGCTGTTCAATATTAATTGAATAGCGGAGAATAGAACTGAAAATAGCATAGGAGCAATGGGTGCCAGTTATTGCTTGCCAATGATCTCAATGCTGTGAACAGGTATAGCCCTCTCCTTATACTATTCTGCTAATAGTTTTAGTACCCTCAAGCACACTTCCATCCTAAGAAATCCTGTAATTGAATGATTGTTTCTGCTCCATGTGAATACTGTTTCTGCCTGATTGAATTTGATGAGGTCAGTTAGACTTTGTAAGGTCCAAAAATTTGTGTGATGCTGGTGCATTTTCTTTCTAGAGGAATGCATTTACTGCACATTGACAAAGTAAACCAAAAAATGGAAAGCTACTGGGTATAGTAGATCTCGAAGCTTCTGGATTGCTATTAAATTCAAAATTCCATAGATGTTTCGATGTTAGCTGTTTCACACATATACACACACATACACACACATGCACACACACACATGCACACACATACACACACACATGCACACACACACACACACACACATGCACACACACACACCACTGTACCTTTACTCAGTGATGGTGTTGGCCGCACTGGGGCTTTCATCTGTATCCACTCCCAGCTAGAACGGCTGAAAACTGAGGGTGTGGTAGACATCTTCCAGTCCATTAAGTCAGCACGCATACAACGTGCTGGACTTGTGCCACAAGATGTAAGGGGTTGGACATTTTTGCATACACTCACCATATTATTATACAGTGTAGTCCAGTCATGGAATTTTGGTACACTATATAATGCTACAAACTTTAACAGTGCCATGATCACATTAGTGGGCAGCATTGATAAGCCACTATGATCCCTCAGATTCCTTTGCGGTATGGAAGGCTGCTGTGATCAAGCTATTATAACAAGTCATACATATGGGCTATTGATCTCTTGCTCTATGTAGAGCATACTGACCAGTCTTGATGACCACGAGAGTACCAAAATCTCAGATCCTTCAACTATTAACTAGTGCTTTATGGTACTCTTAATCATGGTAGAGAAACTACAACAACCTGTACAGACATCTTGCCCTAAGTGCTACACCAATGCCATGGAACATACTATAAAATTCCTTTAACTATACAAGATCTCACAAAGTAGGTCAAGCCAAGCAAGTGTGAGCCACACTTCAGGACCATGCAGTGGGAAATAGATCTAGCATAATAACATAGTCTACCTAATTTTCATCAACCAGACTGATATGACCTTCCTGGTGATTTTACATAACTTACACTGGCAGGTACTGCACACTAACTGGGGGAGATATCTTACTTCTCCCATTGTGAAAGCCTAAACTACAGGCCTCATCCCTTGCCAATGCAAACATCAAATACCCAAAGCCCACATTTTTTCATCATGTTAAGACTAGTGTGAAACTTGAGTTGGGAGGGGAGGACTAGCATGAAACATAGCAATCACAGTTTTATCATGCTCTCCCACAGGACCAGTATGCATTCTGCCATGAAGTGCTGGCTGATTATGTGGATAAGTTTGAGAACTATGCCAATTTTAAGGACATGGTTTAATTAAATTGTATTGGTTTGTTATGATTGTAGTAGCTGGTGGTGTACACACAGTAGATATTTGTAGATATTTGCAGCTTTTTTTTTTCTGGTTGTCATTTTAGAATCTGATGTTCTACTACTTCTATATAGTTGAGCTTTCATGCTGATTTTCACCATGCACATTACATCTTATTTACTTGCATGTTGAACCATGTTTCAGGTTTTGGGAGCCAGGTGATGACCACAGTATTTTAGTCTCACAGCCTGAATTTGAATTTAAACACTTGGTTAATGGAATGTTCACTAACCTACAGTTGATTGAGATAGGATTAAGGACAGCACTGCTACACATATGTTAGAGATCCAGCAGGGAAGCATGCTACAGTTGTTCACCCTACCAGGGTGCCATCTGCTACTGTTATCTAAATTACACAGCAATTAAGAAAGAGGGCAGTTTCCCAGAGTTTCCAAGTTGTGCACTACAATTACAATTTCTTGTGCACTTTCTTGCACACTATACTTGGAGATGCACGTAGTGTCACAATTTCTTGTACACTTTCTTGCACACTATACTTGGAGATGTACGTAGTGTCACAATTTCTTGTGCACTTTCTTGCACACTATTCTGAGATGCACGTAGTGTCACAATTTCTTGTGCACTTTCTTGCACACTATACTTGGAGATGCACGTAGTGTCACAATTTCTTGGCACTTTGTGCATCACTTTGGACGTGTACAACTTGTGCACTTTGCTTTTTCTTGCTGTGTTATATAATTATAGTAATGAATGAATGAAAAGCTACAAAAGTGCACATGTATGTCCAATGTTTTAGCCTGTCTTTCCAAGCCTGAGCTGAGAGGACATACAGAAGTTTGACACCACAGCTAGATACAGTTGTCATTGAAGTATCTTTGGTTAAAGTGCTATGGCTGAGAGGTAATCTATTGAGGCTATATAGGGCCAAACATTTGCCATCACGAAATGGGACCTATGGTGACACAGGATTTTACAGTGGCCAAACTAACTATCTTAGCATGAAGGTACTTACATTTGCTAAAGATGAGAAAAGCAGATTTTTTAAACCACTGTTATGATGACACTTCAGTGACCACACAAACTTCTTGCAGCTCTGGAGCCTTGTATAAAGGCTAAGGTAGTACATTGCAGACTACCGATACAGTACAGCCACCCTGAACTACAAGTCACTTGGACACTTCAGTGAAGTGCACACTTAGCTACTGGATTCCTGCACTGCAGCACATCCCATGCCTCCAGTGCTTTTGATAGGAACGGTGCTTCTTTACAACACTGACCGACATCTCTTATAGGCTTTGCATGGTACGTGTTCTTAGCTCTTACACAACTCAGATACAGAATAGCATGACCACCTTCTGCCCAGTAAGTTGGCTGCTTTTGTATCATCTTGCCTCTACATGGCTTCAAACACACCAATTAGCACCCATTCATTGTAGGTCTTAGACATACAGTGTTCATGCAATAGCAAGTAAGCTTCACTTCACTCTACATGCAATGGCTAGAAGCTGGATTGTGCACCTAACTCTGGTTCCCTTTTCGCTGTTCCACTTTTGCCCTAATCCAGCCAGGCTTCCACACTATGTGTATCTAGTGGGTTAGCTTAATGACTTATTTATGGCAGGACAAGCTGGTTTGTCCAACTGCATTCAAGTCACCGTTTTCTTTCCACTTGGGGTGCAGTTAGCCTCAAATAAAGTAAAGATTTTTTATTTGCCTTTTTGCCGTGTAACCATACTTTGGTCACACATGTTCTATATGTACACATTATTATCTCCTTGACTTGCAAACATACGATGGTAGAGGTATGACACAGTTTTCACATAGAAAGCTAGCCCTATATTGTTCCTAGTAGGTTTATTCCACATATTTCTGCTGTTTTAGGTATAACTTAGCTACAATTTTATGTTTGTTCGTTTTTTTGCTAGCTTGCTTGCTTTCACTGCTCCTTCGGATGCATTCCTGAGTCAACCAAGACTCAAGCACACTAAACTGCTAATTTGCACTATGGGAAATTAGGCCAGCTCTACTTGCAAGCTTCCGTAACCCAAGACCCAGGGTGGGTCGAGACTATAACTGGCCGGGGGGCAAGGGCGGGATGGGGCCGGCCATTTATGTGCGCGCGCACCCCAAAACCCGGAAGTAAAAAATATCTGACAGTTTTGTTTGTGACGATCAGATGATGGCGCAAGGGATCTCTTACTACTTGTTAGCGTTGGCAGTGGCGCTGGCGTGCTTGGGGCCAAGATCCAATGCTCAAGAAGGTGGGTACATTCCCAGCGTACTGTATTTGGTGTTCATTTGGGTTGGGTCTGGCCACACGCATGCTAGCTAGCTACGGTCGGTGCGGCATGCAGAGTCTGAACACCTTTTCTAGGCTTTTGTTTCAGGGCAACAAAACTGTTTAAAATGATTCTATAAGAGGAGAAAGTAGTCCGTTACTCTGCATATCTATAGAGTAGCTCATCAATCACCGGACACCACTTAATTCTGGACACCATCAAAGTGTCGGACAACAAATCTTTAAAGGTCGTATAGCTGCTAGCTAATCTCACCTACTCTAGCTAGACCGTGACATAATCAATGAATTTCTCCTTTCCATGTCCTCGTTCCCCAGTTCCCATTTCCTCGTTCCGCACTTCCCCTATTTCGTTTCGAAGGCGCGCCATGTGCTAGGGCAAACCACTCCCGTTCGGTTTGCGAGATGTTGTAGGCAGTGTTGACATTGACCCAAGCTGTTTACATTGAGTTGGTTGTAAGCCCCCCTCCAGCGAGCGCCTGCATAGCCGCATGCATGTACGCAAACATTACCGTGGCTTCCGGGTCGAGAGTACGCTCCGATCGAACATCGGAGTGCTAGCTAGCTATTTGTGTGTAGCGCAGCTGTAACCTATTTGCTAAAACCCTACAGAAACATAGTCCGCAGTTAGGGGTCACTTTCCGAGTACCGATGGTTTGGACAATTGCTACGTTTACAGCTGTGACTGCATAGATCTTAATCGAGTGAGTCTGGCAGTTATCTATCTTGTTTGTCTTGATGATGTCAAGAAGCGTCCCAAGTACGGACGCATAGCGTTCAGCAGTCCGAGAGATATCGTGCTGTCCGCGTGATGGTGTCCGATAACGGATGGGTTACTCTACTATACGGGGTATGTAACTAAGGTAAAAACCATTAGTCAGTCGTACTGCGGGCTGAGAATCAGAGTTTTAAACTATTCCGGTGTACACACCTTAGGGGCATCTACAAACTATGGAAAAATAACGTCATTGTGATGTAAAGAGGGGTAGACTCTACAACATAATTTATAGTGACCTGTTGCATGCAAACGATACTGAAAATGGCTAAGGTACATACAGAGCAATACAGGGCTACAGAGTCATTTACACCCCTGGGTATTAATCTACTGTAATCTACAGTAAGGATGTAGTCTCGCAAGCCACACCCTTTGCAGAGAGAGGAAGGGTCTGGTCACGCTGCAACCATCAAGTTGTCGCCGAGGAACGTAATTATCGAGCATAACAGATCTGACATCAGCTAAGTGCATTGTGACGTAATTGTTATTCCATGACAACGGATGCGATCTACAAAGAGCGCGGATCTGATTGGTCACATCGATACCAGGCTCTCCCCCTCCGTTTTTAATGGGGTTTTATGCCAATTAAACCAAGTTAATGTTGGAATGTTGGTGCGCGCTTATTGGGGTGTATAGGGCCAGCGCATGCGCAATAGCAGTGCTATCTAAGACCTTGTGTGCCTGTACGGAGCTAAGACCTTGTGCGCTTGTACCGAGCGGTTTAAATTCTTGTGTGTTTGTACCGAGCTATCTAAGTCTCCGTGCTCCTGTACCAAACTGTTTAAGTCCTTGTGTGCTTATCTGAGAGGGTCAACCTTCTGGTTTGGGAGCTGCTGTGTTCTTCCCCACCCAACCCATCCCTACCAATTTTATATAGACCTCCGTCCTGAAAAGGACGTGACAGTACAGGGTCCATGTTGCATCTCATTTTGAGGGGCCCCCTGGCCTCAAAAATAACCCCTCCAAGCATTTAATATAACTTAATTACAGAAATTATATTGCAGGTATAACTATATTGTGCTGTGTATTTTGTTTATACTACCGGGGCTAAAGATTACCAGTCCGTTGATTGTGTGTGCATTAATATAAACTTACAAGATAAGTAGTAATTAACAGGCTTTGATTAATTAAGAGATTTGGGACCCTGTACACCCACCAAAACCAAAACCACTTTCTTTCGAGTCAGTGGTGTGCAAATTACTGTCAACATGAACAACATTAATTTTTCATCGGGGCAAGGGGAGAGAGCCTGGGAACGAGGCTACTATTTGAGGACGTTTCACTTGGGGCTTCCTCTATTGGAGGGCAATGTCTGATCGATGATTGACAGTATGAATGACGTTATGAGGAGGGTAGGGAGAGGGGGTCACAATGACATTATTTTGGAAAAAATAGATTGTAGATGTGCCCTTAATTGTGTCAGTTGGTGGGGGGGGGAGGATAATCATGTTATTTAATCCAGGGAGATATACATGTAAGGCAAAAACTAGTCATGTGCCCAGTCTGCACACACCTCCTGGTGAGAAACAGTCTGAAGAACAAAGTTGGGCCTATTCCCAAAAAGTAGTAAGGACCAATAAGATTGCGAGATCAATAATGTCATAGCACTTCCCTAACGGCAGTAAAATTTATTAATCTCAACTCAGGTATCCTTACCTTTTTGAGTGAGTTTGGCACAAGATGTTTTGAGGGTTGCTAGGACAGTTGCAAGACCTTGCGCTAGCCAAAGAAATTCAACTTGGTTCACCACACCATTTTTCCTCATGAGAGGGTAGGGTCTGGGGACGAGACTAGGCAAAACGTGTCCTGGAAGGGGAGGGGGGGGGGGGGAATGTCCAAATTGATTGTATCTAGGGGGTTCAGTAGCCTACTTTGATTATGTCCAAGGATAAATATACTGGTAAAATTTGTTGTTCAAGGAAATCTGTTCATCCACAAGGGGGGTAAACAACATCTATTAACCCTTTAACCACCGATGACGCTTTTTGGCGTTGTCTGACTTTGTCATAAGTTGGCGCAATCCGTTTTGAAGATAGGTTCTACGCTAGCAGAAAGGGACAGGGGGAGGTGGGTGAGTGCACCGCTCTGGCTGACAGTACATGGCAGCTGTTGCAGCTGCCTGTAGAAAAACCCTGGTCAGCGCCAGGTGGGCCATTTGTCTGCTTTCTTGCACAAACAGGCGTAGAAAATACTCCTTTTACCTTGTAGGGACTCCATTTCTGGCATTTTAGGCAGCTTTTAGTCCGGAGGAACATTCTCTGGTCAGAGGGCCCTGACCATTGAACGCTTACGTATGAACCCACAGAGAATGTGTCAATAAAGCTTTGACTCAAGTTTCTAGTGCTAGCTCCAAGCAGAAGTGGAAATACGGACCAAGGAAGGTATCCATAGCCTAGTAATAAAGACTTCCAGTAAATAGCCTACGGTGGTTAAATGGAATAGCTCAAGGGAAGTGAGGTATACTGAAGTGCTTTGTAGAAACACCAAATGTCTAAGGAGTCTGAGGGTATGCTCCCAAGTTTGGTTTTTAGGCTTCATACGGTGGCATCTGAGGGCTCTTTTGACTAGTTTAGTAGGTTTATGTAGGGGAGCTCAGCTTATCAAGCTTGATAAAATCACAATAGAATTGCATGACAAGCTATCTGACAATGATTTTGAGGTTGAACAGGAGAATTGCTGGACTGGAGGAATAATTATGCTTTTACTAGTTAATGTTGTGTGCACTTACCATATTGTCCCGGGCAAGCGCCCATCCCCGTGCAAGTGCCCACCCCCTAATTTTGACAGTTTTGTGGGGGCCCTCCATGTAACTGCCAACCATGCCAAATTTTTGTGTAGTGAACCAAAAGTAGGTCCGCTGAGCTGACCTACGTAGCTGCCTTCATTCTGATGTGCTTCAACTGCCACCACATCCAGTAGCAAAGTTTCGCACACACCCGCCCGTAGCCTCATTCACAACGTTCCTCGCTTGCAGCACGGAATTCTCATACTGCAAGCGACAAACATTGCAGAAGCTTGGCAACAAGGCTACAGTCGGTCCGCTTTCTAACATGATACAGCTTTCTCCACCGTCTGGCTGGCCTCGACGAAGCACGGGTGAAGCGACATTGCAAGTCAGTTCGGTACCCCCTAGCGGCTAACTTCTCATCTGGGTGGGCGCTTGCACAGGGATAGTTGAACCATTCATGCACCTCCTTGAACTACAAGCACCCATGGGCACTTGCTTGGGACAGTACGGTAATGACCATTAGCTTGCATTATTGAAAGAGACTTTCAAGTCATTGCATATGCCCCAGCTGCCCCTCCTGATCGTCTTGCGTAACTGTTTCTGAAATACTCAATCACTGGTACTGGCTATATGAAAATCAGCAATGTTCATGCAGACAAATATCACTCATTGTCACTTAAACATTTTTGTTACCATGTGATCACTCTTAAAAAACTGTGTGATATTTTGCTATGCAAGTGTATATCCTTGTTCAGGAGCATGCCCTCAGACCCCCCCGAGATATTGGTGTTTCTACAAAACACCATCTTAACGTTCTTGCCCCCTTTACTTTGCTATACCCCCGCCTTGAATAAATGAAACCCTGACTTTGTATTATGCATTTGTAGCAGAAGTTGCTAACGGTTTGTGTGTTTGTCATGTGCTACAGGTATTACATTAACTCTGAACAATGAGCAGTATACCAACAACAGTGTTGTGACCAGCACAGAGATTGGAACTGATGCTGCTGCTCTGCACTGTACAACTGCCTACAGACCCTGCTGTTCATCTACAAACCAAGAGACACAGTGGTACTTGCCCAATGGAAATCAGCTCTCAAATGCTAATAATCTACCATACTACAGAACTAGGACTACATCTGGATCAGTACGTCTCAACCGTAATGCTGAGGCTACCACAACAGGAGTCTTCCACTGTGACATACCTGATGGCAGTGGAGACCTTCAGAGCATCTATGTGGGGATATATACTGCTACCACAGGTGAGTCCTATACATTGGAGAGAAACATGTTTGTATAGCATCAAGATATCATGGAATACATTAAAACTCCATATGTATGGTAGCTTAAAAAATGGCTGCTGCATCAAAAGTATGCAAAACGACACTATAGTCAATGGGCTTTATGTAACCTCGCTCCCAGGCCTTCCCCGCCTCCAATTTTTTTTTATCACTTACAGTAAACTGGAAGCAGAGGGAAGGCCTGTGAACAAGGCTACCTTTATGAACCATATCAGTCATTCTCGAATGTTCTCATGAGTAACAGGGCTAGCACTTTAGTACCTTATGTGATCTGACTTGTCTGTGTTGCATACTTGTAGCCTTGTTTGAGGCAGCCTGGAGAAACCAGTAGTTAACGTGCCATTCACACTAAGATATCTACTTGACAAGTGCCAGTTTTGTGATTGTCACGTCAAATTGCCACCGTTTTCAGGTTGCTTGTCAAACTGCACAAGTGCAATATGCGAAGTCCACTTGTTTAAACTAAACCTCTGTATTGTAGATGCAGTGCATGTGCTTCTGATGAAGAAATGATGCACTTAACAAAGATTAAGTGCAAGAAGTGATCCCTTTCTTCACTATATATACCTTAATTATTACACGAGTTAGCATGCAATAACCGCGATATGCACGCTAACGAGTGTAATAAAGTATTTATTATCCATTACCACAACAGCGTCGTGTCTCTTCTTACACGAAGTACGGAGTAACTCGCCGTTCGAACGCACTGGTTCTAATTAAAGCGCACGCTGGTTGCTAGGATATCGCGCGTATATAGCCTCAGGGCCCGTGCAATAACTACCCGTGCAATAACTACCCATGCAATATCGTGTGATATTGCACGGCACAGGAATAGGAAAATACTGTTGTAGAAATATCAACTAGATAATAAAACTCATTATTGTACACTAAACTGCAGTGTGTAAAACAGCTATAGACTTAATGGTAAAAACGGTGGCTTATGCCTGCCTAGCCTCACTTCAGTTTTGAAGCTCATCACCAGAGTACAAGCTGTGAGAGAAATGTAAATGTTTTATACCCAAAATCGCAACCTTCAGTGGTAGGTTTTGATGTTTGTAACCTGGTTGTTTTGTACCTCTGTAGTGTGTTAGAGCTTTCTTCTATCTTCCACTTCCTGAGATTGGTTTCAATACCATAGGCCAGGTTATGAGTTAAAAAAATGCCATTTTGAGGACAACTTGCGTATCTAATAACCATGATTTGCGCTGGCCCCCTGTTTAGGCCATACCCACAAAATAGGCTTCTATTAGAATTTTTGGAAAAAACAATGACTAGTCAGCGTGCTGATGGTGGTGTGTACACATTAGAGAATGCCATGCAAGCACCACATATGTAAACATATTTGGACCCCTGATGTGGGAGAGCAGTTATTGCTAAAACACGAGGAGAGCTCCGATAATGACACAAGAGTAATATTATGAAGAACAGTGTTGTGGTCAGACATGCATTTTCAACTGCCTGCTTAATATTGGGAGGTAGCCCTGCTTCGTTTGGAGTTGGAAGCCTATTCACAGATTGCAGATATATCACACTTTGGAGAAAACTGCACTAGCAAGATCCATGTTCGTTTTATTGCTATATGCGCTCTCATTTTTGCACACTCACAACAAACTTGAAATCTCACAAACAATTCCTAGCCTACAGTATACATGACTACATTGCCTATGTACATAGACCTAGAGCACATGTTTATTAATTCAGTTGCAGTGTCTCTGCCGCTCTTTGTCACACTTCTTACAACTGATCACACTTATACATGCGCTACACACATAATGGGTAAGACCCTCTGCAGCTCATACACTTATTATAGAGGTGCGCTTAATTAACAACCAGTGCCTATGATATGTGTTCAGAATGCTGCTCTACTTGGTTGGTGCAAGATTTCTGCTGGCTAGGGAAGTATACATGTAATTGTAACTAACATCTCATTCTTAGTTAACCTTTGTGTGTGTGCCTTGTCTAATAAAGGCTAGTCTAAAGAATGCATGGTACAAGATCTGGTGAAATTTTTGTGCCCTTACACTATAAAGTCTGTTTTATTTAATTTGATGTGTATTTCAAGCTTGACATCTTTACCTGACTCATGAAGTTTGGTGTTGTGTTAAGTGGATGCTGCCCACGGCATTGTCTTGTCGTGGTGATGCAGTGCTACACAGCGAGTGCATATTGTTGTTTAAGAATTCGAAGCCACTCCCACCTTCATGCCAATGAGAAGGAATTCTACATCATTTGTTGGCAAATTTGTCCATATTTAGTCTGGTAGGAAATCATTTTGTTAATATACTAGGGTACATGTGTGCAGAAAGCCTCATGTGCAAAGCAGAACCTGGTCACTATTTTGTTGTGAAGTAAACTTATTGGGGTGGATGCTCAGTAACTGTCTATAATACCTCACAATCCTCGAACAGTAGCTGTTGAAAAGTGATTGTTTGGGTTTTTTCCTTCAGTAAAATACAGTCCAGAACTGCTGAACAATGGAGGGCAGACTACAGTAAACACCTAAGTGAAGTCCAGAAACTGCTGAGCAATATAGATCGAGTTGGATGCTCATGCCCAGCTTGGTCACTTGCTCAGTAGCCTTATCTACAACCAAGATCATGAGTGAGGAAAGTTGAGCTGGATATGCCGAGCTCACTCACTTGCTTCGTAGTGCTGTCTAGAACTAAGATCGTGAGTGATGAAAGTCAAACTGAATGCTTTGTCAGTCACTATCTCATGATCAGCAACAATGGATATCATGTGTGTCTATAGACATGCAGGGGCTCCCAGGGACCAAAAATGTGACATACATTTATATAACACTGCATATGGGCCGAGAGTATGATGTAATTACCAAGCCTCATTATGCTTCAATGTGCTCAGCACTGATTTTTTTTTTTGTTCCTAAAGCCTTAGTTTCTATTATGAGTTAGCTAACTTGTTAAAAATGTAAAAAGAAGTAGGGATGGCATGCCAAAAAGTATGCAAACAAGGTAGGGTGAAGGTAAATATACAAAGCCTCATTCCTGCACCATATCATCCCTACCTTTTTACATTTTTAATGTTTTTATTTTCTTGTTTCTGTACTTTTTTGATGTTAATCTCAGTTACAGTTAGACCTAAGCCTAAGAAGAATATTTCTTTCAAGTGTAACTACAACCCCAGAACTTGAAACGGCATTGACAATTTAGTAGTGGTTCCAAGCATGTAATAATTATGTGTAACATATCCAGTCTGATGAAGGCCAACCACTCTCCGGAGCTCCGTACCAGACTTTTTGAAACCAATCTCCTGATTTTCGTTCACATGACGACTGACCAGCTGCAGCACAGAAAACTATACTGACAACTGACCATCCTAGCATCACAGTTTAATAAAGCTGTGAGTAGCTACTTTTTTTGTGTAGCTATATAAGTCAGCAGCTGAATGCAGCGCCTTACCTACGTGGTGTTCATAAGCCTTGCCCACTAGGCACTACTACGGGAAGAGACCGTGTGCATGCATACTGCCTGCCAACTCGCGATTTCGCTTGTACACTAGTCTCGTTCCCAGACCAATGCTCATGGTATTTAGTCTGGGAACGAGACTACGTGTGCCCATGCGTACAAATTACAAAATGGCGTCCTATGCAACTGACAGCAGGCACAGAGTGTTGTGAATAGCTTTTACTGACCAGGGAATTTAAAGCTACAAAGACGCTGAGTGGTCCTAGAGCTCCGCGCTGTGATAACAAGAAAGAATATGAAAAATGGCACTTTCGCTACCACATAATTTGCTGTCTTCCGCAAGGCTTTTGGGCAACTATATGAGTCTTGCTGATCACAAAGGCACTCAAAGAGGAAGCCTGGGCCCTTAAATAAGCTTTTAGTGGCTTGTGCTTAAGTACTGCGTATATTGCGTGTCGGCACCATCCCTACATAGAGAGTCTACCAACTCTCTGATAGTTCAGAACCTTCACCTGTGCCTTTTGCTTGTATACGTATCCATGCAGGTTCACCCAATGTAACTGGTTTAATTTTAAACAGCCAGTCCAGGACCCTCACCTGCACCTCCACTGGTGGACCTGCTACCACTGTCACCTGGAACAGAGATGGAGCTGTGTTAACTCCCAATGCAACCTACCAGCAGACCAAGAGAGTAGCTGATCCTGTTGCAGGTACCTACCAGACAGTGCTCACCATTGATCCATCAGTGGGTCAGAGTGGTTTTGCAGGGTTATACAGCTGCACAGTGGCGAATGCCAGAAATGGATCATCAATGACAACAATTATACCTGGCAATGGTAAGTTGATTCAAGTATAACCTGTTACCTAGGCAACATATAAGAATGTTGCTCACTTATCCGAATACGCTGGGACCAAGGGGTGTTCATATAACTGAAATATTCAGATAAGTGAAACAATACTATTTGTATACTAAAAAGAGTACTTTCCATTTAATGCACAGCAAAATATCTATGAATATCATTATTTTGGGGGTTCGGATAAATGCAGATTCAGATAACTGCAGTTCGGATATGTGACTTCTACTGTATGTGCATTCCCGTGGAATATGTATTTCAGAACAACGATTAAATGTTTCAATTAATTTTATGCATGCAAATTTGAAGCTGGAAAACAACATGTCCTGGTCTTCAGCAGACATTCTTTGCCTTGTTCGAGAATCATGATATCTGCAGCTGTACAACTATGGCAGATTCCAGGCAGAAGCTACAAACATGCAACATCAGTAGTGCATGATCATCAAGCAAGAATGCAGACTTCTTGAGCTAATGATCCACTCATAGATAGTACAAGACTTAAAAAACATTAAAAATGTAAAAAGATGTAGGGATGGGGCTTTGCCAATATGTTGACCTTTGCTTTCATGCATTAGCCCTACCTTGTTTGCATACTTTTTGGCATGCCATCCCTACATCTTTTTACATTTTTAATGTTTTTTAAGTCTTGTTTCTGTACTTTTTTGATGTTAATCTCAGTTACAGTTAGACCAAAGCCTAAGAAGATTTCGTTCAAGTGTACCACAACACCAGAACTTGAAACGGCGTTTGACAGTTTAGTAGTAGTTCCAGGCATGTAATAATGTGTAATATAGCCAGCTAGAACCTGATGAAGGGCCAACCGCTCTCCCTACCAAACTTTGTGAAGCCAATTTCATGATTCAGTTGTCATGACAACTGACCATCCTAGCTTTACGGTTCACAAAAGCTGGTGAGTAGGCTATTTTTAGTGTAGCTACAAGTAGGTAGCGCCTTACCTACGTGGTGTTCATAAGCCTTGCCCAATGCTGCGGGGGGAAAAGACCGTGCCAGCCATGCGTACTGCCCGCTGGCCATTTCGCCTGTGTACTAGTCTCGCTTCCAGACCAATGACCGTGGTCTTTGGTCTGGGAACGAGACTTCTTGTGCGCATGCGTACAAAATTATAAAATGGCGTCCTAAGCAACGGACAGCAGCCTCAGAGTGTTGTGAATGGCTTTTGTTGACCAGGGTGAATTTGAAGCTATGAAGACGCTGAGTGGCTGGGAAGCTGAGCGCTGTGATGAGCATTTGTTTCGTGCTAAAATCAAGGTGAGTACTTGAGCCGTTTTCGAGTTATCGTCGTTTGACAAGTGGTCTGAACAAAGAAAGAAAGAAAGAAAGAAAGAAGAAAGAATACGAAAAATGGCACTTTTGCTACCGCACACTTTTGCGTTTAGCTGTCTTCCGCGTGGCTTTTGGGCAACTATATGAGTCTTGCTGATCACAAAGGCACTCAAAGAGGAAGCCTGGGCGCTTAAATAAGCTTTTAGCGCATTTGTGGTAAAGTTATACGGCTTTTGCTTAAGTATTGCATATATTGCACGTCTGGCGCCATCCCTACATAGAGAGTCTACCGACTCTCTGATAGTCACTCTAATCAGAAGCAGTGAACAAATTCCACCCTCAAAATTAGCCATGGCTAGTTGGGGCGAGCCTGAGCGAGCCCCACACTAGCGGGACTGCATTGCAAGACGCATGTGTATGTTGGTTTGTTTGTTTGCGGCCATATACTGTAAATTTTAAATGCACATAAATATTTCCCGAAATTGAACGTCCTCGTGCAAGGCAATGCTGGGCTACTGCCAGAGTGCAGCATCGGCAACCGTAGCGGAGACAGCTCGAGTTCAAGCATGTACGGCGCCTTACTTCTTGTTTGTTACGGCAGCTACGGACCGACCATCAACGGCAGGCTGCTCGCAGACCGTACAAATCATACAAGCCGGGTTGAGATCGCCGGCTTCAGGTGAGGCCCGTGCATGAACGGCACTCATAAACGCTAGCGATTCAGCTCATGATTTCAACGTGAAGCTTAGTCTATTCATGTGTAGCCATGGTAGCTGCTTGCTCAGGCTCGCCCCCACAATGTTCTACATTTTCTAGTGTATAACTAGCAAGTGAACAAACTATGATGCCACATTTACACTATACGTAGGTTGGCACAGAGCCAGGTGCTGGCACATAGCAGAAGTTAGTTGGGGCAAGTGTGAGCGAGCCCCACACTAGTGAGTTGAACGGCGGGAGTTCTCTGATATATATATCATGTGTCATACATCATTCTGTATGTTCTTAATGCTGTATGTATTATCTGTGATGGAATGCGTTGCTTTTGGATTTCTACTAATCAGTTAGTAACCTAAAAATACAGTAGCTACACGCTTCCCTGGGTAGTAAACAAAAATTGACAGGCTAGTTCTTTTGCAGATCTGCGCTTCACAGAAGCCCCAAAACGGTATGCAGGTACAATAGCGCAATCTATATATCTATGGGTTCTGTAAGTACTGTATTATCCATGGTTCTGTACATGTGCTAGCTACATAGTTTAAAATGGCGATAGTGCAAATGGAAACATGCAAACTACTCTCAAACAGCTTTCTGAGGGAAGAAAGACAGCAGTTGGAAACGTGGACTCAATGGCAATGCATAAGTTATAATGCTAGACAGCTCAGCCTTGGGCTTCGTGCGACTCCTTGACAGGATCACATGCAGCTACACTATGCTAGAGGGTCGAATGCCTGATCATGAGTCTTTGGAGGTTTTGTTCATAACATGGCAGTCCATCTCGATCTCGACCCAAAACCATTTGTAAACTATTCTGAATGCTGCGGAAAAGAATTTTCTAATTAATGCCGAACAGTCGCAAAACAATTCTTTTTGGCCATTCCATAAATTAGAGCGACTATGGTAAGCACTTTTGCAGACAGTAAAGTGACAAGCATAAATTAGAGCGACTATGGTAAGCACTTTTGCAGACAGTAAAGCCTTGTTTAGCTATGTGCCATAGCCTGTGATGTTATGATCTGATAGTTCACTGGTAAAGCTTTAGCTATATGACAGTTCAATCCCGCTTGATCACACTCATCCCACAATGTTCTACATGTACCATCCTGCATGCATCATTCAGCAAACTTGTGGCCATAAGATTGGATAGCTTTTAACTTCCCTCCCTAGAGTAGGCCCACCTGTCATAACATTTGCTTCCCTACCAGTCTTTCTGCTAGTATGAGGGAGTCAGGTTTCAAACAGGGAGATCCTGTTCCTTTCTGGGCCCACTCAGCAGTCTCACAAGAGCAATAGTAAAGGTCCTCTTCATATTTAGTCTCATTCCCAGCTCCTTTACTGGGTAAGAAACTCTTTCAAATAAACAAGCCTGGCTCCGAAAATGCCATACTATCTACCAAGAGCTACTTTGGCAAGCATTTAAACAACATTCACAAGCACATGCATACATGTCCTTGTGCTGGATTTAGAATTTTACCTTTTACCTAGTTAAGTAACTGTTAGTTAGTTATGTGTGAACCAGGCTATTGTTAATGAGTATTGAGTAGGTCAGAGCTCAGCCACGTATCGGTAATGTTATAGGTCAATGAACTTC
>CASBWJ010000006.1:32500-72000 GCA_949130485.1 Agelas oroides | reverse complement strand
GGTAAAACTGTTTTACAAGAGCCCAGGAGAAAGGTTCGTTTAGTTCTAACAAGGATCGAATAGACTAGCCAATTCACAGGCCTCTACAGTGTTCATCACTTGCAGAACAAAATTCCTTCTCTTCATGGCTGAAAGATGAAATGGCTCACTAAAGGAATGCTAGTCCACTTGCAGTATGAGATTCATGGTATATTTTCACCTATTATTCTCCACAGCTGCAAGATAAAATCTGGGTGGAGGCGTGGGAATGAGGCAGGACAGATGGTTTACTAGAGAAAAGATCTGGCAGCTGTTCCATGAGGTGGTTTACCACCACTATTGGTTCTTCCTGCACACAAGACTGCCCTGGTGCTGCGGTAGGAAGTTGGAAGGGACTCACTAATGGCTTGTTTACTCCAGGCCACATGTGCCACACCCTGCCCTGAACAGGATTCCGGTGTTTTCATTGCAGACTTGGCCTCAAGTGCGTGCGTCACTTTCTTCTTCAGTAGCCATAGTTACGCAAGACAGTGTGTGCATTTGTGTGTGTTCAAGGGGGGGGGTCACCTCTAAAAGGAATGGGGCCAGGGGGATGTACGTGTCAGTCGAGTGTGCCAGTTGGAGAAGAGTTCTTACACAGTGGAGCCTCAGGGGGTAGTACCTGACGGAGGGGAGGGGAGGGAGGGAAGAGGGGGAAGGGGGGAGGGGAGGGGAGAGAGGGAGAGGGGGGAGGGACAGGAGATGAGGGAGAGAGCAATATTAGATGTGTGTGGATGTCAACTGGCTACCACCTTGGTGTGGGTTGTAACTGCAGTGTGCCGAGTACGGTCTGTACTAGGGGGTAGATGAGTGGGTGGAGGGAAGCGTGGGACACCTCTCCTAGCACTTGTGCCCACAGGTCAAGACAGTGTACAACCTGCCAGTTATAGACTGCCTGTATTGGAGGGAGGGAGAGGAGGGAGGGAGGGAGGGAGAGGAGGGAGGGAGGGAGGGAGGGAGGGAGGGAGAGGAGGGAGGGAGGGAGAGGAGGGAGGGAGGGAGAGGAGGGAGGGAGGGAGGGAGAGGAGGGAGGGAGGGAGAGGAGGGAGGGAGAGGAGGGAGGGAGGGAGAGGAGGGAGGGAGGGAGAGGAGGGAGGGAGGGAGAGGAGGGAGGGAGGGAGGGAGGGAGGGAGGGAGGGAGGGAGGGAGGGAGGGAGGGAGGGAGGGAGGGAGGGAGGGAGGGGGAGAGAGAGAGAGCAGTGAAGGAAAATGGAAACAAAGAAGAGGGAGGGAGAGGAGGGAAGGAGAGGAGAGGAGGGAGAGGAGAGAGGAGAATGGATTTTGCTGTTCCCAGTAATATTTCCACAACAGACAATTGTCTCCTCACCTGCTGTCCTTCCTTCTTCCCACCAGTCATGGCGGTGCGGAGGTGCAGAGCCAACTGTCTGAGATAGATGAACGCATGTTGGTAGGAGGTGGGTGGGTCAATGGCCAACAGCTCCACCAGGCAGTTCCGCATGAAGCGGATACGAGGGAGGGAGGAGGGGGAGGTGAACTTGCAGTTGCGAACAAACTCAAGGTAAAGTTTCTGTGTGTGTGTGTGTGTGTGTGTGTGTGTGTGTGTGTGTGTGTGTGTGTGTGTGTGTGTGTGTGTGTGTGTGTGTGTGTGTGTGTGTGTGTGTGTGTGTGTGTGTGTGTGTGTGTGTGTGTGTGTGTGTGTGTGTGCGTGTGTGCGTGCGTGCGTGCGTGCGTGTGTGTGTGTGCGTGTGTGCGTGTATATACATGTGTGATTAATACTGCATAAATTCCAAGCAGTAGTTTTAACTGAAAGTTGGACAAGTCACAAAACGTGCTGAGTCAAATTAGTCCAAGAAGCTGGAACAACATTTCCTTGTTTTCCATGTACAGATGTCAACGCAGCAGAACACGTGTTGGGGGACACTTCACAACTGACTCACGTCCAAGTTAAACTATGCTCAACTATGCAAAGGTGACCTGGCGTGTTGGCTGTGGTCCAGAGGTCTCCAGGGTGGGCAGTTACACTCACATTCAGCTAATGAGTGAGTAATTATGGTTTGTAGTTTGGTGAGTTAACATAATCCTGTGATTGGGTGCTTACCCAACAATTTGGTTACGTTTGACTTAGAGCCCCTCTTAATTAAAGGGGCATCCCTAAATAAGGATGATTTTCCAATCAGGATACTCAACTGAGAGTCCGAACTTCATATAAACACATTTTCTCTCTGAATTAAGGACACTTCACTGATCAGGATAAAGATGACGGTTTCAGGGGTGCCTAGAGGCGTCCCAGGGGGCGTCCCAGGGACATCCAGGTTATACTGTAACTTGTTTTTATCTTGTACAGTATGATGAGGTAACAGTTGGGGAGTGAGGGGGTAAGGGGGGTAAGGGGGTGATACCTTGAGTGTGTGATGCAGTGAGGGGTGAGGCTGGTGAAGGGTAACCCTTCGTAGGACAAGAAAGGCCAGGACTTGGACGTGGTGCTCGCCAGTAGCCCAGTGTCGTGTGAGGGAGCGCATCAGGGTCTTCTGGGAGCGTGGGAAGCAAGCAAAGAAGGGGGCCAGGGAGAGAGTGTGCCGCAGTAGTGCACACAGCATGGAGGGGTCGCTGAGGTACTCCATGAGGCAGAGCAGGTCTGAGAGATAAGGCTTCACAATGCCTCTCATCTGTCGCCAGGCAGGCTGAGTGGAAGGGAGGGCAGGCCTACACGTGTGGGAAGGGTAGGTATGACCACACACACACACACACACACACACACACACACACACACACACACACACACACACACACACCTCTTCTGTGATAGCTTTTGTTGCAGTGGAATATGGTGGGAAAGACAAGGCAGTACATACTTCAGGCAGGCCACTACCAGTGCATTGAATTCTGGTGATTGGTAGAGGGACGGAGGGAAGGAGGGAGAGGAGAGGGAGGGAGGGAGGGAGGGAGGGAGGAGAGAGGAAGTCCTAATAAACATTCCAGAACAGTAATCAGTGGTTCACATCGAATATGGTTGATCCGGAATTATAAGACCATAAGTTCTGTCAACATTATGAGGAGGTGATCGCCCTCTTACTGGTGCTTTCCTCCACGTGATAGACCAAATCCTCCTCGTCCTCCCCCTCTCCCCCCCTCACCCCATCATGAGGTCTGCCCAATACCCCAGCAATTGCAGCGTGCAGTGCAAGTGTGAGCTGGCGGAGTGCCCCTAGTGAGTGGGTCTGAGGGGGGAGGGGGGAGGGAGGAGGGGGGAGGGAGGAGGAGGGAGGAGGGGAGAGGGAAGAGGGGGGAGGGGGGAGGGAGGAGGGGAGAGTGAGGAGGGGAGAGGGAGAGGGAGGGGGAGGGAGGAGGGAAGAGGGAGGAGGGGAAAGGAGGAGGGAGGGAGGAGGGGAGAGGGAGGAGGGAAAAGGAGGGGGAGGGAGGGGGAGGGAGGGGGAGGGAGGGGGGAGGGAGGGGGAGGGAGGGGGAGGGAGGGGGAGGGAGGTTTAGGTCACACAACCACCCACGACACATGAAGAATGCTGGGAGCACCAAATGTTGAAATTTTAATCTTTCACTTCAAGCCAGAGGTCATGAATGTTTGACTAATGAAAGATAGAGGGGGAAGGGAAAGTAGGGGACTTTGGGAGGAGGAAGGGGGAGAGAAGGGGAAGAGACAATAGCTGGACATCCTCTGAACTGGTCGACGGCTTCATTGTTACCTGTCAAGTGCTAATTTCCTGCAAGTTTGCCCACTGATAACACGCTGCCCGCCCCACCTTGCACACAGTGAAACCTCTTGCGCAGGAAATCAATTTGAGGAGACCTATCAATTAACAATACACTCACACAATCTGCTCTCCTCTCACAAGCATGTTGACCCTATGCTTGTTCATTGTTAATGGTACAATGGTTGTTAGGGGAGACGGAGGGTTATGTGGGTGTTGTGACTGACAGGAGGGCTTCTCTCAAGACAACTAGCCCCGAAGCTCTATCCCGGCCATTGTTTGTCTACACAGAAGAACGGACAGGACACAAACACGCATCACCTGGGTCACCCGCCTGATCCACTTCTGCATCATACTTCTGGTGACATGCCGTCCACGATGCCTCTCCTCCCCCTCCTCCTGCTCTCCCTCCTCCTCATCATCATCACTGGACAATTGCTCAACTTTCTGTGTGTGTGTGTGTGTGTGTGTGTGTGTGTGTGTGTGTGTGTGTGTGTGTGTGTGTGTGTGTGTACAGTGTACATTGTATGTGACGGGTGGTGGTATATGCAGGGCTTGACAGAGCCATTTTTTGAATATCATTGGCTGTTGTAATATTACAGAGGCGAAAAGTCGTGAGGTGTGTACAGTTTTACTGAAGAAGAGGCTATTTCTCAAAAACCGAATGATATTTGCAACAAAACGCTCCGTCTGGCCCTCGAGTACGTTACAAACTGTTGATCCGTGGAGTATCATTCGTTGCTTTCGGTTGCTTGGGTGGCCAGATTTTGATTCGAAAGTTTACAAATTTTGATCACGTATGCATAACCACTTGTACAATGTAACCTATCGGCTCTCGCTATGAAGAACACGTTGAGGGTCTCTCTCTTCACGTTCCGTGTTTTGCAGCTGTAGTCTAGTGCTGTGTAATTGCTTCGCAGTCAGCAAGTCTGAACTGTTGACCGCGCCCCATTACGTTCCCGTAACCTTAACTCTATAAGGCTGTGTGTGTGTGTGTGTGTCGACTATACACATCACGCAAGTACTGAATGTTTATCACAGCTGTCTTTAGCTGTGGCTAACCGACCCCATTACCTTCCCTCCTCTCCACTACACAACACAGTATGTTTGTGTACACACACATCAATCACTTTATCACCCGCAAAACAAACAAACATTTTCTGATAAAGTAAATATACAAAATCGTCAGTTATGTCTGTGCAGTAGTTAGTATAGAGAGTGTGCTACAGAACATAATTATACAACACCACAGATGAGTCCAGCCTCACAGAACATGCCCACATGCCCACACAGGTGACACACAACCTTGCTCCTAGGCCTTCTCTGCCTCCAGTTCTTGTTTGCTTTCAGTGCAATCAGAAACTGGAGCCGGGGAGGCCTGGAGCCGGGAGGCCCGGAGCTGGGAGGCCTGGAGACAAGACTCGACACAATACAGCCACCAGTCAAAGTCAATGCTCAGTACAGTACTGGCCATGATCCAGTGCATATCAACATCACAGATCAGTACAATCAGATTAACATAGTGCTTCAGATTAAGGTTAATATAATTATAGATTAATAGATTAACAGATTATTGGCTTGGCCAAGTGCAGGCAAGTCCAGATTAACCTAGGTTAATATAATTTTAGATTGATAGATTAAAGATTAATAGATTAATAGAGTAACAGATAATCTATTAATAAACTTGGCCAACCACAGGGAATATCTACAAGTTCAATGAACTTTCCAAGAATTCAATCTGTTCATTATTCTGGTTGCCATGGAATCAACATTTTTGAAACAGGCAGTTGCCTTGAGTCGAGACCAGGAGAAGTCATCATAATGGCTGTCTATAACAATGGCCTCCATACACAGCAGGTTTCACTGCAATGACCATAAATTGTTATTTATTCTTGTTCCAAGTGTTATACAAGTGGTCGGAGTGGCATCTATGAGCACGTTAAAGCCCCACATACACTCTCCAGCTGATATGTGGCTACAGTAATTTCATCAATTCTACCCAAAGGCCGTTAACTCAATTCCAGAAATTACCAGGCCCCCACCCGTCCTCTCTTTTCCCAGCACAGCAGGCATTGCCATGACTTCAGCACGCAATTCTTGCAACATAGACAGTAAGGCAGCTGCCTTCACCCCCGCTCCATTAGTCCCTAGCCCAAATAATCCGCTGACCTGGTTACGGCCGCGTTGATGAGAGCTTTGCAGTCTTCCGCTCTCACGACTGGCAGCTCTACCAAACGGAAATTAGTTCACACTGCCGTCCGCTTGCCATACACATGACCATAGATGATCTTAACCAGTTTGTGTAGAACTTGCGTTTAAATTCCACAAATCCAGTAACACGAGCGTAATACATTGTTGTTGATATCAGTGGACTGTAGACGTACCCACATAATATGTACAAACACATGTATAACGTGGAGCCCCATACTATGTGTGAGGTAGGCTATATGTCAAGTTGTATATCAGTGATTTCTGAGGGCCTGGAACTAAAATGTTTTGGGATAATCAGTGTGTGTGAAGGTGAAGGGATGAGAGTGGTGTAATGGTGTGTGATGGGAGGGTGTGTGAGGGTGAAGGGGTGAGGCATGTGTAGAAAGGGAGGGTGATGTGATGATGTGTGTGAGGGTGAAGTAGTGAAGCATGTGTACAGTGAGGGTGGTGTGTGATGGGAGGGTGTGTGAGGGTGAAGGGGTGAGGCATGTGTGGAAAGGGAGGGTGATGTGATGATGTGTGTGAGGGTGAAGTAGTGAAGCATGTGTACAGTGAGGGTGGTGTGTGATGGGAGGGTGTGTGAGGGTGAAGGGGTGAGGCATGTGTGGAAAGGGAGGGTGATGTGATATGTGCATGTGAGGGTGAAGTAGTGAAGCATGTGTGGAAAGGGAGGGTGGTGTGTGATGGGAGGGTGTGTGAGGGTGAAGGGGTGAGGCATGTGTGGAAAAGGGAGGGTGATGTGATATGTGCATGTGAGGGTGAAGTAGTGAAGCATGTGTGGAAAGGGAGGGTGGTGTGATGATGTGTGTGTGTGTGAGGGGAGGCATGTGTGGAAAGGGAGGGCATAGAGACCTTTTCTGGACATTGTGGGGAGCTCAGGTGAAAGTTCCCTTGATCCAAACAAGGTAAGAGTATTCACGAGCATTGTCAGTGACTGAGGTTATCGGTTGTGTTGTGATAAGTGCAAGCGAGGCATAATTCAATGACCAGAACTGGTCACCTGGCGAGCAGGGTACATCTGCACAAAGCTCTTCAAGGATGTTTTCAACCACTCACCAGTAATGAGTAGATTGGACAAACTTATTTAGCCACTGGCAACAGATGCCAGCCACAATCTAATCACATTTGTCTCGGACTCCTATTTTAGAGATTGTCGAGGAGCGATGTGGCCAAACTGAGTCGGTGCTGGTTGAAAAGGGTGGGAAGGCAGGAAAAACAATAGCTGGGAAAACAATGCGTAGCCCATAGCTGTTTGATGATGTAATGAGAACAAAAATGTTGGGAGTTAGGGCAGTCCCATGTAAAATGGCACATTTCAACCACACCACCTTGTTTATGAACCTGAATGTCATTAAGGGTGGGGATCATATGCAGGCAGTCATCCATCAGTGAAGCATGTCATATAGGAGTTATAATATGGGGCAGTCCCACGTAAAATTGCACATTCGATTACATCATGCACCTGCAGGTATGAGATCCTCATGTAACTATGAATTGTGCATTTAATGGAAGTTCAGCAGCTGTGGAGACGCATGAAATAATCTCTGATTGCATTGTGATCAGTTTGCTTAGCCCTTGTAACGTTGCACATTCCTCTAGCTAGTGACAGTCCTGCATGTGACTGTCCTGCAGCTGTGTAGAACAACAGTGCAATGGCTGAGCAGCTGTACTAGAAATACACAAACCAATTACAAAAGTTAGTAATGTAAAATGTTATGCACAGATCCTCTGACTAAAGATGAAGCTATTTCAATCTTACTGCCTTTCACTATATTGGAGTTGTCTGTGTTAGACTATGAGGAGCTCAACTCACTTGACAGAAGGGTATGGAACCTACCTCGTCTCAGTCGTACTTCTGTTGGCTCTGTTGTCAGTATCTACTTCTGCCATGTCCCACCCTTCATCTCTTGCTCGCACTGACAGTTCTAATTCAAACTTTATTGGTTACAACTGTTTGTATGGCACTAGTCACTGTAAGTCTTGTTCTCATTGGTAGAGAAATTCACTCACACTTTCATTTCAGTGAACTGGCAGCGATTGTAGCAACTGTGGTACCTTGTGTGCCTGTACCTTTGCACCATGTGTGTATCCATACATTAAATAATAATAACAATGCAGTGGCTCTACATAGCCCATAGCTAGCCAATACCATTCAGATGTGTTGCCTAGGTAATGGAATAAACCAACGGTTCTGCCAGACCCTCTCAAAACACAACAGTAGACGACATCATTACAACGGTAACTCCAGTTGTGTGCTTGTCAAACATGGTAACTCCAGTTGTGTGCTTGTCAAACATACTATGTATAGATTGTACAACTGATGAAGCCTGCAGCGTGTGTGACAGTGGTGATGTACCTGAGGGGCAGCCGTATGATGTAACTCACGTTGATCTTTCTTATTAATCACTGGAAGCCACAAAAACTAAAACAAATTGAGATATTCCACTTTTAGAAAGTGCAAGCCATATCCAGCACCCAGTCTCAACCATATCATGAAGCTCACTTTGTGTGATGGCTTACATTCCATTGCAACCCACATCCACAGTCCCGTTCCACCCTTAAATTTCGTCATCATCTATTTTGGGCAGTTTGGGAACTTACAATGATCGCTTGATAATCGTTTAGCACTATACACGTAAGCAGGGCAGGGCCGATAATTACCTAAAGTGCCCAACCCATGTTTAATCCGAAGTAGCAATCACATTTCAAATCAGTAGCACTGCACACACACCCGAAAACAATGGCCCCGGGGAATCCTGTTTGGCTAGGGTGTGGGTCAGATGGTGGGAAGCCATGTGGTGCATGTTGGCATTGGGGTCAGGAAGA
Organism: Agelas oroides; assembly: GCA_949130485.1. Lineage (NCBI taxonomy): Eukaryota > Metazoa > Porifera > Demospongiae > Agelasida > Agelasidae > Agelas > Agelas oroides. The sequence goes on along the minus strand of CASBWJ010000006.1, from coordinate 63,280 downwards.
AGCCAGAAGAGTGCATGTTGCCAGTAGCGGTTTAGTGGCTCTTGAAGTCAGACATGACACACTTATGCTTGTCAAAACCGAAACACTTCACTGTACTCCCCAGCTGGTTGTGTAGCTCAGAGGCCGTGCAGCCATTGGCTGTGGCCGGTGGCGTGTTTGCCACAGTGTAACCCACAGTACACAGGTGGAGAGACTCAGCTGGCCTCAGGCATAATGAGCTTAGCAAACTAACAATATTATCATTTCACTGTCACACGGCCACATACACAATTACAGCACGGTACTGTGGGATCGTCCAGAGCTGTAAACATATTGAGGTTTTGGGGTACACATTGGACTTCCTGCACATGTGGCACACAGTCTTACGATGGTGTCGACGAAGATCATTAAAAATATCATGACTCAAGGGTGATATTTTTGCGATTGTTACCATACCTTCTACAAATTTCATAGTTGTCCAACGTACCAGCGGGTGCTGTGTATATATAACAATAAGAAGAATGATAGTGACTTGAGGGTGGGCGATATTGGGTTTAACACAAGATCTTATTAATACCATGATGAAACCATTCTATAACAATCACGCACACACACACACCCGATATTAATACCTTACTATGTAAATACCAAGATTATAGTTTACATACAACACATTTACTAAACACAACAAACATACTAAGGCTTTGGATGTAACACTCATTGCAGTGACATCAGCAACATGGAGTGTGGGGTGTGGGAAAGAGGGTGTGGGGGGAAAGGGTGAGGGGAGAGAGGGTGTGGGGGGAGAGGGTGTGGGGGGAGAGAGGGGGGGGACATTGTGAGGTACACATGCATACAGAATGTGAAAGTGCATCACGACATCAACGGTAGAAGAAATGATACCCCCCTCAACACCTATCCTAGCCTCGTTACACCGGGCCTACAGTGACACACACAAAGTTATGTGATCACAATGGGAGAGGGTGTGGGGGGAGAGGGTGTGGGGGGAGAGGGTGTGGGGGGAGAGGGTGTGGGGGGAGAGGGTGTGGGGGAGAGGGTGATATGGTTTCAACACAAGAGGAAACTATCCCAACATGTTGACACACGGTCATCTCTATTTTCAACTGTATTTAAAGGTAGAAAGAACTCATTGAAGTGTGAGGAGGCACACTGTGAAAACCCCAAACACTGCTGAAACAAAGGCCAAGTTAGACCACAATGGTCCAAACAATGACCGTCTCTACTGCACACAGGCACGACCAGTGTCCCCACTAATGCCTTAACCATCTCAGAGTCAGTCAAAACCACTCTAGCTAGGTGTGGTGGGGAAGCCATGTGAGGGAGGGGCCCCAGGTAAGTGGGCGGCTGGGGAATGGCTTTTGTGGGGGCGCGAAGTTACACAACATAGTCATTCCCCATGTATAACACACAGCATAAACTCTGAAATCTGTGCTATACAGCTTTATTCAGTCACAACCATCAACAGATGGTTGCTATAGGCAACGGCCAAACATGCAGTAGCTAAGAGTAAACAACACACAGCGCTGCAGTGCATGAATTCCGCCCCTCTGTTGCGCCCCGTCCCAACCCCCTGGTTATGAATAGCAACTGTGGTGACAGCGTTTGGGGAGGCAGGAGAGATAAAAAGTGGAAGTGGGAATTGAGGGGAGGGTTCTGGTATCTGATCATGGGGACACTTGGGAACAGCAGGAATGCGAGGAATTGTGTACTCAAACTGCTCGACATTCCTCAGCATTGTTTCCCAGCCTCTCTGCATGGTGCGTGTGGCGGCGAGGGTGAAACGGTACACGCAGCAAGGGGATATGAGTCAACCATGCAGCTCGAGGCATGTTTACCTCGTGGCAATATTCATATGTGCTATCACTCCTTTACACGTGCAATGAATATCAGAGGGGAAAAACATGGTGATGATTTCAACTATACACACCCTTGTGTGCACACTTCAGCTCAGGTTGTTAACAACATTCATCACTAAGTGGTCATCTTTCATACAACCCACATACAGGTGTCAGCTGATGTACAGAATGCCTCACCTCCCTCCTGCTGGTTATGTGGTGGGGCACTGGTTCAAGCTCTCCCATGCCTTCCTCCTCACTCTCCTCCTCTCCCTCCTCCTCCTCTTCCTTCTCCTCTTCCTCCTCCTCTTCCTCCTCCTCCTCTTCCTCCTCCTCCTCTTCCTCCTCCTCCTCTCCCTCACTGAACTGCAGTAATTTCTGGTCATGCTCTTTTAGAAATCGGTAAAACTCAGGATCAGTGTCTGCAAGTTGCGAGAGCTGTGTCTTGTGATGTACTGCAGAACTAGGGAGATAGAGTGAGAACTTCACTGAATACATACATAGTTCATTCCAAATAAAGAATACATCAAGAGCTCTACCAATTTATGGTAGCTGCAAAATCACCTTCTCTTCTTCCTCTTAACCAGCTCCTCCTCCTCCTCCTCCTCACTGGAGGTGGAGAGGAGACCACTTTCCATAAACTGCTCCACACTCATCTCAGCCAGAGACGCATGTCTGCAGTTGATGAAATAGACATGCAGTCTTGTGACCTCCACACCCAGCTTCCCGTCCCTTGCACACCTCCACACCCAGCTTCCCGTCCCTTGCAGTACAGAAAGCAAAGTAACAGTGATATGTACGCTGTCTCTACCCTCACAAAAAAGGCTGCAATGGCAAGCAACAGCAAGCTGGGTGGGGAGTTTAGGAACAAGGCTAGTAGATGTACACATGTATGTGTAAGGTCTATTATTTATGCTTGTGTGTACATGTGGATGCGTGTGTATGTACATGTGGATGCGTGTGTATGTACATGTGGATGCGTGTGTATGTACATGTGGATGCGTGTGTATGTACTGTGGATGTGTGTGTATGTACACGATGCATCAGGGATCGTGTGTGTGTGTTCGTAAAGAATCAGTGCTCCTGACACACAGATACCCCTCCCTCACCGTTTCCGTTTGGGTCTCCGTCTGGCTGTCGCCATCCTTCTGGCTTCGATTGATCAAGCCACCACGTGGAGTGCGCACTAATTAGAGTTCATTGCCTTGGTGTGCATGAATTGGAGCCATGCTCCTGCGGCGGCGTCTTTTCACCTTGCCTCGCTGTCCGTCATGTCGTCTCCACAGCAGAGGTCTGTTTTGGAGGAGCAAGGAGCATCGACTGGAGAGGAGAAAAGAGCTGTGAGAATGTTCTCTGATATACTGGGAGGATGGGGGCCCATTGACCTGGCCCAGAGGGTCTGAAGGGTCTGGGACCAGACTGGAAGGGTGGCACATTGTTAGATATGTGTATGTGTGTGCAGGTGGAAGGAGGTGGACCAAGGATACTTTGGTGACTTGAAAGGTCAGTCAGTCAGTCCTGCTTGACACCATGCATGTGTATATTGGGAAGGGATATTGCCTTATTTGGGTAGTCTCGAATGCCATGATATGTGAGAGTCTGGCTTATTAGGACTTCGTTTGCGGTGTGATTGATGTTAGCATCAAAGTGTGTGGGTGAAGGTACACCTTGATCCTCGTGTGATTTGTGTCCTGCAGAATTCAAGAAGACAAGAGGAAAACGATATGAGGCACTTGGCCAGCTCAGCTCTGCAGGGGTAAGACGATTCATGTCCTTCACTGCATAATGTACAAAGCTCGGAGACTGTACTCTGCATTGCATCATTTCCTGTGGCCCTGAGTGCTGGTGGTTTCTTGGTCTCTTGTCCAAGAGGAGTCGGTGCGATTTCCTCGTGTGAGTGAGCGGGCATTGTCTGGAGAGCAAGTGGAGCTACCTGCTGCCCTCATGGGACAGACGACCCTTGTACTGGTCGCACTGCGGGAATTGGGAATGGTGAGCCAGCTCTGTGAAGAGTGATACACTTCTTTTCAAGGATGGTGTCGTTCACTGACAATTTTTCCCCACTGTGTGAAGATAAAATTTGAGATTAAATTTGGTGTCTCCACAATACAGAAAGAGTGTGACTTGTACCGTGAACCATTTGAGAAGCAATTCAGCAGCCACCCTTCTGCACAAGTACTTCAGGTGTGGACACTACGTACAGTGTGTTGGTGCTACTGCCGTGCGGGTACTACATTTCTTATCTTGCTCAGATGCTCCTGGTGGATAAGTTACAGTTCCGTCTGCTGGGAAGGTGGATTCGCTGGAACCTCAAGAAACAGACACCACTGCAGAGACACGTGAGCGAGTATACTGCCATATTAGAAATCGTTTATTGAAACTGTATGCTCCAATCTGAGTAGACCTATTGCTGTGCAGTACGTTTCGTTCAGAGTGCTGTACAATATGACGGTGGTAGGTCTGATGTAACTCATTCATGAGCAAATAGAATATTGTTTATGCAGAAATGCAATAATTTTTCGCTCAGAAGTGCAGTAAATTCTCCTTGTTTTGCTCAAGGTATGGTGTATTATATGACCTGGCTTTCTCCTCTCTCCTCCTGCAGTCGTCTTTCTTATGCTACACTGACAGGAGTGTACAAGAGGTGATGAAGGCTCTTGGCATGGGCAACACTATTGTGGGGCATGCGTACCTGGTGGACGGGAAGGGGCTCATTCGCTGGCGGGCACATGCCACACCCACTGCACAGGAAACCCATGCTCTGCTGAAATGCTCTAAGCAACTGCTGGACTCTAGCAGAACTGCATTAAGACCAAAATAATGTGTACTATGTATGGAAGCACTTTGTTCTAATTATGGAAAATGTGAAATTTGAAAAGAAAATGTGGGTAGGTAGAGAATGCCAAAAGGTCGACATGGAAGGAAGCGAGAGAGTGGTGGGGCTAAGAAGAAGGAGAGAGCTGTCAGAGAGGCGCTGAGGAGGGAGAGGAAGGCGGGGGCCTACTTGAGCCCAGGGGACCCGGATTTCCGTTCCTTTGCTAACCAGCTTGCAGTCCAAGGTCTCCGCCTGCGTAATGTCCCAGGAGACGGGTGAGTGGGAGGCGGGGAAAGAGAGCGAGAGAGAGACGTCTTGGGCGTCCCTGGCCTCCTCCCCGGGCCGCCACAACCCATCGCTGTAATTGCATTAGCGGATGGGGAACGGCTGAATGCGTGGGTGGGTGGGGCTGATTTGTTGGTGTTGTGTGTGTCTACTGCGAGCAGCCTGCGCAGTGCAGCTCGCTGCTGCGCCCACTATTCAGACAGAAGAGCTGTATCCATGCCCACCTGGTTCGTTCCCATGGTGAGAGCCTTCACAGTCCTTGACGTCACGCGGCTGCATTCCTTGCGGCCGTATCGGTGGGAACTGTCCCACAGGCTGCAGTACACAATGTAATTTGGGATGGCGGCGTGACATAGTTTTACCATGATGTGATGTCTATGGCGCCAATATTCCAGCGCTGCCGCACAAGTTGAAAGTATTCTGGTGCCATTAGTGGACACACCAAGACTGTCTGATGACAGAGCCCATAGCAGCTCTTCTTAGAAACATCAGCAACTCTGTTTTGCATAATAGGGTGATTACAACGCAGCAGATTAGGAGTTGGTGTTAGGATTTATAATAATATGCTGCAGCAGTCCCGTCCCCTGTAGGCTATTCATAGGCAACTCTGATTTGCGTATGCTAGCTTGTTTTATATGGATTTGTTGTGCTACGGTGCCACAGTATTTAGGCCTACTAGAGGTTTCCACTCGTGAGCTACAGTGGGCCAGGTGTTTCAAACATTCCCACATTTCCAGGCGTTTAAAGGCTCCCCAACGTCTGGGCTCCCCTCTCGCAATCTTCTTGTGTGATGGTGTATAGGCCTTGATGGATTATTCTTTTTTTTCTACCTATTATTCTATTCTTTTGTTCTTGAAAGTCTCACCTATTATTCTTTTCATTCTACCTATTATTCTTTTTATTGCACCTATTATTCTCATTAAAATATATATAATAATAATTTTTTTGAAAAGTAAATCACAACTGGTCCAGAAGAAGTGATTCAAGCAATACAGGTAGTGAAGAAATAACTGCCAATAAGTATAGATTCTTTTCCGTAGAATCAATAATCTGGAAAGGGATGTGACTCATCATTCATGTGACCCCAAAATGTACCTATTATTCTTTTTGGGACTAAAATGACTACCTATTATTCTTGAATAATTCTTTTTTTTTTTTGCTACCTATTATTATGCTAGCATAATCCATCAGGGCCTAATGGTGTATGTAACTGGATGCTCACCTTGACTATATGTTTACCATTTGCTGGACAACTGTGTAATTGTTGTCTGTGCATGTGGGGGTTCAATGATACCCTAAATCTCCCCCAAGAAGCTCCTTTCGAAATGATTCCATCTTCATCTAGCACACACGTACAATACCAAGCTACAAATATGTCAGCTCACAATTTAACTATACTTGCCCTTCATTGCTGCAGGAACTGTCTGTTCCGTGCCCTCTCTGACCAGCTGCATGACGGCCACACCAATCATGTGCATGTACGCAGATCAGTTGTACAATACATGAGAGAACATTGTGAAGATTTTGCTCCGTTTGTGGAAGACAGTGTTAGCTTTGAAGACCACGGTGAGCATGCTTGCAGGCCCTCTCTAGCCAAGTCGTGAACACTACAATAGATTTCTTCTAGCTAGGCTGGTCCTTAGTTTTGATAGAAGCATTTCAGCAATTCTGTTGATATTTAGTTTCAGAGCTTGCTAAAGATGGTGTGTACGCTGGCAACGATGCTATTGTTGCCTTTGCTCGCTGCTACGGTGCATCAGTTGTCATACACCAGCTGAATGCACCACGCTGGGAGGTCCACGCTCCAGACCCTTCCACGGGGAAAACCCTTCACATTGCCTACCTTAACGAGGAACACTACTGCTCCGTACAGCCGTTGCTACCAGATCATCTTCTCCCTCCCCTCGTAAGTCCAGAAGCAATAAGTTTTGTTTGGTTGTTTGGTTGGTTGCACAGCTAGTATAAAGAAATCACATCATCTAATTCACGATATTGTGTTCCTAGTTCCGTGTTGAAAGATACCTGAAAGAAAGGAAGGAAGACAGCTGCAAATTCACCATAACATATTGCGTACCAGGAATTAAGTAGTGTTGCTCTCTGCAATTCTAGACCACAAGGTGTTTTGGCCTGTGCACTGGGAACACCTAGAACAGAGTTAATGAGAACTTTAAAACTGATTTCAGTGATGTGTAGAGATAGGCTTGAAAATTCATAGCGATGTTGTGCTTTTCGTGTGGTTTGTTGCCAGCGGCTCATGAATTTCTCTCTTTCTGAATGACTTGTTTGCCGACAGGTTGTTCCCAAGCCCCAGGGGTCCCAGCCACAAGCACTCAAGTCCTCCCTTGGTGGTGGAGTGAGGGGAGGGGGAGGGGGAGAGGGGAGGGGAGGATGGGAGGAGGAGGAGGAGGTGGAGGTGATGAGGAGGGGAGGAGGGGAGGAGGAGATGGTTTGGAGGGTGATGGAGAGCACGGGTTGCCAGGTGTGTCTTGTTGCAGTAACTGCATTAGAGCAGGTGACCACTTAGCAAACAAATACAGCTGGCTATTAACTCGAATAGTTCACACCCAACTTGAGATTCTTCAGCATGTCCTGACATTCCACTTCTCCCTGCCTGTAAGATAGCACACTTGTACGTGTTAGTCAGGTTCTCCCTTCCTATCCAGGACCTGGTCTTGATAGAGCGCTGCTTGCAAGAGAATGCGTATGACCCTGATCTAGCCATAGTGGAACTGCTACAGTTGATGACACTCTCGACAGATCAGCTGCGTAAGAGGGTATTCACAATTGAGAATGATGAATATTTTTGTGATAATATTGTGCCCCCTTTTCAGCTGAGCCTGGAGCGCAGCAGAGCTTGCAACATGGCCTAGAGGAGAGCACCTGTGCACACAGACAGTCCCCAGGGGAGGTTGTGTGTGGTACAGCTGGTAGGAAACCACCAACACAACCACCAGCACAGCCACAGGTAGTTGCACCAGTTTATTTACACCCTATTTACTCTCAATGAACCTGTAGAACCCTTATCAGGTGTTTACATAGTGACACTCTTTCCCACTAAAGGTGGCTTCTGTATAGCCGTACACACTTGTATGTCCCACCCCCTAAGGGTACTTATCCTGCCCCTCCCCTTCTCTTCCTCTGCGCAGAGACATCTCTCCAACAGAGAGAGAAAAGTGGCAGCTAAGGCAGCCAGGAAAGAGAGAAGGCAGAAGGAGAGGACAAAGAAAGGAGAAGGGGAGGGACTGGGAGGACATGACCTTATTGGAGCCATGGCAATTTGAGTGTGGCTCCTGAAAACTGTACTCTGCAAGGGGAGCGTTGCAGCACCCCAAGACTGGATCTCACAACCTGATTGCTGCTGACGCATATGAATATGCTGCATGCAGTGACTAAACTATTCATCAGAACAGATTGAGTATTTCACCAATTTTCTGAATGCTGGAAAATTTCATGTTATAATTTTCATGTGTGATTGTATAACAAAATATTATTACAGTGCTGTTGGTTGTATTGATGATCAGTGATGGTGGTTTAGAAACATACGTTGAATGAGAGGACAAAAACTTAGATCTGGCATTACAGTGATGGTATACTGAAGTCATTAATGTAAAAAAAAGAAGTGATGTAAAGCAGTCCATAATAGAGTATATTGTCCTTGTCCAGCAAAGTTTTGTAAGTGATGAAGATAAGTCTCAGTGACTGGCACATAGTGAATGATATAAAAATCTGCTGAGGGGTAGTTTAGAGCAAAGTGACCTGTTGTAATGATGATGAAGGACATGGTGACAGCTCACACTGCTTTGGTGTCCACCATTCCATAGTGAGCTGCACATGGATAACTGGAGCCGAAAGGTGCACTGCCTGGGCTAGGGAGATAGGTGGCACTGCCCGTGTACATACCTAAGCTCTGCCCCATGCCAACACAACTTGCTGCAGTTGGTGTCCCAAAGTTGAAAGCATTCAAAGTGCTGGAACAACTCCCAAATGGTCTGTAGGGAGATTCACCCATTACTGAAGACATGGACATGGGGGTGGGTGGCGGGCTATGCTTGATACCATAATGACTGCTGGGAGGCCAGTTGAAATAGGGCGACGCTGCGGCGGTGGGCGGGCTGATGTGCGCTGGAGGGTAGGCGGGCGACGCGTAAGGATGATACCCTACACGGTCTTCGTAGAATCCGGCTGAAGGATTCCCTGTTGTAAAGTATATCGCCTTCTTGGGCTCTTGCTGCGACTTCTGTGGGCGTTTCATGCGCTTGCGTCTCTTGAAATTTCCCTTCTCGAACATTTCTTCGCATGTCTCGTCCAACGTCCAGTAATTTCCCTTGCGATCGCCGCCTTCTTTCGGAACCTTCACGAAGCATTCGTTCAGCGAGAGGTTGTGTCGAATTGAGTTCTGCCAACCTTTTTTGTTCTTCGCATAGTAAGGAAAGTTGTCCATGATAAACTGATATATTCCACTCAGAGTGAGCCGCTTTTCAGGCGATTTAGCAATCGCCATTGCAATCAAAGCGACGTACGAGTAAGGCGGTTTTACATCTTCGCTGCGATCGGAATCCGTGTTCACGGCTGCAAACAGCGATTTCTTATCGATTGCTGTTTTCGAGAGTTTGTGGTACTCCATCCCCAACATGCCTTAAATTGCAGCGAGCTTGCTTGCTTGTAGCAGATAGAACTATTCGAGGCAAGTTGCGTCTATTGTTCATCTAAACAGCAATGTTCTGTTTACGTTTTTATAACACGTCGCGAATCACAATACCTGCAGTTCGTAACCGCAACACCCACGCAACTGCTGCAAGCTGACTATATGGTCATGTGGTGAAAATTAATTGAATTTATTGCACCGATATGGCAGGGTGGATCCTGTTTACTGACCAGGCTCCGTCCTTCTGCTCCTCCTGGAGTCCTCTCAGCGGTAAAGGTTACAAAACAGCGACCCTGGCACGTATCCACTGGGGAGGGCGATTGCTAAAAGCATGCTCTGGTACACGTGCACTTTGGTACAATGAAGCATTCTTTGACTGAGTCTGGAGGGCAGACACTTCTTGTAGTGCCAAGTCGACGCCCTGAGCCCCACCCCTTGTTTTTTAATAGTCTCTCAGGTCGAAGGCTGCTGCCCGGAGACAATAATATCGCTCTCCCCCGACCTCGAGGCCTGTTCCAGCAAAAGACTTTTACACGTGTTTTTAGTGGGCGGGGCTGCCACGTTTGGAGCGTTGCTATAACGACCGTCTTGCAGCGATCGGTCCAAGATCAAGTGAAGCATGCCTCCCAAGAAGAAGGAGAAGGAGAAGCAAGCGGTTGTGGAGGAGGTATTGAACCTACAGAGCATAAAGTAGAGAGTGGTGGACCAGACAGTTTGTCAAATTTGGTCCTCCTATAGATATAGTGGAGTAACATATCACTTTACTATCTGGGACCATTTTTGGCAAGCAACCAAGACTGGTCTGGGAGAACCATTTTAGGCAATGGTCTGGGGGACTACTTTTGAGTAGGACCACTTTTAGCATGACAGGACAGAAATGCATTTGAAAAATCTTTTTACAAACCGATGCTCATCACGCATCCATTGCTGGCTGCTTGTCTGGAATCATTTACATGCCTAATTGTCCCGCTACTGTAAGTAACTTTCTTATCTTGCATGCACACACCAGAAGTTTCCTGGAGTGGATGTGAGCTCCAAGGATCCTCACACAGTGGTGCTGTTACTGGACTCTCTCGAGGTACCCATCGTGTGCAAGGCATGTGAGGCACTGCACAAGCATGTGGAGAAGTGTAAGGAAACTGCCCCTGTGATAAGGGGGTGGGCACCCCAGTAGCACGATAGTCAAGCCCATCCTCCCATTGGTGTGTAAATCACACTTTACCATGCAGTTCTTTCATGAAGAGCTGAGTTGTAATGAGTGACCACCTCAAGTGCATAATTTTAACCCAGTGAAATCTTTCATGGCAGTAGAACAGTTGTCACATGCCAGACCTAGCACAGATTGTTCTCAGTGCCAAGTGCAGCCAAAAGCTACCCTGTACCCTCGTAGCTCCCACTGCCCACCAAGAGCTTGGGTACGAGGGTAACTACTCTGTCCCCTGTACTAAAACCTGTGGGCCTGGATTGCAAGCCAGTATCAGTAACTCTATCTCCTCACAGCTGAGCAGAACTGTCTGGAGCTGTGTGAGCTTGGTGTTGCTCCTCGACTGGTTGGCCTGCTCAGTGCCAGCGACAAGGCCACTCGCTCCCACGCCATCCTCTGCCTTTCTGCCATGGCCACCAGTGGTGAGGGTGTGTGTGATGAGGGGGGTGCTTCAGTGATGGTGTGAGGGGTGCTTGAGTGAGGGTGTGAAAAATTTAAGAGATAATGTGTCATTATCAAATGAGAGCTTTGTCTGAAATTTGACCACCACCAAAAAATCAGTTCGTGTTTCGCTACCATCTTCCTCCCCTCCCCTCCAGTTGCTGTGCGGAGGGTGCTGTATCGAACCAACTGTGTCCCTCCTCTGCTTGGCCTGCTGAAGCCTGAAGGTTAGTGGAGTCTGCATAGGGAGCTAATCATATCCACGACCCTGATCTATTTCTTTCTGGCAGAGGAGCTGATTTGCAACGAGCGAGCTTCCTTCATGATTGCAGAGCTAGCAGGTACATAAACTCCTTGTGCTTGTATCCTCAAGCAAGCTCGTGTTTTCATGTGCCATGTTGTAACTCTGCTCAGTGTCTCCTCACTCTTTATCATCCTCCTTCCCTCCTTTCCTTCCTCCCTTCCTCCTCCCTTCCCCCTCCTTTCCTTCTTCCTCCCTCTCCCTGTCTTGTCCCCTCCCCTCCCCTCCCCTCCCCTCCCCTCCCCTCCCCCTCCCCTCCCCTCCCCTCCCCTCCCCTCCCCTCCCCTCCCCTCCCCTCCCCTCCCCTCCCCTCCCCTCCCCTCCCCTCCCCTCCCCTCCCCTCCCCTCCCCCTCCCCTCCCCCTCACATAGGGGAGTATTCCTTCAAAGTAGAGCTCCAGAAGCACTCTGCACATGAGCCACTCATTGCACTGCTCCACTCCACCGACCCTGATGTACAGGTAGGAAGGAGGAGGAAGAGGGGAAGGAGAGGGGCACTGTAGCAGTACGGAATGTGCACGTTGCCATCTTCTTTCCTCTGAACAGCGCAACTGTGTGAAGGCTCTTAGTCTGCTGGTGGAGAACTTTCAGAGTAGACCGGCCCTCCAAGAGGCTGGAGGTTAGTCTCCCTTCCTCCCTCCCCTTTTCTCTCTCTTTTCTCTGCCTGTCGTATGAGTGCTCCTCCCCCTCCCCTCCCCTCCCTTCTCTGCCTGACATGTGAGTGTCCTCCCCTCCTTAGGCCTCCCAGAGCTGGTTGAGCTACTTGAGTCAGAGTATGCCATTATCCAGGAGCTGGCACTCAAGACCCTCATCTCCTGCATGCATGATGGTGAGAGTGTGAAGGGTGTGTGGGCTGTGGGTGGGGGGGTGAGGGTGTGTGGAGGGATGTGTGGGGATGCTAATAGCTCCTCCTCCTCCTCACACACACACTCTCCCTAGCTGGATGCAGGCAGACATTTCTGGAAGGGGACAGTCTTGCCAAGCTAGTGGCCTTCATTGGAAACAAGGTGAGTTGGGCAGACCATGCATAGGAGGCTCCCTGGCTAATGAAATGCTTTCCCACCCTCCCTCTCTCCCACCCTCCCTCTCTCCCTCACTCCCTCTCTCCCTCTTTCCCTCCCTCTTTCCCACCCTCCCTCTTTCCCTCCCTCCACAGGACTATGGTGACCTCCATGTGCTAGCCGTGTCTCTCCTGGCACTCTGTCTGGTGAATGCAGACAGCATGGTGGCTCTGCAGCGGTCAGGCTGTCTCCAACAACTTCTGGGACACATCAATGACAGCACCAGCACAGAGATGAAGAAAAATGCTGTGAGAGGGAGGGGGGAAGGAGGGGGGGGGAGAAAGGGAGGGAAGGAGAGGAGAAGGAGGGAGGGGTGGGGGGGAGAGAGGAGGGAGAGGAGGGAGAGGAGAGGAGAGGAGGATGGGAGAAAGGGAGGGAGGGAGGAAGGGGGGAAGTGAGGGGGGAGAGAGTGGTAGCTGCAAGTATCCTGAGTATGCATTTAATAAAAGTTTCATTCTGCAGGCAAGGGCGCTTGCTAAAGCAGCAAGAAACGGTAAGTATAATTATGTTGTTGACACTCACACCACACACCTTACAGCCCTCACACCTTACACCCCCTCACACTCCACGTATGCAGTTGTGAACCAGAAAATCCTCCATGAGCACGAGGTGGAGAAGACATTTGTTGAACTCCTCTCAAGTGAGGTAGGACTTTCTGTTCCCTTCTTCCTGCTCCCTCTCACTTCCCCTGGATTATAGCATATTTTAGTGCATGTAAAGAACACAACTATACGCACACTATTCGCTCTTCCCTCTCACTTGCTCCCTCCTCCCTCCCAGGATGGTGGGGTGTGTGAGGCTGGTGCTGAGGGAGTGTGTGCAATGGCTGTGCTCAGCAGCAGTCGGCAGGCAGTGGGGAGGCTGGAGGGAGTGGGGAAGCTGGTGCAGTGTGTGGGGAGGGAGGAGGGGAGGGTGAGGGTTGCCGCAGTCCAGGCTTTGGCCCAGGTGATCACTGAGGCTCCAGCAAATTGCAAGTGAGTGAATCTAGCTCCTGTCAACCCTGCCACGTCTACTCTCCTGTCATTGCTCCCTGCAGGCTGCTGTCTGAGAGTGGGGGAGCAGAGGCTCTAGTTCAGCTACTGAGTGACTCAGAGGCAGAGTGCCAGCAGTTTGCAGCTGACTGCATCACCAGCATGGCCCCCGATGGTAGGTGTCTGACTGTACCATCCACTGATGGTTTCAGTGCTTCTCCACACCCTCTCTCCCTCTCTAGCTCACTCTCTCCTTCCCTCCCTTCCTTCTTTCCTCCCTCTCCCTCCTTCAGAATCTCTCCGCTCAGAACTGATCACAGCAGGTGCAGTTCCCTCCCTCGTCTCCTCTCTCTCCTTCCCCCTCTCTTCTGTACAGACCAGCACTGCAGAAGCTCTTAGCATGTTAGCATGTGACACCACCGCCAGGGACCAGGTAGGTGGGAAAAGAGAGAGCTAGGGGGTGAGGGGATGAGGGGTGGGGTAGTCCAAAATCAGGTCTAACTATGACCATAGAACAGCTACTCTCTCTGCTCTTCAGCAGTTATTGTGGGGGGGGGGGAGGGGGGGAGCCAGAAGTCTTAGACACTGCGGTCATTCAAGGTAGCCAAACCCACAGCCTTCATCATCATTCTCTCCTTCTCTCTAGTTCTCCTCTGCTGGGGGTGTGTCTGCTCTCCTCTCTCTCCTTCAATCTCCGAATGATACAGTGTGTCAAAGTGCAGTCTGGGCCCTCTCTGTCTGCGCCCAGAGTACTGGTGTCGCTGAGTCTGCCTGTGAAATGGGGTGAGTGACCTCCGGTAGCCACTGTCCATTCTTTGCACACTGTAAGCATGTGTAATGAAGCACTGGGTGGTAACAAAGGCCTGGGAAGGACACCATTAACACAGATTGTATCTTGTGGTAGCCTCGTTACCAGGCCTCCCCATCATCCAGTTTTTGATCTGTGAATGGGACTAATCCTGTGGCTTTGGCCAACTGACATCCCACAGAGCACTAGATGTGGTGGGTCGTCTGGCAAAGCAGGGGGGACAGAAGGGGGCGTCAGCCTGGGCCACCCTCAACAAACTGATGGACAGCAATTTATCCGCAAAGTACTGGGTTACTGGCAGACTGGCTCTGACAGACATACTCACAGAGTGTGAGTTCTTTGACGCTGGCCTGGTGAGTGTGTACCCAGTCTCTCCTACTCAACTTTTTTCCTTCCATTGCATCTCTTGATTCCTTCCTGTTTCCTCAGGCACAGAGCACGAACTCTCCCTTCACACCCCTCTCCTCCCTCCTTTCCCGCCCTCTTTCCATGAACCGTCCTGTACTCACAGTCAGTCTGCTAGCCAAACCTCCTCCCCCTCCTCCTCCTCCCAGCGAGGACACGCAGCAGCTGGACGGCTCCAACTCTGCCACTAGTGTCAGCAGCAGAAGCAAGTCTCGTGCTGCGCCCACCAGAGACGGGAAGGGGTGAGGAATCCTGCAGTCAGTTGTCTAACAGAAGGCTAGTAAGGGACCAATAGCCTTGTTCCCAGGCCCTGCTCGCAAAATTTTGATTGGCTCCTCAAATCTCGAGTGGCAGTGGCTGACAGAAAATGCATGGAAATGCTCCCTGGCCCCTTTATGGAAATTGTACTTGATGTTCTTGATCTACATTAGTTTGAAAGACAAATTGACAGCCATGTCTTCTAGTTTCATAGATCCACTCATTGTTTACAGTTGGGAGGTCACCCTTGACTCTTAAAAAAGGATGTTGGTTGCTTGATTTTTCATTGTGATTCTAGTTGCAAAAGGCTCCACAAGGGACATTCATATATTTGACTACCACTTGTCAGTGGCATACAACTTCCCTTCTCTAGGAAGAAGGGGCGTGACCGGGAGGTGGAGTCCCGAATCTCAGAGGAGTTTGAGGAGCCAGTGGTACCACCTCCAGTGAAGCTTCCCGGGCTCCTTCCCCCAGACCCTGGCCTCTGGGAATACATCACACACACACGCACACATCTCCATCCCCTCCCCTCCTCACAGGAGCAAGTGAAGCAGCTGGCTAGGTGAGAGGATAATGAGACAGAAAGACTACCCTAGTTCCCAGGCTCTTGCTGCAATCTCCCTAGGGAGAGCCTGGGATCAAAGCTTTGCCAGTCCTCAACCACAACTTGTAGTATGAAAAGTGACAGTGAGTGATACCCACGTGAGGACTACCCTCATTTTAGGCCTCTTACCATTACTGAGAAGAGAGCCAGAGGACAGACAGAGGCTCTCATCAAAGTAGACCTTGTTAGCATCTTACACTGCTGGAGGCTGTGCATAATTTGTGCAGTATAGGAAGTGGTTTATCTGTACATGTCATACTGTAAGAAACCAACCTATTGAGTTATGGTAGCTCTATAGCCCTATTAAGCTTTGATAGTTCATAATTTTAACAGCCAAGTACAAACATGTATATATCTTGGTTCTTGAGAGATCTTTCTTCTTCTTGCCAGGTATGTGAGCGACTGTATGGGAGGCGTGGTGCAGAGGTCAGGCACATTTGGTTTTGAGCTACCTCTGGGGGAGGTACAGAAAGAGAGACAGTCAAACGTGGTGCCACTAGGGGAGGTGGGAGTGGGAGTGTTCCAGCACAGGGCACTGCTGTTTAAGGTGAGGCCATTCTTGGGTAGGCTTGAACAACCTTACACTTTACACTTTTTTATGGCAGATCTATGCATGCAAGTACTTAAACAACATTATTATTCTGGCGCATTATCCTGCGGATTTGTTGGCCCAAAGCAACGAATGGCTTGGACCTTATTGCAATGAATGATAGGGAGATACCCTTGTTCCTAGACCCTCATGGCAACAAGAGAAACCGTGGCAGGCTCCTCCCTGGCTTTCAGTCATATACTAACTGCATGAACAACTTGATGCAACCAAAATGGCTGTGAGCAAATAGACTAACTGGAAATGAAGGTATGAAAGTGAGTGTTCATTGCAGGTGTTATGTGACCAGCTTGGTGTGGGATGTTCTCTGGTGAGGGGAGACTATGGACGCCACTGGAACGAGGTGACACTGGTGGAAGAGGAGGGTGCCCCCCAGTCCTTCACTGTAGACCTCATGTTTGAGCCAGGGCGTCTGATACCCAGTGGATCACCTGACACAGAACAATACCAGCATATATAAACTGTGATATTTGCAGAATAAAAATCACTTTATAGTTTGCAGTGAATATCATACATTTAAGACATGGTGTGTAGAGAAGTGGTTGTCATGGAGATGGCCCCTCAGTCTAGGTGCACACACAAACACTGTATAACACAATGTGTAAGTGTGGAGCCACCATCCTCATCATAGGGGCCACCTCCTCTCCTCGTCTCCCTATCGTCACCATCTCGTCTACACTTGCCCTACAGAGAAAAGTAAAGAGGTTCTCATCAAACTGTATGAAGAAGTTCTGTATGAACTAGTGACCTATTACAAATCTAGTAGCCATACAGCCACCAAACATTAAGGGTGTAGAACAATTTACCAATGTGCTAAATGTCTAGTGAAACAACAGCATACAGTAGTGCACATTAACAATACACTGCTTATATAAGTAGTGTATGACATTAGTTGACTTATCTGTGGAGTTGGGTTAGTGGACGTTTGTGGGGCAGAGACAGGGTGACAGGAAACAGGAGGGATGAAGAGAAGACATGAGCACAAAGGCGCTCCCTTGGTTCAGTGTTTCAGCAGCATGAGTGATGTCCAACTACTCTTGCATGTCTTCCACTCCAAAGTTTGTCTGTAAACCTGTATACAAGAAGAGAGAGATGTTGGATTAAAGAAGCATGAGTGATGACCGACTACTCTTACATGTCTTCCACTCCACAGTTTGTCTGTAAACCTGTATACATGCAAGAAGAGAGAGATCTAAAGAACCATGAGTGATGACCAACTAGCTACTCTTGCATGCTTTCCACTCCAAAGTTTGTCTGTAAACCTGTACACAAGAAGAGAGAGATGTTGGATTAAAGAAGCATGAGTGATGACCAACTACTCTTGCATGTCTTCCACTGTAAACCTGTATACAAGAAGAGAGAGATGTTGGATTAAAGAAGCATGAGTGATGACCAACTACTCTTGCATGTCTTCCACTGTAAACCTGTATACAAGAAGAGAGAGATGTTGGATTAAAGAAGCATGAGTGATGTCCAACTACTCTTGCATGTCTTCCACTCCACAGTTTGCCTGTAAACCTGTATACAAGAAGAGAGAGATGTTGGATTAAAGAAGCATGAGTGATGACCAACTACTCTTGCATGTCTTCCACTCCACAGTTTGTCTGTAAACCTGTATACAAGAAGAGAGGTTGGATTAAAGAAGGTCCTTGTCCAGCAAATACAGGGGGGGAAGGTCTGGATGAAACTAGTGTCACACTGGTCAAATGAGTAATGGTAAGTCCCTTCCAAAGGCTAGTCTTTCTGCCTTCTCTCAACTCAACTCCAGATGTCCACGATGTCTGCAAGTAGGTCTGTAGGCTAGTGAGCTGATGATCACCTTATCACCTTCGTTCTTGCTCACAGAATTTGCCTTTCTGGACGAGTGTACATAAACACATTATTGTCTGTGTACAAGTGACACACGTGCCTCACTCTCCACTCGTTTCTTGTATCAAGATGCCCGCAACCTCTCAACTCACACAAATACCAACACAGTATGTAGGGCTGCCACTACATGTCAATAGCACACACTCAGACACAACCAGGTTAAACAAATGGCTCCTCAAGGTTATGGGATATCCCTGAGATGTCCGGGATGTCCCAATGGTAATGTAATGTGACTACACTTTCAGAGTTTTAGGACCAGGAGCTATGAATGGCTGCATTGTTGGGGACAACCTTGATCGTTCAAGCAAGGTAGTCCTAGAACAGATGGGACGCTTGTAGACTATGGACAACCTTCATTGTTCAAGGTTGTCCATTCGTTAATGTGAGTTGACAGTATACTATAACCGTTATGGTACATAGTGTAGTCCATGGAGAATCATGTGATGTATATCTTTCATCAGAGTGGACTGTACCAAAGAGAGTTTTGGATGTTCAGAATGGTTAGTACTACCTTGACATATGATGGCAACCCCAGATACCTGTCTCAACATATGCAACTTTCACACACAGCTAGCTAAGAACATTGCTTGCGCACACAGGGGAAGCATATGGAATGATGAACAGACAAGTCTTTCCCTGGGATTGTTCACCAGGGGACAGACTACACCAAGACAGACAAGCCTTCCCCTGGCACCCCTCTCGAAGTTACCAGGAGACAGACTACATTGAGTGAGTGAAGTATGTATGTGTGATTGAAAACAGACAAGCCTACCCCTGGCACCCCTGTTGGGGTACCAGAGTGTGTGTGCATGCATGTGATGAACAGATAAGTCCTTCCCTGGGATTGTTCACCAGGTGAGAGACTGCGTGTGTGATTAAGGGACAAGCCTACCCCTGGCACCCCTGTTGGGGTACCAGAGTGTGTGTGTGTGCATGTGTGTGCATGTGATTAAGGGACAAGCCTACCCCTGACACCCCTGTTGGGGTACCAGAGTGTGTGTGTGTGCATGAGTGTGCATGTGATTAAGGGACAAGCCTACCCCTGGCACCCCTGTTGGGGTACCAGAGTGTGTGTGTGTGCATGAGTGTGCATGTGATTAAGGGACAAGCCTACCCCTGGCACCCCTGTTGGGGTACCAGAGTGTGTGTGTGTATGTGATTAAGGGACAAACCTACCCCTGGCACCCCTCTCGGGGTACCAGAGTGTGTGTTTGTGCATATGTGTGTATGTGATTGAGAACAGACAAACCTTCCCCTGGCGCGCCTAACCACTCATGCCGCTCGAGAGTACATAAAGAGTACATTAGAATGGGCCCATTCTCAAATATATAGAGTATTCCCCCAAGATAGTTCTCCATACGCGATCGCGCTAGCGGTGTTCTTTGCCCGGCGTGCTCCGCCGTTCTTCGCGGTACGGTTCGTTTGCGGGGGAAACGGTTTCAAACAGGGTGAATTTAGACTATACCTCGTTTGCGGTCGCGATCGCGTACCTTGTCGCTACTTTATTAGATCTATCTTACCTCTTTCGCTCCCGATGTCTGTCATGCTGGTAGCAAGAGCGCTTCTCCGATCAGCAGCACATAGTCGAATATCCCGCCAAATTTGAAGTGCACGTGGCCAAAGTTCGAAACGTGAAGACACGCATGCGCATTCATTCAATACTGAGCAGGAACTCCACTACCCTATCAGATCCTCAACGCAGAATCAACATGATCTGCCCATGTGCCAGGTACACAGGTGTCTGTTGAATCAGGCTCTTTCTTACCTGTCATCAAAATTCAGCACAAATTCTAGTTTTGGTTACCGTGGAAGCAAGATAGATCAATTTTTATAGATCGTCATTCGAATTTCATGGAGTTAAACTATGCAACGACTTGCCAGAGAGTATCTGGACCATCAAGACCACTAGGGCGTTTTGTACGGCCCTGAACAAACTCGCTTAGTTCACCAGAGCCCTTCAGTTATTATTATTCTTTTTACAATCCTTTTTATTCCTGTCTGTTTTGTTCAAATTAGTTAAATCAGGACCTGTATGAAAACCTGCAATCCGTATGCAGATACAGCATTTCCTGTTGTATTTACCTACCAGTTTACAAGCATCTCCTTTTAGCAGTAAATGCACACTAACATTTAGTTGACTATTGATTTTGTAAGTGGAAGTCAGAGGTCTGTTGACCAGTTATCAAACATTTGCCCATTGAAAAGACTGGCACACTGGTACAATAGTACACTGGCACACTGGTACAATAGTACACTGGCACACTGGTACAATAGTACACTGGCACACTGGTACAATAGTACACTGGCACACTGGTACAATAGTACACTGGCACACTGGTACAATAGTACACTGGCACACTGGTACAATAGTACACTGGCACACTGGTACAATAGTACACTGGCACACTGGTACAATAGTACACTGGCACACTGGTACAATAGTACACTGGCACACTGGTACAATAGTACACTGGCACACTGGTACAATAGTACACTGGCACACTGGTACAATAGTACACTGGCACACTGGTACAATAGTACACTGGCACACTGGTACAATAGTACACTGGCACACTGGTACAATAGTACACTGGCACACTGGTACAATAGTACACTGGCACACTGGTACAATAGTACACTGGCACACTGGTACAATAGTACACTGGCACACTGGTACAATAGTACACTGGCACACTGGTACAATAGTACACTGGCACACTGGTACAATAGTACACTGGCACACTGGTACAACCATTGATCTAAGCTACACACAGTCGGGTCATGTTCTGGTGATGTAGCTGATGGCTGTGTGGGCGTGGATAGCTCTATCAATAGCGTCAATGTCCTTTGCTCTCTCCTCCACCTCCTCTGCTGGTGTCCAGGAGCGATCATACTCCAACCGATAGGAGGCTAAGTAGGTGTGGGGACAGGCATCACCCCAGTCCTGAGAAATAGGAGAGTACATGAATAAGAAGGAGATACTCTTGTGCCCAGTCCCAACGCTCTCCCTGGAGTGAGTCCCAGGATTTAGGCTTCTGTCACCAGACCCATTTCCTCGTGAGAGGGTTGGGACTGGGCACAAGACTTAGGGGGAAAAATTGGGAAGGGGGAGGGGAAGGAGGTAGGTGACACCTTTGGAGTTAGCATTGAAAAGTAGGTTGTTCCATCTCTGCGCTCATAGAGGTGATATGTTTGTCCGGGGACCTTGGTGAAGTTGCAGGAGGCATGGTGTAGCTGAGTGTCACGCTTTGCACTCTCCAGGATACGCTGGGCCTGAGAACAGAGAGAGAGAGAGAGAGAGAGAGAGAGAGAGAGAGAGAGAGAGAGAGGGATAACTCTTGTTCTGAAGGTATTCAAGAATCTTCTTCTCACAAAGACAGTTTGCAAACTGCTTGTCTTGTTGCAAGGCTCAGTCTTACAATAACAAGTTTAGCTGAGCCCTGCCTGTGTGTGTCTCAATGTCTCAGTATTCCTATACCACAGCACTCACTAGTCATCACCTCCTTCTCCAAACATTCATCAGATCCACTACCCACCCCTCGCCCTCTCACAGACCTGCTCCTGTAGCAGGCGTATCTGGTCCACAATCACTTGCAGCTTGCCGGCTGTGGTTGCCCTCACAAACTGGTCAGCCTGCTGCACCTCTCTTGCTAGAGACACCAGGTCCATGGGGTCATGGTGGCGTCTCACTGCTCGTGTACTCACCAGCTGGCTACCAATGGAGGCATCTGGAGGCACCGTGTGTGCTGTGGAGATGAGGAGGAGAGAAACTTACAATGGTTTGCTCCATGCAGTCCCTCATAGTGTAAGGCCACAACTAGCTTCGTTTATTGTGGAGATGATGATGGGTAAGGGGGGAGGGTAAACAACAGTATATAGTACAGGGTATATAGTCTCACAAGCCAGACCCTTTTCCATTACACAGCACCAATCGCGCCGTGCTGACACTGAAAGTGGTTGGTGCTGTGGAATTTTTTTTTAATAGCAAAATAGGTAGGTACAGGCAGAATGTTAGGGCGCTGTGGAATGGAAGGGTTTGGTTTGCAAGACTAGTTTGGGTAGTGGACTAGCCTCGTTCCCAGGCTCCTGCATGGGAACGAGGTAGTGGACTACACTGTGTCTGATCGAGACTAATCGTCTCTGACCCACTACTCAAACACTAACTGTGGCGGTACACATAGTAAATCATGTCCTATTCTGCAGAGCACTCTGGGGCCAGAGGGAATAATTTATTAAAAGGCACTATAGACTATAGTGAGACACATGAGACACATGTCCTATTCCGTAGATTATGGGTCAGGATGTGCCACGAGTCCCGCCCTGAGTATTCCACTCACTGTCTAGAATGGCCTCGGCAGAAGGCTTGACGACCAGAAGCTCCTCTGCCTCGCGGTCGCTTTTCTCCATCCTTATCCATTTATCGCCCAGCGTTACGTTAACGCATTGCGTTAAAATTTTCACAACGTCGAACGCATAATTAGGATTGACTTGTTTATTACGGTATAGAAGTTGCGTGGCTGGCAAAGTGCTAAAGTTGTGCCTTGACCGTGTACACACCTTTCACCTCACAAGACATGGCCACCAAAAGGTAAGGATGGTGTGTGGGCGATTGAGCCTTTGATCAGTATAGTCTTGATCGCTCCGTACATAGGTGGTTTCACGCACACGTCACTGGCCAGCAGGCCGAGGACATACTCCTGAAAGAAGGCCAGGACGGCAGCTTTCTGTGCCGGCCCAGCCAAACCAACCCCGGTGATTTCACGCTTTCTGTCAGGTATGTCATAGTAATCGCAGATCAGTAGATGAACAGGCTCTAAATCATTAGATCAAAGTTGGCAATGTTGTGTAGTGGAGTAGATGCCAGTGGCCACTGAAGGTTACCCTCTTTTCCTTTTCCCATCTCTCTCCTCCTCCCTCTGCTCTGCAGGCGTGCTGAGGAGGTCACTCACATCAAGATACAGAACTCGGGCGACTATTATGATCTGTACGGAGGTGAGAAGTTTGCCACACTGGGGGAGCTGGTAAGCTACTATATGGAGAACCCTGGCACCTTGAGGGAGAGGAGCGGGATGGTCATTGAGCTAAAGAACCCGCTCAACTGTGAGGAAGTGACAGCAGAAAGGTGGGTGTGGCTAATACCTAAATTAGAAGGCACAACACAAGTGTATTATTATATAAAAGGCTACAGTTGTGACGCCAAAGTTGTATGACCTGTATGAGATATTGAAACTGTTTTCTAGCTGCGTACATATTTTGATGTGCTTAACCATGTGCTAAAGAGAGAACTATTCACTTGTCAATCTATTGATAGTTGCTTGAGATAAGAGCATGGCACATGGTCGCTCACAATGTGGCTAATGTAGTGGTTAGTGCTGTTATGACAGCAGCAAATTGTCCACATTCTTCCGTCCCATCCACAGCGTAGGGTAGGGTAAGATGGGTCCAAGTAAGTTACCCCTCCTCCCCTCCTTCCCCCTTCCATAGGTGGTACCACAGTAGTCTAACAGGGAGGGAGGCAGAAACTCTCCTGCTATCAAAGGGTCAGGATGGCAGTTTCCTCGTCCGTGCCTCTGTCCACAATCCTGGCTTCTATGTTCTCTCTGCACGGGTGGATGAACGCGTGTCCCACATCATCATACGCAATAAAGATGGATCGTTTGATGTGGGAGGTGGTCCCACATTTGATGGCCTGACACAATTGATAGAACATTACAAGAAGAACCCCATGGTCGAGACATCTGGCTCAGTGATTCACCTCAAGCATCCGTTCCATGCCACCTCCTTCCTCCCTGCCAACATCTTCCAGCGTGTCTCTGAGCTACAGAAGCAGAACCCGGATGTGTATGGGAAGGCTGGCTTTTGGGAAGAGTTTGAGGTACGTGTAGGGGAGGCAGGAAAGAGGGGGGGGGGGGGGGGGGGACATCTGGGGAGAATTTGATGTAGAGTAGTATATCTGTGGGTGTTGGAGTGGAGAAAGACAAACTTGAATCATAATTTATGGTGAAATGCAGTAAGGTGTTTGGTATTCTAAACTTCCTCGTCTCCTTCCTCCCCCTCCCTCCTTCCCCCTCTCTCTCATTCCCCCTCTCTCTCATTCCCCCTCCCTCTCCTCCCTCCTCCCCCTCCTTCCCCCTCCCCCTCCTTTCCCCTCCCCCTCCTTTCCCCTCCCTCCCATCATATATTCCACAGCAACTGCAACAGCAAGAGTGTAAGCATCTCTACAGTCGGAAGGAGGGAGCACGGCCAGAGAACAAGTCCAAAAACCGCTACAAGAACATCCTTCCGTGTGAGTCTTCTATTGACCAAGAAAACAACAGACTTGCTGAGATGTTCTGTTGCACTATTGGTCCTAGTGTAATAATGAGAAGGGTTTTACTCTGTTTTTCCAAACCAAAAGATTTGTAGTTTTGATTGTTGCTAACAGACGCATGTCGGTACTCATCCTAATATGGGGCACAACTAGCCTGTTATGGCTTTGCTATAACAATATTCCACTATTAGCCTTGTCTGAGGGGGCATTTTCAAATGCACAACAGCAAGGATAAACATCTCATGCAAGGTCACTGCACTTCCGACCAACCCTACTAAAGTCTTCACCATCACACAGTGGTTATACTCTTCCATGTAGAAGTGGATGACTTCCTGGCAATGAACAAGGTTTCCCTTTCGTTTTACAGTTGGAAGGGGGGGGGGGGGGGGGGGCTGGAAACATTGCTGTCGCACTCCAGAACAATAGTTACACACGTACACTGGCCTTCTGTCTGGCAGTGGATGGTGCAAATTTCACATGTTCTACTGAACACACACACCCAAACACTCACAGTTGACCACACTCGTGTCATCCTCAAAGATGTAGAGGCCAGTGTCTCGGGCGCTGACTATATTAACGGCAACTACATCAGTGGTGAGGTGCCTGGCTCAGAGCGGAGGTACATTGCCACCCAGGGCTGTCTACCGGCAACTGTAATAGACTTCTGGAAAATGACCTGGCAGGAGAATACCAGAGTTATCGTCATGACAACCAATGAGATGGAGAGGGGAAGGGTAAGCCCCTGCTTAAGTACTGTCTTATTGAACTTCTCTAAAATGTACATCACACCTGAAGGCATGTGTGCATTTTCTTGAGCAAGGTGTGTGCATATGATAGTTGGTATAATCCAGCTTGGCAAGCAAACAAAACTGGTTGATCTTGCCGTGTCAAACAATTGAAACTAGTATACATACACAATGAATCCATCATATTGTGTAGATGTATGTTTTGTTAAGCTAGAGTGTCTGTTCTATGCACAGAACAAGTGTACGCGCTACTGGCCAGATGCTGAGGACAACAAGACGTATGGGCAGGTCCATGTGGTCAACTTGAAGGAGACACCGAACCCCCACTACATTCTGCGAGAGTTTCTTGTGCACCATGAGGACGTGAGTAGCAAAGGAAGGGGAAGGAGGGTGACGGTGAGGTAGGAGGGTGAAGAGGTGGAGTGTGAGGAGGAGGGGGATAGGAGGGTGAAGTGGTGGAGGGAGGAGGAGGGGGGTAGGAGGGTGAAGAGGTGGGGGTGAGGAGGAGGGGGATAGGAGGGTGAAGTGGTGGAGGGAGGAGGAGGGGGGTAGGAGGGTGAAGAGGTGGGGGGAGGAGGAGGGAGGTAGGAGGGTGAAGAGGTGGAGGGTGAGGTTTTAAATCAGCTAGTGTACCTACTCCCATGTCTTCAGGATGAAGAAGCTGGACGGTCTGTCTGTCAGTATCATTTCAAAGCTTGGCCAGATCATGGTGTCCCGCATGACCCCGGTGCCGTCCTGGGGTTCCTGCAAGACGTGACCTTGAAGCAGAGTACATTGGCCACAGACGGTGTGGAGCCAGGACCAGTTGTAGTCCACTGCTCAGCTGGTATTGGGCGCACAGGAACCTTCATTGTAGTCGATATTCTGTTGAACCTCATTGCATATCAAGGTGTGTGCGTGTGTGTGTGTGTGGTTTTAACGAGGGACTAAATGATTATGGTGCACTATCAAAAAGTAAAGTGTTTATGATTGCACTGTCTCAGAAGCAATAACTGCCGTGATGATTGTGGTGGGACTTTGTTATTGTTTCACTATGTTAGTGATGTCTATGCTCTGCTGGTCGAGTGCAAACATATGTACATGCTGTGGGTTGATGGTCATGACTGTTGTTCCACTCCCTCTCCTCTCTCTCCCTTCTCCCCTTCCTCCTCGTTTCTTCTCCCTCCAGGCTGGGACAATGAGATTGATATCCAGAAGACCATTCAGCTGGTGAGGGCTCAGCGCTCTGGCATGGTCCAGACTGAGGTAAGAGAACTTGTACAGCTCCTCTCACACAAACTCCCAGTTATGTTATATGGTTCCCCCTTTTTTCCTTCATCCCCCCTCCTTCCCCCCCCTCTTCTTCATCCTCTCTCTCCTCCCCTCCTTCCCCCTCTCTCTGCCACTCTTTCTCCCCCCTCACACACACAGCAACAGTACAAGTTTGTGTACATGGCAATAAAACACTATGTGGAGTCCCAACAAGCACTGATGAATGTGGTATGTTTGACAGTTACTGCTGCATGATCTGAAATACTCTTACTAGCTCAGGGCTAAAGCTGGTCGTTTCGAAGAGTGCTTGATTTGCTTCCAACCCCTCTCCCCCTCACACACACACACACACACACACACAGAGTGAAAACTATATCAATGTGAACTACACGGGTAGCACTGCTAACAAAACTGAACCGGTGTACAGCAATGTACCAAAGGAGGTCAGTGACACTACGCAAACACAGTGGTCTCTATGTTATGCTTGTTACTCTCTCTCTCTCTCCTGTTCTTACAGCAGTGATGTGGAGCTCTTGTGTGCTGAGAGAAGGGTGGCTGGAATCAATGTATTGTCCTCTTATTTTGTTATACGTAGACTCACAACAAACACATGCACATCGTATCACTGTGCTTAATAAAATATTAGTTTGTAGTTTCTGCATGATTTTTGTGTCGGTGCACGTTCGTTATTTTAGAAAAGAAAAATTGATTAAGATATTTTATGAAAGTGACCAATCAGATTTGCTATCCGATGTTGCCGGAGGGAGTTTTGAATTTCCTACCGATCATGTACGTCTGCAACATGAGGTGCAGTGTCCCTGCTGTGACGTTGTTCATCCTCTGTCTGGCGGCTGTGCATGTGTGCGGTGGTACCTGGTGGCCGTTCTCTGGGGGGGAGGAAGAGACGGTATCGCCTGAGAAAGGTACACAGTCTCGCTAGCCGTACAAACAGGGGAAGCGTGGCACATTCTTCGGGATCATGATCCATGCGTAGCTCATAAAAGCTCAGATATATGAGCTGTGGCCACTTTGATTAGCCTTGAACCAGGTTTTACACCTGAAAGCCCTCAATACTGCCTATGAGGATGCAAGGATCACTTTGTGGTGCGAATATTTCTTAATTCCCTCAGGTGGGGCTGATCCAGAGCCTCCTGGGGAGGTGGTGCCATTTGAAATGAAGACAGCAGAGCAAAAGTTTCTTGCAGAAGCACAACAATTTCTGGACCTTTCCCCCCTTGACCGCTGCCAACACCAGGTATGAGTACAACAACTTCATTTTGTGAAGTATTTGTTTTTCCCAGTATTCTTTGGCTCATAAACTCTCGTGGAGGCTGGTGATGTGAGAATTTGATGGTATTGTCTGTCCTCAGGTGATAGTCAAGTTGCGCAAGTCTTGTGGAGAAGTGACAGAGAGGGGAGCTCGGGAAGCTGAGCGTGGAACTGCTCAACTGTCAGTCCCAGACAGAGCGGCGCCAAACTTTCCCCTGCACCCAGGACATGGTCAGTGTAGCCAGTGATCCTTGTTTCTCTGAGTGATATAGTTAACACACACATGTACACACACACACACACACACACACACAGTCTTTGGCAGAATGCACTAGTGCCATGGACCCCCACATGTGGAATGCCTACCACATCGTGAGCAACCGTGCTCGTTCAGTGTGCTACACCACTCGGCAGCAGCAGTTCCGGAGACAGACGGAGGTGGCTGTCAACCGACTCTCCCAGTCCACCCTAGAGCAGCTCACAGCCATGCAAGAGTTGGCCACCAGCCACTCTGAGATTAAGAAGACGACACAGGAGTCTCTTCAGACACTGCGCGACCACCAGGCTCAGCTCGTGGAGAGACAGCGCGAAGTCATTGGGGCACACGAGAGTGTGAGGGAACGTCTGGCAAACAATCTTCTGCAGCTGGAGGAGGAGAAGGAGATTATTCATCGCGGACAGGAGCAGCTGGCCAACATGACACGCAACATCCACACACAGCTTGGTGGGTGATGGGGGCAATCACATAGAGTGATGGGCAGTGTGTATAGCATGCTGGCTGATGAGGGTTTTATATAGCATATAAGGTTAAGGGTGAAATGGTTGGGTGGTGATAAGGAGTTCCAGTAACTGTGGAGGAGGACTGGGAATGAGGCTAGGGTCCAGACATGTTTCCAGCAAGCTATTCATTTTCTAAAATCCTGGGAATCCACAGCAGCTACTGGTTGACCAGTGACCAATGCATCCAATGAAAGAGAGCACCTGTGTTGTAACAAGACTACTGATTCACCCCCCCCCCAGAGTTTGCTTCTGATCTTCTTGGTCGTCAGGAGGAAAGTAGGCAGAACGGTCACCAAGAGATCTTGAAAGACATTACATCTGTCCGGGAGAACATTAGGGAGGTGTGGGAGAGGGTCGGTGAGTGACTTTGTGCTCCCAACTATCGGCTATATCATACAATGATACATGGGCACTCTGTGTTTCACCTCAGATGGCAGCACAGGAGAGCTACTGCGGGTGATGGGAGAGATCAGTGCACAGTACGAGGCTACACTGGACAATCTTCGGCTCATCAACTCAACTGTCAGCAACCTTCTTTCACTCGTGGCTGGGATGGACTCAGCTGTCACATCCCAGCTGCAGTGGCTGGCCAGACAGCTCGGGGGAGCCCAGGATGGACTGCGAGTGCTCACAGCATGTGCCTCTCATGCCTGCTTTCTGTTGATTGCGACCCTGTGTGTTCTGTTCATCCGGGCCCCTGCCCCCACCCGTGTGGCACTTCTGCTGTTGGTTGTGGGGAATCTGATTGCTGAAGTGAAGTTTCAAGCAGCTTTGAACTTTTATGGCCTCTGTGCACTGGAGACGATCATCCTCATTGGTAGGTGATGACAGTTGACCACTAGACATTGTCTTGCAGGCTTTCACATTATTCACCTACTGTGTACAAAAACAGATGGTGGGACATGTACCTTCAGACCCGGACTCTCATATGACAATGTCTTCCTGCTCTTCATTCTGCAGGCAACTGGCTATATCTTTGTCTCCCCAGTACCCCACAAGCCCAGCGGTGCCGCATTGCCGCCACAGCTCCCCGTCCCCCAGCCCTCCAGAACAAGAGCTTCAGCTCAGATGACTCAGATGATGATGAACTGTCCAAGGACCTCTCAACTACCACACTGTGTGACAAGTGGAGTTCTTCTGTGCTCCAAGAAGCTGAAACAGTCTCCTCCTCTCCGGCAAAGTTCCCCCCCACTCCTGTGAAGCTCCCCTCCACACCTCTCCGCTCCTCCCTCACTCATGTTACTCACACCAGCACCCCACGATCTGGCCGGCAGTGTGTGGCTCACACTCGTACAGGCATGCAGTGTCGACTCGCTGCTGCCCCCGGGCAGGTTGTATGCCACCGACATTGCAAGGGCATTGCCAACTAGAGCACTGGAGTGATGCCTGTATTGTGTTAGGCTCAGCTTCCAATGATTCTTCTCTGTTTCACTGTCTGTCTGGATTGTACCATTATTGTACATACTGTATACTTTGTAATACACAACTGCTGTGCACAATGTGGCTTCACAATTGAAATTGAAAATGCAGTAAAAAATGTAACATATAGCAAGCTGACGTCAGATGTGTACAAAAATAAGTCTGTCCAAACCTGGATGCACAATATACCTGTGGAGCCTGATGATATAGTGATGCATGCTATGCTGTTCTGTATCATGTCACTAGTGGTACAAATGACTTGAGGGAGGTGAGGGGTAGCACTGGTTTGGACCTCCTGCACTTATCAAACACCTCAACAGCTAAATCTAAAGAGAAAGTGTCAGTGAGGATTATGTGCCATGTATATTATGCCAAGAGCACAGGTCTCGCAAGCCACACACAACTAGCCTCGAGCCCAGGCCTTCCTAGCCTCGTACCCAGGCCGTTAATTAACGGCCTGGGTACGAGGCTAGGGCCTTCCCCGTTTTTATTTGTTCTTCGGTTTGCATTCAGTATAATACACAGAAGCAGAAGAAGTGGCACTTTCATGTATTATACTATAGGGTGAAATGATGTCAACCCTTGATTGTGCACAGGAAGTTACACAGTACGGAAAAGTAGAAAGACTTTTCCATACTGCTAGTGACAAAGCTGGACGGTGTGGCTAGGAATGAGACTAAACTCTCTAGTTCCTTACCGAGTGTTTCTTCAATGACGGGAGGGATGATGGAGAGAAGGGTGTCACAGTTGGTATGCATAGCTGGGTTAATGTTCACCTCAATCAGCCACACCTGCAGAGAGAGACACGGCAGCTAGTGCCACACTGTCTACCTCTACCAGTGGGGGTGGCTTACATTGAAGTCTGTATCCACCATGAAGTCAAACCCAAGGAGATCA
>CASBWJ010000006.1:0-25000 GCA_949130485.1 Agelas oroides | reverse complement strand
TCTGAGTATGACTTACTATATGTGTGTATCCCAAGGCTCTCAGCGTGGCGAGGGAGGCCTGGACCTGCCTTGCATCTTGGTCTAGCCATGCTTTGCGTTGGAGAAGGTGGTGGAGAGCAGCAAAACACTCGTACTCCTCAATAAAGTGAAGCATTACATGCAGGAGGGATGGGAGGAGGGGGCAGGAGGAGATGTGAGGGTTGGCATAGGAGAGGGCAGTGAGCACACGCTGGTAGGCAGGATCGCTGGCTGGCTTGAGGTGGTAGGAGGGGAGACAGTTCCGGCTGAAGGGCCACCCAAACACTGAAGCGACCTGCTCAGGCTGGTCTGCATGAGAAGTTGTGTGTGCAAAGAGAAATTTGAAGTATTCTTCAAGGGATATATAAACCACAGTGGGTTAACTCACAAAGCATTAGTACCTATTGTTACTGACCAGTTCTTCTAAGTTGTGGCTAGGTACAATCCATGTGCAGTCCCAAAGAATCTATGTATTACCAGGTACCGGTTGTTAATGGACATTTCTATGTAGGACGTTTCTACGGGACATTTTGAGGTCACTTGTTTGTTGGAGGACATTTCTTATTTGTGATTATCGCCTCATTCATGGTTGGACCACTGAGCACTTCTCTCAAAACAAATTCCATTAACCAATGAACATTCCTGGAGTATAGCATAACACATGCTGCAAGCCAATTGTGGCATTGCTACAGACACAACAACAAGAGGCTTGTACACAAACTGACAGTGTGAGGTTGTCGATAAGCGTGAATGAAGTGTGAAGTAGCGCAATGGTGCTAACTGCTCTCAAGCCCAAGAGGAACTATCGTCTCTCTCACTCATACACATACAAATGTGGTCTATCGTGGTTACCTAAAACCTTTCCTGTAAGCAATGCCAGCTGTGGAATGAGGACTAGGAACGAGGCCATCCCTCTATCTTACCATCTACTGGCTCTCCGAAAGCCTTTGCAAACAATACGGAATCATCCTCAGTGACCAGGAGCTGTCCCAACCAGAATTCCTTCCTGGTAGACGGTCCGACTCCGCTCCGGACATGCTGCTTGAGGTTCTGGTAGTTGTGCTGCAGCCTTGGCCAGAGGGCCGGTGTGAGGGGGTGGGAGGACGAGCACTGTGTCACACGCCAACACTCCCTAGGGACAGAAGAAATTGCATTCAGTGTGTGCAGCTTAACTGGACACAACTTTATGCGCCATTATCACATACTAGAGACATCATATACTTATGCATCAAATACTCTGTAGCTGTGCTCATATAGAATATTCCCTTACTATCAATGCTGTACTGTAATACGACTGGTGAACCGGACACCTTGTCCGAGTGAGCTGTAGTCTGGACCCCAGACTAAATGTCATGGCAGTACCTGTATTCAGTAGATTCTGTGAAGTTGGCGACAGAGGCGTCTCTCCACTGCACGAGAGCGGAGAAGCACTCGCCCGCCCCTACAGGCCCGCGCTCAGGACTAGCCGCCATGAAGACATCGACCCATGCATGACCATGTTGAATCGCATCCGGCCAGCCGGCGTGCTAGGGCGGACCAGTTCCCGCCCACATCTTTCTGTTGCTTAGGAACGTGTATACAATGGCAGAAGAAGAGGAGGAAGGTTTGGAGGGCACTGCAGAGGGAAATGAGGAGGAGGTGAGTATGAAGGAAGGAGGGGGAGAGAGGGGGAGAGAAAGGAGGGCAAGTGGAAGGGGGAGGAGGGGCAGAGGGGGGAGAGAGAGAGGCTAACTCATGTTTCTGTGTGCAGGTCTATGATGATCTTCCTCTGACAAAGGAACTAGCAGGCGAGGGACTGTCACTGCTTTGCAAGACTGGGAATGGACTTGCACATGCATATGTTCGTATGGACCTCCGAGACAAGTGAGTCCTCTTGTGCCAGATAACTCATAGCCTCATACCCAGGCTCGGAATCAGACCCTCAAAAATTGAAACGGAGGATCTTGTAAATGGGCTATAGGGTGGAAGTATTCATTGCACCCACTATGCAGGCGCACTTGGCTTGTCAATAGCATTCTGATGTGCATTTATTAGAAATGCTAACCGCACAAGAACTGTGTTCACATTTTGCTTCGTTTTAGGAAGCTGTGAACACCAAGCGGAAAAGATTAGTAGACTAGTGTCTGGTAACGGTTCAGAACTTCTTAACATTCTGCAGTGTACACTTCCACCTGTTTACCAGTTCCTCCTTTCTTTCCATTTTTCTGGGAAGGTCTGGGAATGAGACTAGCTATTCGCAGGAGAAATGTTTTTTCTATGGGAATGAGGCTAAATAACCATTTGTCTTTGCTTGCAGGGGGCTGACTGATATTTCTGCTCTGAGTTGTTTTGTGCACATCCGATATTTGGTGAGTGCCTAACTAGACACTGGTATAGCATGAACCGTTTCAGTTGCTTCCTACTGTACAGGATATCTCAGGGAACCATTTGCAGGACATCAGTGCAGTGAACGCCCTCTCCCACCTCCTCTCTCTGAAGGCCGATCACAACTTGCTCACCTCTGCGCATCTGAAGGAGGTTAAAGCCCCACACACACCCCCCCACCACAGATAACTGCCCCTTCCTCTTCAACCCTCCAGCTGCAGTACCTTCAAGTGGCCAGCTTTGCACATAACAAGATCACATCTACTGAGGGCATTGCACACCCCATGCTAGAGAATCTAAACCTCGCCTGTAAGTCTTGTGTGCATTTAACATTCACATTGTACTGCAGTACGTAGGTCTACCCTCGTTCCCAGGTCCCTGCCCAGTTTCCATCGTCTAGTTTACCATACTACAAGCCACAGAAGGCTGGGTGGGGACCCAGGTATGAGACCACTGTGGACATGTATCCACCGTGTGATACTTTCCCTCAGTCAACAGCATTACAGAAGTGTCTGGCCTGACACAGCAAACTCTCCCCAGTCTGCAAGTGCTTGATCTCCATGGAAACCAGCTCTCTAGCACAGCCGGTCTCCAGCTTCCTTCCCTCCAGTGTCTCTACCTGGCATCCAACAAGCTGACTGGAGTGGAGGGCCTTGGGGCACTCCGGCAGCTGACAACCCTCCACCTGAGGGACAACACGGTATCCTCCCTTGAGGGCCTTCCACCCAGTATGGAGGCACTGCAGTACCTCAACCTCCGGTAAGTGGCATCTCAAACAGAGGAGGAGGAATGTGTCTCTTTATATACTGTCTGTCTGGTGGTAGGGCAAATGCTGTTGCTGAGTTCTCTGAAGTTGCTAAATTGCAGAGTTTGCCGTTCCTCAGAGCACTCATACTAACAGGTACATTGTGTGTGCGTCTGGATTCTGAAGAGCTCTTCCTTAAGTTACTTAATTTACGAATGACTGACAAAAAGCCATTCCTAATTAATGTACTACAGGTCAGTAACTAACCCCATTTAGCCCCCTCCTCTCCTCTCAGAATGTCCAGTGAGTGAGCTTGATGACTATCGTTTGGAGGTGTTGATTGCACTGCGGAGACTTGAGCGACTGGACAAGGACGCAGTCACCGAGGATGAGAGGGCTGATGCAGAGGAGGTGTGTACACTGTGTGTGTAGCCAAGATGTCCACTAACTGAATTGCACTGTCTACTGTAGGTATCCCAGCAGCGACAGGAGGAGGGGGAGACAGAGGGTGACAGTCAGTAAAATTTCACATTTCAATAGCAACTGTATTGTCTGCTTCTGTAAATTATATAGAAGTATGGAAAACTGTATAAAATATAATAATATGGAAAACTGTATAAAATATAATAATATGGAAACTGTATAAAATATAATAATATGGAAAACTGTATAAAATATAAATAACTCATAATAATATAAACCATAGACCATGATATAAAATATGTGAACCTGTTAGGGTCTGTGCATGAAGCGCAGTGCCAGGTCTGTTAGGGTCTGTGCATGAAGCGCAGTGCCAGGTAGGCCAGCACCCGAAGGCCCAGGGCAATCCCCACCAGGGCAAGGATATTGAGGTAGAGAGGGAGTGTCACTTCAAGCTGCTCCAGTACAGCCGTGCCAGGAATGGTGGCATTGGCCACATTTGTCACATTGCACACTGCATATGCTGAGGCTGTTGTGCTACACCTGTGAGAGTGTGTGTGTGTGTGTGTGTGTGTGTGTGTGTGTGTGTTGAGTGTGTGTGTGTGTGTGTGTGTGCAGTGTGTGTGTGAGCATGTGCAGTGTGCGTGTGTGTATGTGTGTGAGCGTGTGCAGTGTGTGTGTGTGAGCGTGTGCAGTGTGCGTGTGTGTATGTGTGTGAGCGTGTGCAGTGTGTGTGTGAGCGTGTGCAGTGTGCGTGTGTGTGTGCGTGTGTGTAGTGCATGCTTGAATTCTGAGTTCTGCAACTTTGGAGTGCCAACTGTGCAAGCCAATCAAATTAGAGAATTCAAATTCAGTAATTTGATAGGAGGGCGTGATTGTTTCTCATGCAAAAGGAGTCAGTAAATTATACACTATAAGTCAGCTAGGCACAGCACACTATAAGTCAGCTAGGCACAGCACACTATAAGTCAGCTAGGCACAGCACACTATAAGTCAGCTAGGCACAGCACACTATAAGTCAGCTAGGCACAGCACACTATAAGTCAGCTAGGCACAGCACACTATAAGTCAGCTAGGCACAGCACACTATAAGTCAGCTAGGCACAGCACACTATAAGTCAGCTAGGCACAGCACACTATAAGTCACCTAGGCACAGCACACTATAAGTCAGCTAGGCACAGCACACTATAAGTCAGCTAGGCACAGCACACTATAAGTCAGCTAGGCACAGCACACTATAAGTCAGCTAGGCACAGCACACTATAAGTCAGCTAGGCACAGCACACTATAAGTCAGCTAGGCACAGCACACTATAAGTCAGCTAGGCACAGCACACTATAAGTCAGCTAGGCACAGCACACTATAAGTCAGCTAGGCACAGCACACTATAAGTCAGCTAGGCACAGCACACTATAAGTCAGCTAGGCACAGCACACTATAAGTCAGCTAGGCACAGCACACTATAAGTCAGCTAGGCACAGCACACTATAAGTCAGCTAGGCACAGCACACTATAAGTCAGCTAGGCACAGCACACTATAAGTCAGCTAGGCACAGCATACTTGAATTGTTGGTCCGGAGTGAACTCTAGGTGTAGCATGGCATCAAAAGTGTACGTGATGTAGGAGAGATACTGGAACCACTGGAGCCAAGACGGCAGGCGCTTGACATAGAACCCACCAACAAGCATGAAGGAGAGCAGCATTACCACGGACATCACCATGGCCTTCTGAAGGTCCATGATCACCGCACTGACCAGCAGCCCCAGGGACTGTGTGTGTGGGGGATGAGGAGAAAGAGGGAGGGTGGAGGGAGAGGGAGGGAGGGGGAAGAGGGTATCATTCAGCGCTGTCAGTGCAAGATGCATTGTGGTAAGCATGCTTGTGGGGGAGCATCCAGGGAACGTGCACTAAGGGTGTGTGTGTGGGATGGTAAAGCACCACACTGTTATTGAATGGTGCTGACCTGTGCCACAAAGCACGCTAAGATGAGGACAAACCACGACCCAAAGAAGGAGGCGGCTCCATTGAGTCCGATTGACCAATAGGCAATGATGATGAAGACAGAGGGGAGGAAGACGATGAGGGGCAGCTCACTGCACGTCTTGGCCAGGTAGTAAGCTGAGAGGTGATAGGCTCCAGTGGCTCGTTCCTTGTTTATCACCACACGTTCATTGGGGACTGTGTGGGAGGGAGAGGGAGGGAGAGAGGGGGGGGGGCTGATGAACCGGTTACTGAGTGCCTTTTTTGGTTTAGTAGGTGAAGTGAGGGTAGGCATAAGGCATAATGGGAGTGGCTCCGGTTCAAACAAACATTACTAGATGCTACAATCAATGGACAGATTTATACCTACAGTCTACACAGTCCACTGTGTCCCGGGAACCTACAGTCTACACAGTCCACTGTGTCCCGGGAACCTACAGTCTACGCAGTCCACTGTGTCCCAGGAACCTACAGTCTACACAGTCCACCGTGTCCCGGGAACCTACAGTCTACATGCATGACTCACAGACTGACAGTACCCCGATCATAGAATTGAAGGACCAGAACAGCGGGGCAAAGAAGAGCTGGAGGGAGAGAGATCAACAGCCAGTAACTTGAGGTGCTCTCTGAAGGAGTCACAAATAAGTTTCTAGATTGGTTTATGAGGGTTCCAACCATGCACTTGTTTTCATTCTGACAACTTTTTGTTCCTGTTGTTCCCCCCAGTTTGTAAGAAAGGGAGAAGAGAGGTGGGAGGGGGAAGGGGGGATGCATTGTCTGTAAATTGAAGAGTGGGTGGTACGTAAACTGTGCACTGGCTTTTGTTTTGCTTGGTTTCGTTTCAAAACTTCTTAGCACTGGTTTCGTTTTGTTGTTGTTTGGTGAGGGGTGTGTGCATTCGCAGATGAGTATGGAAGGACACCCCTTTTCTTTTTCTTATCAGGGTTCTTCAAATAACAAGTATGGGAGAACACTGGGAAGCTGTCCTCTATCATTGTGCTAGCTGGCTAAAGACAGAGGATTTGCCTGTTTTAGCAACTTACTGGTCTGGTACTTGAGTAATGTTCTTCAGCAAAGTTAACGGTTGCTCATGAAAGCACTCAACCATGACTGATATGGCTCACAGAGGCCTTTCACTAACCTACATTTTGAGCATGCCATTTCTGCAGTGTTTAATGGCCATCCCTACTACTGTGAGCCATGATAGGGACAGGTTTAATGGCCATCCCTACTACTGTGATAGGGACAGGTTTAATGGCTGTACCAAAGGGCAGGCTTATACTTCAGCTAAAAGGAAGCACTAATCCCACCTTTGGAGTGAGTTGAAATGAACAGCACATGTTGCATCAGTGTAGACACAGGAAGGGGAAGATAACCAGACACTTAATTGACCTTACTACTGTAAACAGCATGATGTAACAATGGTGCAATACACACTCTCAGGGAGGTGGGGTTAGGGTAGGAAGGTTTCAATGGTGCAATACACACTCTCAGGGAGGTGGGGTTAGGTCGGAAGGTTCCAGGTGCACACTCTCAGTCAGGACAGTTGACCTTACTAGCTACTGCAATACACATTCTCAGGGAGGGGGAAAGTTTTGGGTTACCAGACACTTTTGACTCAGGTGCACAAAGGGCAAAATTTGAGACAATGAAGCAAAAGGTCATGATAATAGAAAGCCTGATCCACAAGTGAAAAATGAATGTGGCTCATACCCCCCAACACACATGCTAGGCACTCACAACGCCATAACGGTCTGAGATGCTCTCCTCCACCAGTGGCACCTGGAACCAGACGAGACTGACCAACAATGACAGACACAGAGCCTGGACAATGTTGTACTTGGACAGGAGAATGTGCCGTGACTGGCGAAACGTTCTGACAGTCAGCACAATGAACTGCCAGTGCCAGGGCACCGGCCACTTGCGCTCCCTCCTTCCAAGACCACTGGCTGTTCTCTCCCCCTCCTCGTCAGCAGGAGGCAACACAGCGGAAGTAGGGAGGGGGGGAAACTTCCGGGGAAGCCATGGGCTCTGCACATACTCCAGGATCTCCACATTACTATCACTGATCTTCTCCTCCTCCTCTTTCTTCCCTTCCTCCTCAAGCTCCTTGCCTTGATTCTCTGTTCTCCATTCTCTCCATTTGCCAAGCACATCCCACCATGGCCTGCAGAATAGATAGTGAGACCGGTGACGTGAATCTCCCCCTACATATATCATTCTTCCTCTCCTCCTCCCTCCCATCCCCTCCCACCCTCCCATCCCCTCCCACCCTCCCATCCCCTTCCTACCCTCCCACCCCCTCCCTTCCTACCCTCCCACCCCCCCCCCCCCCCCTCCCTCCCTCCCTCCCCACCCCACCTCTTCATTGGCCGTAAGTGTTGCTGAGGATCTTCTCCAATCAACACCTTCCGAGAGGCAGCATCACTCACCACCTCCACTGGACAGGAGACCAAATATAAAAGGTCATTCCATATAAGGAGCATGCTCCATTAGTCATATTGGAAATTGCACTGCCTATATTAGGTGTCAGTGTTTAGGGTCACAATAATGCAGGAAGTTGCCTCACGGATGTAGTCGGCAGGGTTGTAGTGGAGGGTGCAGTGCAGTCCCTGGGTAGCAAAATGTGTCAGGACTTCTGACGCTGCTCCAAAGTATGCTACCTGCAGAACATCATGAGACAAACAGGCTCAAGGGCTTGCAGTGCTGCACACACCAACACAGTGGTCCTGACCTTTCCCTTTGCAAGGAGCAAAAGTCCATCAAACATGTGAAACATCTGGGATGAGGGCTGGTGAATTGAGGTGACAACCATCTTGTTCTCTCTGCTCGCCAACGACGTGATGAGCTGAAGGAGGGAGAGGGCGCTGCTACTGTCCAGACCAGATGTCGGCTCCTGAGGATGGGGAAGTGTGGAGTGTGGAAGGGGGAGAGTGTGAGGAGGGAGGAGTGTGGAGGGGGGGGTGTGTGGAAGGTGAGGGAGAGGATGGACTGACTCACATCCAGAAGCAGTAGAGTTGGGTTAGTGAGGAGCTCACAGCCAATGTTTGCTCGCTTCTTCTCTCCTGACAGAGAGGAACAAAGACGGTACATCCACACTTCAGTTACAAGACTGCAGCTCCTACTCTTACCTCCTGACAACCCACGAACAAGGGCACTTCCAATCACTGCACATGTAAGAGAGGAAGCAATAACGAACAGTGGAACAGTGGGCGTGATCTACTGGATGAGCTACGTCACTCACAAGTGTCTGCACAATCCTCCAAGTTCAGTGTTTGGATGGTCTCTTCAACCTATGGAGAGACAGTGGACGCAATTAAACGACTGGTACAGGGACTAGCTGGCGTACAGGAGGTACCTTTTGAAGTTTCGCTTTGAACCCAAGTTCTGAGGGAAGTCGAAGCAGTGCTGAGTACTGAAGTGGAACATGTGCAGGTGTGAGGATGTGCGGTGTGAAGATGTGCAGGTGTGAAGATGTGCAGGTGTGAAGATGTGCAGGTGTGAAGATGTGCAGGTGAGGATGTGCAGGTGTGAAGATGTGCAGGTGAGGATGTGCAGGTGAGGATGTGCAGGGTGAGGATGTGCAGGTGAGGATGTGCAGGTGAGGATGTGCAGGTGTGAGGATGTGCAGGTGAGGATGCGCAGGTGTGAAGATGTGCAGGTGTGAGGATGTGCAGGTGAGAGGATGTGCAGGTGAGGATGTGCAGGTGTGAAGATGTGCAGGTGAGGATGTGCAGGTGTGAAGATGTGCGGTGTGAGGATGTGCAGGTGAGGATGTGCAGGTGTGAGGATGTGTATGGTGTGAAGATATGCAGGTGTGTAGCCTCAAAACCAGGCTCTCTGTTCTGGATTGTGTCTTCAGAACTTTGCTACAAGACAAAACCTAGAATGGAAAGCCTTGGTT
The DNA here is from genome assembly GCA_949130485.1 of Agelas oroides. Classification (NCBI taxonomy): domain Eukaryota; kingdom Metazoa; phylum Porifera; class Demospongiae; order Agelasida; family Agelasidae; genus Agelas; species Agelas oroides. The sequence continues at coordinate 15,567 of CASBWJ010000006.1, read as the reverse complement.
TGAAGCTACTGCGTCTGATGTGAGGATGTGAGGGTGTGAGGATGTGAGGGTACGTGTTACTCTACAAAGGCTGTCTACTTACCCGGAGTGTTTCCCTCAGGGTGAGGTTGGGGAAGAAAATGTCGGCCTGTAGCACGTAGCTGACTTTTCTCTTCACTTTCTTGGTCAGCTTCTGCCCGTTCATAGTGATACTCCCACTTGCCAGGGACTTCTGTCCTGCTAGTGTGTTCAGTAGTGTCGTCTTCCCTGAGCCTACAGTAACATGTCAAATTACAGGAGTGGATAGGCTGTCAGCACAGACTAAGGGTGATGACAGAGGGACTGTCACGAAAAATTTGGTCAGGGGTAAAAATTGGTCCGGGCGGACCAAAATTGCCCCCCACCCCTTGCCAAAAATGGTCCGTATGCGCGCATGCTGTGTTCACAAGTATTGTAGAAGCTCAGCTTGCAACAGATGACATCAGCAAGGTGTAGTAAGTAAAAGGAAACAGCAGGCAACTGATGTCCCGAACGAAGCCTACACACGCAGGCAGGAGTGGCGGAGAAATCGGTTGTTGCACCGTGGCAATTTTGAATAGTGCCCACCCTATTTATTTTGGCGAGGAATCTGCAACTTAGGTTCTAGCACACTGCATTGAGAGGATAGATGGAGAGAGACCTACTGTCTGAACGTTTGAGTCTGAAATTTTCAAGTCATGGCATAAAAACTACCCGCTCTCACTATTTGTCGGCTTGTCAGTTGTCCAGTGACTGTTAGCTATACTCGCTAAAAGCACGTGTAGCTATGTCCTTTGTGTTTATGTTTCATGTAAATTGCTTGCATATACCTACTCAGCCTTCTCAGCAGTCAGAATAGGGAAGCAGGACCATTCGTAGCAACCCAAACTGGTCCGGGGGACCACTTTCAGCTGCCAAAAGTGGTCCCCCCGGACCGATTTTGGTTGCCAAATTTGGTCCTGCTAGGACCAGTTTTGGCAAGAGGGGACCGATTTTGGGTAGGACCGATTTTGGTGTGACAGGACTACGACCAGGAGTTTCATACCACCTCCCCTTCACGGTGGTTTTATATGGCATGTCTTTCACACGCTACTCATGGCTGTGCTTTGCACGGTCTTTTCCTCTTTGTATGTCTGTTGAAATACTGTTGTCATTTTCCATATGCACATCTCTCAAGTCCATGACGCGCATAAGCATACGAACAACCGCAAGTATCTCTGACAGGCGATTGCGCTGTTGGCCTGCCACCTGGCGGCAGCATGCACCTATCAGTGTCTACGACTGGCTCACCGCTGGGTCCCATGATGGCAAGCACTCGTCCTGGCAGAGAGTGGCCCGTCACGTCCCACAGAATTCGCTTGTCGGCGACGTCCACACACACGGAGCTGAAGTGCAGTCCCTGCAGCCGCTCCGTCTGGCCCGGAGACGCAGACTTGGACGATCCACGCCTCGAGGTTCCTGCCATCGGCACAGATAGCTCACCCATCACGAACACACACCACTCTAACAGAAAAGTGGTCGTTGGGTGGCTGCCGACTCTTAATAAATAGTACACGATGCAGTGACCTCTAGCTCTCACATGACTACATGACTATGATTACGGTACCCCTGCGCAATTTTGCAGGGGATCCCGGGAGGAGCCTGGGTACACGCAGTGTCATGTGACTGTCACACGATTAGTTCACTGTCGCACATTGTCTATCTGAAGATGGTGCTCCTCAAAGGGTTTATTTTGGTGTGCCTAGCGTTGCCGTTATGCTGCTGGTGTCAAACTGTTAACGACGCCTGTCGCATGGCCCTAACCAGTAAAGACCCCCACATGAGCAATTACGTCGGGAAAACGTAAGCCTGTCCCTCACCCTCCAGAAATAGACAAGCCTGGAAGGTCTTTTGTTCCACGTGCCTGTGGCTGTGTTGTCATGTAGGCCCTTAGAAGATCCTCTCCGTACACTGTTAACAGTAGCTCTCTGTAAAAAGCCTTGTGTAGATACTCAATGATGAAATCTGGGCTTTTACCGTACTGCAGGTTTACTGTTAATGCAAAGCATCTGGATGGGAAAAACTATGTGTATAAGATTGGTATCTGTGTGGAGCCAACAACATCCACTAACACTGGCTGTGCGGTGGTACAGTCTCAATCCAACGCTAGCAACACTGTGGTCCACTGCATTGGGAAAGTTGCCAAGTCCCAGGTCGCTCGAAGTGAGTTCAACTTACTAATTATAATTAGGGCATCCATGAATAACCTAGCCCTGTTCCCAGGCCTTCCCAGCTTCTGCTTACAGTGTGAGAAGGGGTAGGCCTGCGGGTGACGTTACCTAGGTAGACAGAGGGGGAGGGGAGGGCAACTGAAACACGTGCATGGGTGATACACCATCTGTCTGTCTGTCTGTCTGTCTGTAGGCGCTGATGGGGAGTGGATTGAGCTGACTTATCCTGGGGGGGACAACTATGGCTCCCACTGTCAGAAGACGTCTAGAACTGCACGTATTGTCTTCCTCTGTGATCCAAACATTCCTGGAATGGTGAGCGAGAACCTGCACACCTTAAGATGTACATCGGTGACCTTCTCCCTCTCTCTCAGGGTGACTTTGATTTTCTGGAGGAGAATCGTGACTCCGAGATCTGCTACTATCTCTTCTCTGTGGCCTCACGCGCTGTGTGTGGGTATGATCTCTCTGTAGGGGACATCCTGCTCATCTTGTGAGTGACACACACACACAGTGTGTGGAAACAGACTATGGTGCCATGGTATGCATGGTATGATTGCTCTCTTTCCCTGCAGGGTTGCTGGGCTGGTTTTTGTCTGGCTTGTAGCCATGGTGATTGGGTTCCTATACAAGCGCTTTATAGTTGGTGCCAAGGGCTGGGAGCAGGTCCCCCTTCTCAGCATCTACCGTGAGTTTGGAAACCTAGAGGCCGTAAGTTGACATCCCATTCATTAAGTTCATTCATATCCGTAATATTGCTTGTATTGTTTTGACTTGTATATAGGATGGTTGTAACTTCGTTTGCAGAAGCCGGCGAAAACCAGTCCCAGAATATGTAAGTCCTGCGTTTGTACTGCATATGGGATGTACGAGTCTTTTCTTCTCACCTTTAGAAATAAATTGTCAATTTTTGTTGGCTGTAAAGTGTTCTTGTTATGTGATTACCTGTCTGCAGAAGGAGCCGAGCTTTGGAGCCGACACAGACGAAGAGGAGGAGGAGAGAGACGACAATCTCCTGCCCATGTAGAAGACACCAACACATACACACACATGCATGATCTACTGACATACATTTGTACTTGAATGATGAGTATGCAATTTAAGTCAATGATTATTCGGTAAACACGTGACGTTTGCTGCTTGTCTGGCCTGAGTGCAGTGTGCGATGGCTAGCGAAGGCGGTGGTACCGGAGGGCCGAGCGAACCTGCGGCCACGAACGTTAAGACAACTCTTTTATCCGTGGCCTCCATTCAGGTTTGTTCACAGCGTGGGAAGCCGTAACCGGTCCAGGAGGGGGGGAATACCCGTAGACCTCCGCCTCCCAACCAGACAAAATTTGGGGCTCTTCTTAATAAGCCCAGCCCAGACGTTACGAGATAAGCATCTCCGTGTGTTGACGGCAGCATGGAGGAGATGTATGCATGGTGTATTGTATAGCAACAGTGTGTCATAAGATTGTACGTTGTTTACAGATACCACTGGCGGTGCACTTTCTTCTGGTGGGCTTGTAAGTTGAGGTCATGCCACTACCGTGAACAGAAGCTCATGTTGAGATGTGTGCTCTTTTTGCAGTGTGTTTATTGTTGGGTGGCTGCCACCTGCCTACCTTTTCTCCCACATCTTCTTCTTCATTGTGGGTCTGTGGTGTGGCCATGACCGTGTGTCTATTTTACCCGTTATTGCAGTAAGTATCCCCTGTCCCTTAGTGTCACCAATCTTTTTCAGTGCTGGTGTGTGTCCCCTAACCCTCCAGTTTATAGTCGTGCTTGCAATAACAGTGTTACTGGACATCATTCAACTTGGTATCTACTTCGGCCCCCTGAATCAACCCGGCTCTAATTCCACTTGGCAGTTCTCAGCTGCGTATCCTCAATAACTATTAGAATGATATAGCATAGTGTACTGTAAGTTCCCACAGGGTTTGGGGTCGGAGCAGGTGGCATGGTCCAACTACTTGGCTGCGCCCTTGCTTACCCCCCTGATCCGATAGAGCCCTCTAGATTAGGCCGAGTGGCACCATTCTCCTTAATAAACTGCAGGATGTGCATCATCAATTTACTGGGGAAGGTAGGTGGCCAGAGTAGCACTTGTTACATACAGCACCCTCACATATGGTTTTACTGCAGCCGGTGACGGTGGCCCTTGCGTGTGTCGCAATCTATTCTCGTCTGGGAGGCAATGTGCTCAACCTGTTCGGTGAGTCAAGCATTTTCTAAACGGTAGACCATGAGGCCAGACCATTGATATTGACCCATGTGTTTCACAGGGAACCGCAGGGACTCCTACACTGTCATCCAAGGCTCCTCTCAGGCACAGTAGAATCACAAAAACGAACAATGTGTGTATACCGGGCAAACATTGCCATACTTGTAGACAGGTGATGTTCGTGTGGAGCACATGACAGAATTAGTGTGGATATATTTTATCAGATTGATACTACCCTAAGCAGTTCAAGTACATCCCCTCACCCACTGCTGAGCTATGGAGGAGTTCATGGGGTGCTGTGCAGGTGTTGGGTTAACTGTAGACCTTCCCAGCCCAACTGGCATATTTGCAAAATACAAAATGAAGCATGTATGCCATTTCTTGAGAAAGGGGAAATCCCTAAATTTATGGGATGTGAGCAACCTTTGTAACACTAGCTAAGTCCATACCATACCGTGGCATGAGTGCAACGGTTCGCATTAGCCTCGTACCCAGGCCACGTGGGAGGAGGGAAAAGTGTTCACATATGCTTATACAAGGCCATACCAATCTGGTTTCATGGTACTCGGGCCAACTGACCCAAGCAGACAGTACTTGAAAATGACAATTGTCTATAGACTGCATGTGTCTGAATCTCCATACTGGATCTGTCAACGCTGTGCCATCTTTTATGTGGATAATTGTCACAACAATGGAGCCTGAAGATCAAAACATTCAGTAAATGGGATATTGTTTATAACAAGTCACAACCTTGTGTCCCTGCTCACACATGCAGTGGTCAAGCACTGCAACAGACAATACATTCTGAACCAATCACTGATAGAATCTTCATGTCTCACAAACAATGCATTTCAAAGCTGTTCAAATTCTACTGTACACTATGTCACTTGGTGATCTTGGGAACAGTCTCGAATCATAACCATCATCATGTACACTATGTCACTGGTGATCTTGGGAACAGTCTCGAATCATAACCATCATCATGCAGCGGCGGAGACAGCTACGAAGAAGTGGGGGGGCTCATGTTCTAAATGTTAAGCTGTGGGTGTGTGCCCTAATCCTGGAAACGAGATGATATTGTATTTCTCTGTACAACTAGTAGAAAAATTGGGAGGGCTGAGCCCTGCCCCCCCCCCTATATCTCTGCCCCTGATCATCTCCAAAACAGTCGAGCTATGTGCGAGCAGGGATAAAGGTTGCAACTTTGTTATGAAACGTGCAACAGTCAATTGGATTGTGCAACATTGGCAGCACGTCTAAATTTCACAAGTTCTCTACAAAGGTTAATTCAGTGCCCCTGGTGGGTAACCAACGAACTATGGTGATGGTGGCTTGCTGGATATGTTGCCTAGGTGGGTATTCCATGGACTCATAGGAGCTTGTATTAAATGTGTTACTATAGTGCTCGAAGTGAACGCCCCCTTGCCACGCGACCACCTAATCCTGTTGTCATAGGATGGGATGTCCCCCCCTTAAATTGTCCCCCCCCCCCGGACGCGTGGTCCTAGGACCAGCTGTCCCCCAGGACAACTTGTCCTAGGACCACGTGTCCCCCTAGGACAGCTGGTCCTAGGCCCATGTGTCCCCCTTAGGACAAGTTGTCCCCCCCATTAGTCAGCGGCTACAAAGTAGCTACACTATCCTCTGCGGCCATTCTGCAGTGGCGGATTTAGGGGGGGTAAGGGGGGTGCAAATGCACCCCCCTTTGGCGGCTAGTAATGTATTTTGCGTACATAACTGCACGAGTCCATCAAATGATTATGTAGCAGTGGCATGCAGCAACAACAACCAGGCACAGTTACACACTCACGTATCAGTTCCTTACTGATCTCCAGACATTTGACTAGGCCTAGAGTTGCTTCGAGATATTCAGTTCGGCCCGAGGGATCCGCCACGGCGCGCCTCGGCGTACGAGATTTCGAAATCCACTGGATTTCACGTGGATTTCTGATTTCAGAGTGGATTTCTGGATTTCACAGTGGATTTCTGGATTTCACAGTGGATTTCTGGATTTCACAGTGGATTTCTGGATTTCAGTTTAGATTTCTGCCGACAGGTTTCTTTGTGTATGTTCTTGGATATTTTAGTTAGCTTAGCAAAAATTTTTAGTTAGTTGTAGTTTTGGTTAACTAAATTTTAAAAAGGCCATACTAAAATGTATTTAGTTAAAGTTATAGTTAACTAAAACAACACTGTCGGACAGTGTACGAGATTTCTTTTGTGACGGACCCCTCGGTTCGGCCTTCCAGCTATATTTGTATGAATGCGTTCACGTGACCGAAAGTGGGCGTGGCAACCAAAAATTTCCGGCGCGCTTCGCGCGCCAGTGACTGAACCCCCCTTTCTAAATTTCTAGATCCGCCACTGTTCTGTCCACCAAAACTAAAACTTCAACTTGATGTCAGTAGATAGTCTCGTGCCCAGACTACATGCTTCTTACTGACTGGTCTCGTTTCCAGACCGCATTTTCCGGCGGGGGCGAAACGGGTTGGGAAACGAGACTAGTCAATAGAAGCATACCGTATGCCGTCCTCTGCATGAGAGTTTTCAGCCAGCCTTGTTCTCAGGCCCCGCGCCCAGCTTCCCATCACTGGAAAGTGAGGCTGGTATCTATGCTGGTACTTTGCGGTGGGAGGACATCCTGTCCTGGCAGGGGACATTTGGTCCTAGGACCACACGTCCGGGGGGACAGCTAGTCCTAGGACCAGATGTCCGGGGGGACATCTGGTCCGGGGGGACACGTGGTCCTCCCACACCGTCCCCAGCCCACCAGTCTGGAACGAGACCATTGTTAAGGGGCGTTGCCTACAGGTTGAGGCCCGCCCACTTGTTACTAGTCTCGCATTACTTGACTGCACCCCCCTGGGACTTCATTACTTGACTGCACCCCCCTGGGACTTCATTACTTGACTGCACCCCCCTGGGACTCCATTACTTGACTGCACCCCCCTGGGACTCCATTACTTGACTGCACCCCCCTGGGACTCCATTACTTGACTGCACCCCCCTGGGACTTCATTACTTGACTGCACCCCCCTGGGACTCCATTACTTGACTGCACCCCCCTGGGACTCCATTACTTGACTGCACCCCCCTGGGACTTCATTACTTGACTGCACCCCCCTGGGACTCCATTACTTGACTGCACCCCCCTGGGACTCCATTACTTGACTGCACCCCCCTGGGACTCCATTACTTGACTGCACCCCCCTGGGACTTCATTACTTGACTGCACCCCCCTGGGACTTCATTACTTGACTGCACCCCCCTGGGACTTCATTACTTGACTGCACCCCCCTGGGACTCCATTACTTGACTGCACCCCCCTGGGACTCCATTACTTGACTGCACCCCCCTGGGACTTCATTACTTGACTGCACCCCCCCTGGGACTTCATTACTTGACTGCACCCCCCTGGGACTCCATTACTTGACTGCACCCCCCTGGGACTTCATTACTTGACTGCACCTCCCTGGGACTTCATTACTTGACTGCACCCCCCTGGGACTCCATTACTTGACTGCACCCCCCTGGGACTTCATTACTTGACTGCACCCCCCTGGGACACGATTAACGCTCTTCTGAGGGGGTGTACGCCTATTTAATGGAATAGCCCAATTAGAATCACTCCCAATGTATCCGCAGTGGTCCTCTTCACCACGTAGTTCTATCAGCTTATCATATTTAGTGCAGCAGCATAGTTTCTTTAAGAGTATATGTCCTCGTAGTCTGGCATTGTCGACCCTTCACTTTCAGAAAGAGGAAGAGTCACCAGACTAGTCCAACTATGACCGCAGTCAAATTCTGGTGAAAGCTGCATAGCACTAAAAAGACGCTCAACAGTCTCATTACAGAATGGATTGCAAGTTTTTGCAACCGTATAAAGCCAAGCAAACTTATTTCTCATCATATTAGCTATCTACACAAGAGAGGGTAGTTCCGGATTTATATATATGCGCGTAACTCCTGGTCAAATTTCACAGAGAACTTTTCACCATACCTGATGGTATAGTCTTATTTTCACCATACCTGGTGGTATAGTCCATACCTGGTGGTATAGTCCTATTTTCACCATACCTGGTGGTATAGTCCTATTTTCACCATACCTGGTGGTATAGTCCTATTTTCACCATACCTGGTGGTATAGTCCTATTTTCACCATACCTGGTGGTATAGTCCTATTTTCACCATACCTGGTGGTATAGTCCTATTTTCACCATACCTGGTGGTATAGTCCTATTTTCACCATACCTGGTGGTATAGTCCTATTTTCACCATACCTGGTGGTATAGTCCTATTTTCACCATACCTGGTGGTATAGTCTTATTTTGCCAATCAAATCATTGCCAAAACCCTGCCTCCACCAACAGTGTCATACCTAATGTGGGTGAGGCTATAACTTCAACATAGTCAATAGTCAGAAAAGAGCGCTTTGGCCAGTGGTCATAGAGAAGTCATTGGAAGTGTTCTTGATGTTGGCCAGTACAGCCTAGTTCAAAGCCCCTAACTGTGCAAAACATCACAGTGGTTGACCCCCTACTTTGGGGGTCCATTTACTTTGTGACAGACCAACTGTAAATGAGGAGCCGGTGGTAATTTGTGAACTGTATACTCTACCCCCAGTTTATTGCCCTTGGTACGGGTGATGGAACAATCAAACTGCTGGATCACACTGGTACCACCCTAATGGATCGCATATATACTTTGGTAGGGACGCTCTCTGTTGTTGTTAGTCTCATATTTTATTCACTCCAACCATGCTATACAGCTGATGAGAATCTGTGGTCTGAAGCAATACAGCGCTTTTCTGCAAAATTTGATTACTGGCTAAGACAAACCACTAAGTAGATTAGGTAGATTAGCTTTACATATGCTAATAACAGGCCCACCTATAGTTTTGTTAGCCTCGTTCCCAGGCCTCCCCCGTTTTCGTTCTTCGATTTGCGTTCAGTATAATACACGCAAGCGGAAGAGCTTGCGTGTATTATATACTGAACGCAAATCGAAGAACGAAAACGGGGGAGGCCTGGGAGCAAGGCTATTGTTTTGTAGTATGGATTCTTAAATGTTTTGGTTTTGTGCATTCTAAACGCTGTATCCCTAGGAACAGAACATAAACTCCTGCTAGGAAGCACAAAGCATAGTGCAGTTGTGTGCCCTAATGCAATATGTGGCCCATGTTTAATATGCAACGTGGCTTCCTTCAGTTACTTAGTGCTTTGAAATTATGAAGTCACTCAAGATTGCTATCACAATGCTTAGCTTTTGTGTGATGAAGAGATTTGCTGTAACTGTCCATACTTTGTTATAGACCTCTTTCCGAGCATCCTGCATGTGTATGGCTTTCATGGTATAACATCATCTTGAAGATTTAGGAATGTCACAACACAATTGCAAAAAGTTCACCTAGAAATGGTTCTGAAATGCAGCTCCAAGTCTGACCTTTTGAAAGGGTCGCCATGCAACACACTTGTGTCACACCAGTAGATCAATACTGGCCTCCACACTTGACCTACAACATGACGAATGCCATGGAAACCATGGAAACCAAGGGTTTTATATGTCTGTACATGAAAGTACAAATCAGTATGTGACTGTATACTAAGTTGCAATGTACCTCTCCAGCACTCGGGTCAGATCAACCAGATCTCGCTGGATGACGAGGGTGAGTTCCTGGCCAGCTGCTCTGATGATGGAAAGGTAAAGCGGCAAGTGTATCTTGCCAGTATTCTGTTAGCAGGAAGACACCAGAAGGTTTGGCAGTTGTAAATATTCTAACTCCATGTTTTCAGGTCTCCATAGTCGGGCTGTTTACCACCAAGTACAACAACAGTGTCACCTTTGACAGGATGGTGAAGGTGAGATGTAGCTACATATGTTGTGTGTTGGCAGTTGTGAGATGATCAGAATATGAATGTAGCCACTGCAGTAGTGTAGGTGGAGTTGTAGTAAACTTGAAGCTTACAGCTTTGTTGAGTGCGAGATTGAAGAAATGAGGCTGATGAATAATCTACCTTTAACTGCGGACTTGCAGCTATATTAAACCAAGGGTGTATCGACTGAAAGGGTCTTTGGCGACTTGATAAGCCCTTGATTACATTCCTTTGTTATAATGGTGGAGTCCATGAGTATATGCTCTTGAATGTATTGTGCATACACGAATGACGAACATTCCCCTGCTCTAATTGCACATGCATCCACACAGTCTGTTGCCCTTCATCCTCAGCACTAACCACATGTTTGTGGCGGGAACCGACCGGGTAAGTTAGACAGTATGTCAACAAGTGATCTTCTGTCATCATGTAATCTAACATGTCATTATGTAATCTAACATGTCACGTAATGTGATGTAAGTGTGTCATAATGTGTCACCATGTGTCACCATGTGATGTAGTGTGTCATTATGTGTGTTATCACATAGTTGATACAAACTTCACAACCTGAGTAGAAAGAGTGCTGGAACTTGGCCACAGGCTGTTGTGTGCAGTTGCTAAGAAACACATGATCATCCTTAATAGTCTTGTGCATGAAGTTGGACAATCTTGCGAATGTTTAACCTTCTTTTCAGGTACATAGCCCTCCTTAATAGTCTTGTGCATGAAGTTGGACAATCTTGCGAATGTTTAACCTTCTTTTCAGGTACATAGCCCTGTTCCCAGGCTCTCACACCCTCATCTTTTTCCACTTGCAGTATGAAAACTCGGGGTATGAGAGACTGGGAATGAGGCTAGGGCCCAGTTCCATGCCTTCTTCATCCTGAACAATAAACTTCCTGAACAATCTGATTGATGCGACAGTGTGCTGATAATTAGGCCCCATCTTTTTTTAGTGAAAGTGTCCAGACCCAATTTTTGGATGAGGGTGCAGGGCTTGTGTGAAATATTTGTTCTGGGGATGAGACTAGGTTTGCAAATGCTCTGACTTCCAGCCCTAGGAAAGTCAGCCGAGAACCAACCCTCCAAAAAGAGGCCTCAGCTGACTCGAGAGGAGGGCAACAACATCTCAGTCCTCCTCTCGAGTGACGAGGAAGAGAACTTGGTAAGTCCACAAGCCACGTACCTATCGCTTTACATATACATCTAGCTTGCCATAACTATCGTTGTCACATGCAAGGTTCAGCCAAGTTACCATGGTATTGTAACCATCTTGGTTAAAGCCTTCATGATTTCCTAGCCAGGCCTAAATCTCCATCTACACGATATTTACTATCACTTGACTATACCTCACACACACACACACCCACACACATTAGGCAGTGGTTGCCACACCCACCTGAGCCATCGTTTAGGACGCTCTTTTTCGCACCCGTCAGGCCAAAGGTGGTTGCCCCACGATCTCCACTGTCCACACCATGACCCGAACATGGCATTGCGGTGGGTTGTGGCTAATCTGTACATAACTTTTAATTGGTTGGTTGTTGTGTAGTAAGGGCATGACGTGGGCTGGAGAAATTGACTGTTGATTTATGGGAAAGTTGAGGCAATATCAGCCAATAAGCCATGTTTACAGATCAGATGTCACTGATAGTATTAAATTCTATTGTGCAGAGCTTCCGTCCCGGGTGCTATTGGATGCTGCTGTTCAGCGAGTCATGACTGAACACTCTTACGCACAACTTCCATTGAGCAAAAGGTAAATACACTCCTAGTCCATGCAAATTAGATCACAGATTTTGTGTATGTTGCACACATTTTCTGGTGGTTTTGAGTACCCAGGGAGAGCTTGGGTCTGTTAACTGACACTGGCTTTCTTCTTTCTCACAAAATAAACATTTTGTCGCAACCAATTTTGGGCGGAGTAGCCATGCAGTTGATGTGTTACAAGGTTCTGTATTCCTGGGGTAGTCATGGCAACTACTAGGGAGGGCTCAATGCAAACGACACGTGACCTATACACTAAGCTTTTGTAACTACATCAACATCCTACCTCATGAGAAAATGGATTACAGAGTCTTGAAAAGCAATTGCTGTATTGTGGAGACCCTCAGAGGAGTTTGCAAATTTACAAATTGTAGGCTCGCTACACTTTGTGTCCTGTCCATGAGATCCACAGATGTACACATGAACTACTCTGTGATGATTACCTGCCAGTGTTGTCATAACAACCACCAAAGAATGTTTGAATTGTGTGCAGTTGTAAGGCTGTGTTTTAGCTGTTAGCCAAGTAATGAATAAAATTGTGTTATGAATACCCTGTAAATGAATCCACTGCACTATAAAATTGATATCCCACCCCTTACCCTTATCCCTTTCCCCTCACTCCTCACCTCCTCACCCCCTCACCACTGCTGTGCACTATAAAATTGATATCCCACCCCTTACCCTTATCCCTTTCCCCTCACTCCTCACCTCCTCACACTCACCTCCTCACCCCCTCACCACTGCTGTACAGACGCAAGGCTGCTTCATCACTTACCCCTGTCTCCAGAGCAAGTGAGTCACCCGAGAGAAAATTTAAATTATTAATTGGTAGATTTACAACAGAATTAGAGCAATTTGATTGGTGGATTTTCTGAGTGGTCAATGCATTATAGTGGGTCCCTGTGCACCTGTTTACACTGTGAAACTAAATTGGCTTCCTGTGGATAAGTGTGTTTGTGGTGTGCATTTCAGTGGTTGTAGTGTGTGCAGGGAACAGCCCTTCTTTGTGAAGACATCTGCTCTGAGCCTTAATAGGACTCCCCCCCCCTCCTGACCATATTGTTTGGCTCCCTTCTTCCCTCCCCTTCCCCTCCTCCCCTCCTCCCTCCTCCTCTCCCCTCCTCCCTTCCCCTCCTCCCTTCCTACTCCCTCCTCCTCTCCCCTCCTCCTCTTCCCTCCTCCCCTCTCCTCCCTCCCCTCCTCCCTTCTTCCTCCTCCCCCCTCCTCTCCCCTCCCTTCCTCCCTCCTCCCTCCTCCCTCCTCCCTTCCTCTCCTCCACAGGCTATGACAGTACATCGGCCTCTCCCTCACCCATCAACACTTCACCATACACACTCACCAAATGTTAGCAACCAATTTTTTTTACCACTTGTCAACTATGCATTGTACTCATGCAAAACCTCTTTGTCCTCTCTCCCCTCCTCTCCTCTCCCTCTCTCCTCTCCCTCCTCTCCTCTCCTCTCCCTCTCTCCCCTCTCCTCTCTCCTCTCCTCTCCTCTCCTCTCCTCTCCTCTCCCTCTCTCTCTCCCTCCTCTCCTCTCCCTCTCTCCTCTCCTCTCCTCTCCTCTCCCTCTCTCCTGTCCCCTCCTCTCCTCCCCTCCCTTCCTCTCTTCCACTCCCCTCCTCTCCCCTCCTCTCCCCTCCTCTCCTCTCCTCTCCCCTCCTCTCCCCTCCTCTCCCCTCCTCTCCTCTCCTCTCCCCTCCTCTCCTCTCCTCTCCCCTCTCCCTCTTCAGCCCAAAAGAAGAACAATCACATACTTTATGACTACAGCTGTCCCACCTCCCCCTCTCTCACCCTCCTGGCTACACCCACCCTCACCCCCCTCCTATGCAAGAAACGTTCCACTCCGGCCACCCCCTCCTTTGACATTGATAACATTGTCATTCCTTACTCCATGGCGGCCAGTACCAGGTGCCTGTGTGTGTGTGGGGTGTGGGTGGGTAGGTGGGTGCTGTGTGTGTTGGTGTGTGGGGTGTGTGGGGTGTGTGGGTGCTGTGTGATATCCCTGACTAGTGCAAGCATGTGTGCCTGACCTCTGTGTGTGTGTGGTTGTGGTAAGGTGAGTGGGTGATGCAAGACTTGCTGCTTAGACTAAATAACATTCTTATGTAGTGAACATGTGTTACATGTAGCTGCTCTGCGTTGGCTGCACATAGTGAAGAGGAGAGAGGAGGGGAGGGAGGGAGGGGAGGGAGGGAAGGAGGGAGGGGAGGGAGGGAGGGAAGGGAGGAGAGGGAGGGAGGGGAGGGAGGAGAGGGAGGGAGGAGAGGGAGAGAGGGGAGGTATTAAGTTGCAGAAGTTGGTCTCCCAAGAGAGAAGGGAAACAGTAATTGCCTAGATCCCTCGTCTGATACCTTATATGGTATGCTTCTATTCTGCAGGCCAGAGAAGTTAGAGTATAAGGAGATCCTTACCCCAAGCTGGCGGGAGGTGGGAGCGATGAACGGGAGCGAGGAGGATGCGACCGACAGTCACATCAAGGAGGAGGAGGAGGTTGGTTGAGAGTTTCTGGTGTCTTTAATTTAATAGCAAGATTATTTTTACTGAGCACCATTATCTTAAAATGTGTTATCACAATTTATTTGATGCAAGACAGCAAAACATTTGACCAGTAGTAGACTTGTTGTTGTGTGTGTGTGGCTGAAATGTACTTGGACTGTTTCCTTGCAAGCTTGCAGAGACTAAAACCGTATTCATATATACACTCCAATCTTCCATCTACTGTTTGTTTTTAGATTTTGTTTACTCCTCCACCAAAGCTTTTTTTTGGGATAGGAGACAAGCTGTGTGTATCACATGACTTTAGACCTCCCTCCTGCACTGCTGAGTAGATTCATTGACCAGCTTCATGATATTGTGTGCACATGGCCTGCAGTGTACCATGCCATTCAGATGTAGTTTTGCTACAATTTGCACCTCTTCAAATCCCACCCACAACAGTTGCTGATCTGGCTTGCTTCACTTAGCACTTCAATAGTTGGGTAGAGATGAATTTCAGTATCTCCATTTCTCTACATAATAAACACAAACACACACACACAGGACATGAGTGACGAAACATTTGCAAAGCGTCATGAAAAATGTGAGACAGGAGAAAAGAAACAGTTCCTGAACTTCATCTCTGGTGGCCAGCGGAAACGTAGCCGACCGCAATCCCTAGCTTCTACCCTGGATGGAAGCGTTCTGATGAACAGTCCGAAACCTTTCACCAGCAAAGGCAAACAGCAACACAAGACTCTTGTTTCCCCAACACTTGCAATGGAGATGGAGCCATCTGTCCCCGAGGTCCTCCCCTGGTACCCCCGGGTGTTCCCACTGGGAGAAAAATACCTAGATGCCTTACAGAACCCTGTCCCGCCTCCTCCTCCACTCAGAATTACTCCCGTCCACCTCTCCTCTTCTTCCTCCTTCCCTGACATGACCACACTCAAATCGCATACTCCACTCAGTTCCTCCTCGACACTTGCCACGCCTCTCTCTATGCCACCTTCCACACCCAGCGATGAACTACCT
>CASBWJ010000005.1:0-72539 GCA_949130485.1 Agelas oroides | reverse complement strand
ATCATTTCTGTCGTGTGAGTTATCGAGGAGTAGAAGACTTGGGATAGTTTGTACATGTTCCAGATGTTTGGGTTACACGTCAAGGACCCTGTATAAATTTCAGGGTTTCATAATGACGTCTTGGGGGGAAATGTAGATGCATGCAAAGGGTGCATGCGTGTATTGGTGCACCTGCTAGGGTTTTGTAGATTTTAATGAATTTAGGACATAGGACAAGAAACGTCAGATTCAGCTATAATACATTAAGTCTATAATTATGCTCTCTATTGTGACTGTTGAGGCAATTATGACATCATAATTCTGGGAAGGGAGGGGGGGGGGGGGGGGGGGAATCCCAGTGCCCCCTCCCCTCTATAAGAAACCCTGATAGTTGATACAAAATTTGAGGTTGATGCCAACACTGTCTAGGAAGCACTATAGATGGTTTACAAATGTCGATTAAGCGTCCTACATGTACTTCCGGAGGGCAAACACACAATCAAGAGGCAGCTGTACAGTGGACCTTTCACCTTGAGAGAAGCAGCTTCTTTTATATTTCGGTACTAGTGGTAAGGACTCGATGTAGCACTTCTTTGCCTTTAATTTGCACAACTGCACCGAATGCACACCTCGACTCTTGCCCTCTGCAAGTGAAGCCACACCCCATGAAAACCATCTATACTCTAGGATGGTGCTAGCATCTAATTTAGTTAAAGTTCCCCACAAGTGTTCTGGGAATAAGGCTATAGCTGGTTCATAATTGTATCTAAATCATTTGTCTCTCAGTGTCCAGGGGGTGAAGACGACTCAAATGAACGTGAAGTACCACCTGCAGAGGGGGAGGGTCCACTGCACCCTTGCCGCAGATCATGTGACACAGGTAGGTATCATGTGATCAGTACTACATTTCCCACGGTTGGATTTAGTCAAGTGATAAACCACCAGTGATTGAGGACCAAGCTTAGCGTCTCCAGCTTGAGCTCACAACCTTCTGCATCATGTGATCAAAACTACATTTAATTCTGTTGACATTCATGTACACATGCACGTATATGTAGACACGGTATACTGTATGTGAGGCCTGGTATTGGCTGAAACAGGTCCTGCGCAGCAGGTGACTTTGCATAACATCTACAGTGGAACACCACTTCACAGACACCACTCAACAGTGGACACCCATGATATAACGGACAATTCTGAAAGTCCTGACTGTTTCTCCATAAACTTCAATACATTAGAAACCCCTGAACCCCGTTACTCTATATAAAGGACGCTTTTCGCACTCCCAACTATACACAGACAATACATAACAACCCCAATTTAGTGGACACTCGTTGACCTTTTCAGCAAGATTGTCCAACATCACTGCTGGAAGTAACAACATTCGATTAGTGTCATTATTTATCGTACTAGCCTCTGCTTAATCTTCCCTGCCAGCATACAGCAAGGGAAAGCTCCGAAAACGTAGCTACGTTGTGCTCAATAGCCCGATTATGCAGTACCATGCCTACCGAAAGCCCCTGAGTTAGGGACACCTCGCTTTGTTGGTGTCTGCTATAGAGGGGTTCCACTGTAGTGTGTAGGCTTCATGAAGTTTTGTTATTGTGAGTGTGTTTGAAGACAACGTTGGGTAGGTCCCCCCCTTCCCCCTGGTTTTGCAGGGCTCTACTGCCTTTGCTGACATCACTCCTGGGGATGTGGTGAGAGCAAGGGTTGTCAAGATCAGAGAGAAGCAGATCACAGGGTAAGGAAACAGTCGAACTCTCTCATGTGGACAACTGGAGACCAAGAATGTTTAGCTTCATTTTAGAGTAAGAATAGTTGCAAATGGCCCGGTACTGTATGTCGGAAATAAATGTTGTGTTCAAAGCTCACTTATACAGCAACTGCTTTGCTTCATAAGAACATATCAAATGTATTCACAGCTAATGGTACAATACTTTTACACAGTCACATAAACCAGTTAAAAGATTGTGATTTGTTAAAAAAAAAAAAAAAAAAGAAGAATTAAATGAAGGATGACATATTTTAGGATATTCAGGTAACATCCTAACTGTGGGTACCATCATATGCTCTTACAGGAAGGCAACTAAGTTGGGGGCAACTCTTGATGTACTGGAACTGACCACAAAGACGAGGTACAGTTGACACAATGTGGATGTGCATGTGCTGTGCACCCCTCTGTCTTCATAGGTAGAGATTCACTTGTAAAATGGTAAAATGGTACCAGGCCTTCCCCCTCCGTTTTTGCACAGCGGTCAAAAACTGGGTAGTGGGAAGGCCTGGAAACAAGGCTACGAAGGTGCTACTTTTGACATGTTGCTACAGACAGGACCAGTCACCTGTTTGTTTGTTTGTTTGTTTGTTTGTTTGTTTGTTTGTTTGCATGAGATGGTGGTCCCCATCTCTCAGTCACCCCATACCAGTACAGCTGATGATGCCTGGTATTGGCCGAAGACATCCTGTACATTGGGTTGCTCTGTATAGCAATTAGAGTTAACAGATGTTTCATGTGTAGTAGGGAGGAGTATGAGGTGTATGTACCATCTCATTCACACACACACACACACACACACACACACACACACACACACACACACACATCCACTCTGCTGTAGTTTGCTTGATCCTGCGGTGGACTTGGATGGGGATGTTCTGTTGAAGAAGACTTTTGTCAGTGGAGAGGATGTCACTGGTTTCATCTCAGAGGTAAACAGGAGAAAGAAGGACAATGGGAGAGGGGGTGGGAGGGGGAGCAGAGGTAACAGGAGAGGGAGGGAGCATGGGAGGGGGGGGGAGCATGGGAGGGGGGGGGGAGCATGGGAGGGGGGAGCATGGGAGGAAGGCACATAGGACCTATCTGAGTGCGAACCAGTCCATTCAGTACTGAGGGTTATAAAAACAAGCACTAGTTCATCTGCCAAGCTGGATACCACACATGGGAGGAACATAGGAGCTATCTGAGCACAGAGGTGTTGTAATTTTTAGACATCCTCCCCACATGCATGCACAAACCTTGTATGCAGGTGAAGGACAAGGGCATCCATGTCCTTCTCTCTCCAAGGGCTGAGGGATTCATTCCTCAAATGCTGGTCTCAATGGACACTGAGGTGTGGTAGACCTATTGTCACAGTAGCTGTTGCATGATGAGTGAATTGGTGTCCTGATTCTGGAACTGATACTTAACACATCCTATAGAGGTGATACCAAATGATACCAAATGATACCAAATGATACCAAATGATACCAAATGATACCAAATGATACTAAATGATACCAAATGATACCAAATGATACTAAATGATACCAAATGATACCAAATGATACTAAATGATACCAAATGATACCAAATGATACCAAATGATACTAAATGATACCAAATGATACCAAATGATACTAAATGATACCAAATGATACCAAATGATACTAAATGATACCAAATTATACCAAATGATACTAAATGATGCTAAATGATACCAAATGATACTAAATGATACTATATAATTATCACCATAGTACAAAGCTATACCGG
This sequence comes from Agelas oroides, assembly GCA_949130485.1. NCBI lineage: Eukaryota > Metazoa > Porifera > Demospongiae > Agelasida > Agelasidae > Agelas > Agelas oroides. The sequence continues at coordinate 69,028 of CASBWJ010000005.1, read as the reverse complement.
AAAATATCACGAGTTTGTTGCCGTATGTATTGTTACGAGTGCGCAGCACGAGTAACAATGCCAACGGCAACAAACGAGTGATATTTTGTCCGGTATAACTTGGTACTATGGTGATAATGATTTTATCATACGAACCTTCGATTTCATTGCACGTTCAGACGCAGCGCACGTGACTTGTAGTACCTGATACGGATTCTCGCGTGACTTGTAGTACCTGATACGGATTCTCGCGTGACTTGTAGTACTGATACGGATTGTCGCGTGACTTGTAGTAAAAAATACGGCTTTTTATAAACTGTGCGCAGCTGCAAGGCTTCCCCATTGACTCCCATACATTAGCGTGAGTTAGACGTATGATAATAAATGATACTGAACAATACTAAATGATACCAAATGATACCAAATGATACTAAATGATACCAGACTATGTTCATGTCAGGTAGCCATGTGGTCTGGCTTGTGCAATTGGAACCCCCCAAAATAATCTCATCAACTGACAGTACATCCAACATGGTAGATCCAAGTGCAATGCAACCTGCTGGTGGCTTGCATTTACTGGGACATAATTAAATGATGATGTCATAGAAGCTACGGATTGGCTCTTCCATTTATGTAGCAATGCATCTAGCCGCACATGCCTTCACAGTATCTGTTCCATTTCTCTTCAGACTAATTGTAAATGTGTTTTTATCCTACCTATGTTGCAATGCGAAAACGTTACACTTATGTTGCAAATCTTGGTGTAGGTGTTGTGCAATCTACAGGCACACTTTGCGGAGGGTGAGGCAGTGAGCTGTACCGTTGTCAGCTGTGTCAAGGCATCAGGAAAGGCCCACCTTCATAATGTCTCTATGATAGGTATGTGTGTTGATAGTTGTTCCAGTATTCTTCATCTGGTTTCTGAAATAGTGTTAACTTTCCTTTCTTCACCCAGTAACTGGAGGTGCTGGGAGATTCAGAATTTCTCTCTCTTTCCCCCCCCACTCCTTCTGTTCTCCCTTTCTCTCCTTCTCTCCCCCCTCCCCCTCATTCTCTTCCCCCTCTCCCTCCTTCTCTCCCCCCTCCCCCTCATTCTCTTCCCCCTCTCCCTCCTTCTCTTCCCCCTCTCCTTCCTTCTCTTCCCCCTCTCCCTCCTTCTCTTCCCCCTCTCCTTCCTTCTCTTCCCCCTCTCCCTCCTTCTCTTCCCCCTCTCCTTCCTTCTCTTCCCCCTCTCCCTCCTTCTCTTCCCCCTCTCCTTCCTTCTCTTCCCCCTCTCCCTCCTTCTCTTCCCCCTCTTTCTTTGAATTCTTCTTCCTCTCTCTCCCCCTTCTCTTCCCTTCTAGGTCCAGTGGAGCAGCCAGCTGTTGGTGACATGGTGGTGGGCAAGATACGACAGGTGATCCCTCACCATGCCCTCATTGTGGCCATCCCAGGAGGAGTGGGGAGGGTGGACATCACCGATGTTACTGACCACTACTGTGACAACCCCTTGGAAACAGTGAAGGAAACAGACAGTTTTGTGAAGTGAGTGCCCCCTCCTCCTCTGAGCTCTGGGGAGTGAACTTGCCTAACCTGTAGCTGCTTGATATTTGTGTGTCATGAGTCTGTTGAACTCAAACCAACTCCTCCTTCCTCCTCTGGAGACAGTGAGGGGACGACCAGATGGGGTTGTAAAGTGAGTGGCGACTCCTTCCCCCCCTCCCTGAGCTCTGGGGAGTGAACTTGCCTAACTTGTAGCTTTGTGCACCACAACTCTGTTGCAATTGAACCGACTCTTTCTCCCTCCTCTGGAGGTTTTGTAGTGGTCCCAGACTGTAGTCACGTCTTCCTGCTGGAAAGAATTGTAGTGGTCCCAGACTGTAGTCACATCTTCCTGCTGGAAAGAAGGGTCACCTTTGTAGTGGTCCCAGACTGTAGTCACGTCTTCCTGCTGGAAAGAAGGGTCGCCTTTGTGGTGGTCCCAGACTGTAGTCACGTCTTCCTACTGGAAAGAATTGTAGTGGTCCCAGACTGTAGTCACGTCTTCCTGCTGGAAAGAAGGGTCACCTTTGTAGTGGTCCCAGACTGTAGTCACGTCTTCCTGCTGGAAAGGAGGGTCACCTTTGTAGTGGTCCCAGACTGTAGTCACGTCTTCCTGCTGGAAAGAGGAATTATCTTAGACCGACCAGTCTTGTGTGCTAGGCTCAAGATGGGCTCACTTTATTTTGTAAGGATGCCCAGGCATGACCTTGTTTCGCTCCCCCCACCCCACACCCCCTCCTCCCTTTTTCTTTCCTTGAGCTGTGAGGCCAATATTGATATAGCTGCTTAACCCCCCCACATTTGTTCATCTTGCAATCCAGCCAACATCTCCTTCCCTCTGTCTGTCTTCCTTGCCTTCTTCAGATGTTGTGTGGTTGTAGTGGACGAGGACAAGGTTGATCTCTCACTGCGTGCCTCCCGAACAGGGGAGCAGGTGAAGGAAGAGGCTGACACACCTCCTGACCCAGAGATTACATCACTGGAGGATTTGGCCGAGGGAGATGTGGTCAGGGGGTATGTGAAGGCTGTGACCAATGTAGGGGTGTTTGTGAGGTAAGCAAGAGAAGTCTGATGGTCCTTACTTCTGTTATAGTCATTTTAGTTTTAAGTTTTAGTTTTTGTGCAGCTTAAGAACAGATACATGCACCATGCACTTTTCCTAGTTTTCTTTCTCCTAATCTTTACCTAGCCTTCCCCCCTTCCTTCCTCCTCTTCCCTCTCCTCCTCTTCTCCTTCATCCTCTCCCCCATCTTCCCCTTTCTCCTCTTTCCTTACCCTCCTTCTCTCCCCCCTCCTGTTCTTTCTATTCCCCCTCCCCTTCCCCCTTCCACCTTTCCCCTCCCTGTATAGACTTGGTCGTCAGGTTGATGGTCGCGTGAAAATCACACATCTCAGCGATGGGTTTGTAAAGAACTTCAAAAAACTTTACTCTGTTGGGGAGTTGGTGAAAGCCAAAGTTCTAGAGTGAGTACCAGAATAAAGCTACCTCACTTCAAACAAGATATGGTTGAATAAATCCATCCTCACTTTCAACCAAGAATGAGTGTAGTTGTTATGGTTGAATAAATCCATCCTCACTTTCAACCAAGAATGAGTGTAGTTGTTATGGTTGAATAAATCCATCCTCACTTTCAACCAAGAATGAGTGTAGTTGTTATGGTTGAATAAATCCATCCTCACTTTCAACCAAGAATGAGTGTAGTTGTTATGGTTGAATAAATCCATCCTCACTTTCAACCAAGAATGAGTGTAGTTGTTATGGTTGAATAAATCCATCCTCACTTTCAACCAAGAATGAGTGTAGTTGTTATGGTTGAATAAATCCATCCTCACTTTCAACCAAGAATGAGTGCAGTTGTTATGGTTGAATAAATCCATCCTCATTTCAACCAAGAATGTTGTAGTTGAATAAATCCATCCTCACTTCAACCAAGAATGAAATACAGCTGTTATGGTTGCTGTGTATCACTCAGGGTTGACCCAGTGAAGGGAGCAGTAGAGCTATCCTTGAGACTTTCCCACGTGGATCCTGTTGCTGCTAAATTAGAGAGGAGGAGGAAGGGGAAGAGGAAAGGAGGGAGAGGGGGAGAGGAGAAGGCCGCTGCCACCAGAAAAGGAGGGAGGAAAGTGACCAAAGTGGAGTCCGCCAGTGATGAGGATAGTATGGAGCTGAGGTATGAGCAGTGAAACAAGGACTAGCTGGTTTGATCAAAAAATGATTCCCAATTGATCAGCAAGGTGCTCAATGGGAGTACTTATAATGTCAAGTCCCCTCTCAGTGCAGTTAAGGCTGGCTCAACTTTTTTTTCTAGTTCAAAAAGTGTGCATGCATGGTGTTTTAAAGCCATTCTGATTGCTAACAACTACACCCCTGGGTCTAGCAAAGGTAATATTTGTGTCCTACATACCCCAAAGAGTAACCACAAACACTCCGTTTCCATGGTTACGACCCCGCCCACTGTAAACAAAACAATGATTATTGCACACTGTTTGCAACTATTTCTTAAAACGCGGATTGTGAACACCAAGTAAATTGCAGCAATTTTGGCACCGTTGGAAAGATTACCATCTGAAGAACACGAATGTCCCTGGAAACTGGGTACAGCACCCATCATAAACTAAATAAAAGCCGAAAAGTGCCGATTTTTAGGCTAAAACGGACTAACACTTGCGCATTACCACTTACCTTGGCTTGTACGATTTATCTATGCGCTGTTTCCAACCGGATCCTAGTACAACTACTGCAGAGAAATCGTTGAAAATTTCAGCTCAAAATAGCTTTATTCTACAATCCGCAAAATGGCACAAAGTTACACTGTTCACTACCAGCTGGCTCAGTGCGGCTTGCATATGAATCTAATTATGCCTAAAGCTGCGCCCGAGTACGTCAACAGTGAATTATTATTATTACTATTAGCGAGCCCTCAGGTCCACTTCAGGAAATTCAGTGCTAGATCAAGCCAAGAGAGAGGGTAAAAGGTCAGCTCGTCGATCTTCAGGCTGTCAGACCTGTTACAGATAGTAATTGGACTCTGTACCATCGCTAGCATAGAGATAGTAGCACTAAAAAAAAAGAGCTACCGCCACGTGCATGTCATCCTTTCCACTGTACTCCAAGCATTTAGATTTACACACGAGACACTCGCTGAGGCTAGCTATGGCGACGCCACAGCTTACACTGGTAAGTTATACAGCCTACTTCACACGACCTACGTGGCAAACACAGAACCACACCTAAGGCTTCTACACTAATTGCAAATGTAATCGAATTAAGCGGTTAGGTAATTAGATAAATGCAGAGGCGCGCGTGGAGGCGTGCGCACACTTGTACAGATTCGCCAAAAAAAAACTGAGCCAGCCTTAACTGCACTGAGCTGAAGATGTCTGTGATTTGTCGTTCATACGTACCATTATGTTTACATGCATCTTCTACCGACCTTCATTGTTGTTTGGCGGTATGACCTTGTACGCACATGAGTCTTCTACCACTGTTATTGAATCTCATGATGCAGTTCAGATGACGACGACTCCTCATCTGATGAAAGCTGTATGGAGGTGGCCAGTGAGGGGGAGGAAGGAGAGGAGGAGGATGAGGAGAGGCCTTCATTGCAGCTGACAGGGGGGTTCCAGTGGGACGCATCAGTTGTGGGAGAAGGAGAAGGGGGTTGGGACAGAGAGCAAGCTAGCGGTGGCAGTGAGAGTGAGGGAGAGGCAGAGGGACTAGAGGAGGGTGACAAGGTGGGATAGTGCAGTGGTCTCCATTAATGGCTGCATGTTATATTCCTAGAGACATTTGTACACTGTGCATAGTCAGAGTTCATCCAGAGGAGGTCCGACACTAGTGATGTCATATACATCAACATGTGATCCTCATTGCCAAGTTAATTGCTAACCTGCTGCATCAGAAGCTTCCAGTCTGCTGGGTTCATTTGGGTGGGGGGTATTTTCGACCATGCTGAAGCTGTCTATTTGGTTGAGATCAATCCCCACTGTTCATCTAGGTCTCAACAGCCACATAAATGCTGTTTGGAGGTCACAAAGGCATGCAATGTTACTTCTGACTGGCGAGACACTTTCACCATCACGAAAAACCCCCTAAACCCATCTTGATCTTTGCGCACAGCGTTTCCGATTGTTGTATCGATGGTTTTTAGTCCTTGGAATGTTCATTAATGCATAGCGCACGTGACTGTGTTGGACCTCCTCTGGAGTTCATCATACTGTAGTCTGTCACATGGCACTGTTTTGGTGGGTGTGGCCAGACAGTCATGTGATATTGATTGTGTGTATACGTTCACATTAATGAACTACTTCCCAAACTGATAGTTTCCTCCCCTCCCCACCCCCTCCCGTCACCCCCTCTCCTCATCGCTCTATTAGCCAAGCTCCAAGAAGTCTAGAAGACAGAAGAGGGCTGCCAAGAAGGCAGAGGAGGTCCAGATCTATTCTGTAAGTATACCACCAAGTAGTCTCTCAGTCCCAGACCAAAAACCAACTCTAATGCAGATGAGGTCTGGGAACGAGACTAACCACCAAGGTTACGGGAATCAAATGTGTTTGTCTATGAATATGAGATTGTGACCAGTCACTTGTGACATGCATTGGGATGACAGCTAGTGTTTGCACATGTCACACATGTGGTGGCAGTTAAAATCACATACCGTGAGGTGTATTGAGAACTAACCACACTCATCTAATCCTTCTTGGTGCAACTGCCACTGAGAGATTGCCATCAAAGGCTTAGTAGTGTCTTTGATCTTCTTTTGATCTTTGCTTGTTCTCTAATCCCAACCCTAACCCTAATCCCACCCTCTAACAATGCATTGTTGGCATACCTGGACATGTATAGCGAGTGCTCCACTGCTCTCTCTCAACACAGACAGAGCAAGCGTTACTGGATGTGGACCGTGAGCCGGAGTCAGCGGATGACTTTGATCGGCTGCTGTTGACCCACCCAAACAGTTCTGCTCTATGGGTGCAGTACATGGCCTTCTACCTGCACACTGCTGAGGTGGACCGAGCAAGAACCGTGGCAGAGAGGGCACTCAAGACCATCTCTTTCAGGTGAGCTGGAGCCCAAGGTATGGCTGGATGTGGCTTCTTTAACAGGCAGTGTGCGCTAGTAGTAAGGCAAAGACTTCCTCCTCTTCTACTCCCACCCACCATTCTTGTCCTGTTCTCCTCTCTCCTATCCCCTCTTCCTTCCCTCCTCTTCCCTGTCTCCCCTTTCATCTTCATTCTTCTATCTTCCCTACTCTCTCTTCTTTTTCCACCTCTTCCCACTATTCCCTTTCTTCCTTGCTTCAATCTCCTCCCTTTTCCCCCATTTCCTTCTCTCCTCCCTCTTCCCTCTTCCCTCTCCCCTCCCCACTGCACTTGTCTTTAATTCACATGTCTGCACACACACACACACACACACACACACACACACACACACACACACACACACACACACACACACACACACACACACACACACACACACCCCACACACACACACACACCACACACACACACGCACGCACACACACACACACCACACACACACACACACACACACACACAGGGAGGAACATGAAAAGTTGAACGTGTGGGTGGCTCTTATGAACTTAGAAAACCTCTACGGCAGTCAGGAGACGGTGGTGGGAGTATTCGAGCGAGCACTGCAGCAGAATGAGCCCATCGATGTCTTCTTCAGACTAGTAGCCATCTATGAGAGATCCAAGAAGATGGATGTAAGATGTGTGTGTGTGTGTGTGTGTGTGGAGGGGGGGGGGACATTTTATAAGCCACTGCTTAACAGTTTCACTAGTACTGTTCCTCCCTCCTTCCCCATACCCTTCCCCACAACCTTATTTTAGCTTGCTGAGCAACTGTACCAGACCATGGCAAAACGTTTTAGCACCTCTCTGAGAGTGTGGGCACAGTATGGCCACTTCCTAATGAGAAGAGGCAAGCAGGAGGCAGCCAGGCCTCTCCTGCAGAGGAGCTTGAAGAGTCTCTCCAACAAACAACAACGTAAGAGAAATTCACAGAAATAGTTTTGAACTCCTTCACATCTATCCAGACACTAAATCATCTTCCCTTCACATCTATTGCCTCCACTTTCCTCCACTTTTTGCCCTCTCTCTGTTCCTCCGCACATTTACTCCTTACTCTCTCCGCTTTTGTCCTCTCCTGTGCATGCCAGATGTCGACATCATATCAAAGTTTGCACAGTATGAGTTCCGCTATGGAGAGCCAGAGAGGGGGCGCACCATGTTTGAGAGTCTCCTGAGCAGCTACCCTCGGCGGGTGGACCTCTGGTCAGTCTATGTTGACATGCTAACCAAGCTGGGAGACAAGGGAAAAGTCAGGTAGGCTATATTCATGTTGACAAGTTTCGTTCATGTGATGAAACCACATTTTGACACTGATTTTGTCAGTAGTCAATCTGGAACATCTAGTGCACCAGTCAATGTAGGCCAGTACCATATGACCCTCTTCACATGTGTAATCATTGATGAAAACGGTCCCAGGAAATGAAACTTCCATGCATCTTGATATCTTGTCAGTAGTCAATCTGGAATATTGTATACACTGGTGTACAATGTGATGTACATGTATGGATACACCTCCAAACATGTAGACATTGCTGACCAATCCTACCCAGAGTATTTGAGTTTAACCATGTGATGCTCAACTTTACATTAGTAGACCATGCTGTCTTGTGTACAGTACACGCACGCATGCTAGTTATAGATCAGATGCTGCTGACGGTTTTTTTCCGTTTGAGGTGCAGGATAATGACTTCTCTGCCTGCGCTTTTAGGTTGGAGCTACTCAAAACCATTTTGTACAAACCCCCTCAAAAACGTCTTGTTGAGGATTATCCATATGTTACTACCCTCCTCCATCTTGTTTTTGATCTGATACGTATAGGGAAGTGTTTGGCCGAGCAATCCATTTGAAGATCTCTGCCAAGAAGATGAAATTCATTTTCAAGCGCTATCTCGAGTTTGAGAGGCAGCATGGCAGTCCTGCCGGTGTGGAGGCTGTCAAAGAGAAAGCAAAAGCATATGTTGAATCAAGAACTATGGATTAACTGACATTATGTGTATGTGTGCTACTTTTTTTGCATGTGTACGTATGCAGAGGTTTTTAGGTTGGTTGTCTCAGGTTAATGTAAGCATGGCCTTGTTCCCAGACCCATTTTTTATTACACTCATAATAGTAGAATAAAAACAGGGGAGGCCTGGGAATGAGGCTACTGTAAGTGTATGCACTTGGGTTTACAACAAAGACAGGAAAAGACCAAGAGAGAATGGATGCAGAATTATTTCTGGGGAAAGAAGTGTTGCTAGTTCATGTCAGGCTCTGAAAAGGTAATTTGTTATGTTATCTGTTTTTGAGTCAGACGACAAGACACGAACAGGTGACACGCTGACACCAAGCACAGAAAGGATCCACAGATCCACAACAAAGGGTCAGAGAAAACGACTGGGGGCCAGGGGGTATATTCGTGCGTGGCAATACCTATGTATATCTGCACACACCTGCACACATTTATACATGAAGCCTCTGGTAGACATGACTGACCCTAGTCCATTAACCTCACTTTTGTACTCATCTGTCACTGTAGCAACAAACAAGACCTTCCTCCTTTACTGCTAGTGTACTTTCCAAAAGGAAGTAGCTGCAAGGTGTGGAGCCTGTGAATGAGGCTAGGCATATGTGCACACTCAAGCAAACATATTACATAGTATACCCAAGTATGGGCTCTCCAACTGACCCTAGTCCCATTAACCTTACTCATTTTATCAGTACACATCTATCACAGTAGCAACAAACAAGACCTTCCTCATTACATAGTGTGCATGAACTTTCTAAAAGGAAGTAGCTATCTACTGCTGGTGAGCTATTAAAGTAGTCATGCAGGCTTTGTTGGTGTCAGTTCTGTTCAGAGAGTGATGTGGTTGAAGGTGGTGCTGCTAGTTCTGTCTCTCTCCCTGCTGGGACTGGGAGCTGCCCAGGAGTGTGAGGGGTTTGTGGGGGTTCTGGGAATGACTCCAGACCAGCTGAAGAAGGAGATTCGAGCAAATGTAGCAACTGCACTCAGAGAGGGTGCGGTCACAAGCAGTGGAAATGAGTCATCTATAGTTCTGGGAGAACTCAACAGTACATTGATGGAGAAAATTGTGGACACTGTCATTGAGAGACGTCTTGCTATTGCTGTGGAGGAAGTTATTACAAATATTTCTAACTCATTTGAACAGCTCCTCTCCCCCATCATGACCCAGCTCCACCTCTTGCGTCTTCCCGGAAGCACCCCCAGCCACCCTGCTGTCTCCTGCAGGGAGATAAAGGAGCTCAGCCCCACTGCTCCCTCTGGCTACTACTGGCTCAGGGGCACAGGTGACTCCTCTGTTCACATGTACTGTGACATGAGCAGGTCGTGTGGGGGGGTCACAGGAGGCTGGATGCAAGTGACCAAAATCAACATGACCAACAGCAGCCACACATGTCCTGCAGGACTGAAACTGCTCACCACTCCAAAGAGACTCTGTGCAATGAACATTGATGGAGGTGGCTGCTCCTCTGCAACCTTCAACCTTCATGGCATACGATACACACACGTGTGTGGTAAGATCATTGGCTACCAGCAGAAGTCACCAGATGCATTCTGGCCCTATTACAATAATCGGCGTCTCACAATTGATGACAACTATGTAGATGGTATTAGCCTCACACATGGACGTAACCCCAGGAAACACATCTGGACTTTTGCAGGTGCTCTTGGTGAGGTTCATACCTATCAATATGTCTGTCCCTGCACCAACATCCACAACCCAGTGACCACCCCCATCCCACCCTATGTGGGGAGTGACTACTTCTGTGACACTGCTAGTGAAAGTCATTACCAGCATGTATTCTACCCCAATGATCCTCTCTGGGATGGGCAGGGCTGTGGTCGACTGAACACCTGTTGTTCCTTCAACAACCCTCCATGGTTCATGAAAGAGCTACTCTCCTCAAGTAGCGATGACATTGAGATGAGGCTGTGTGCTGATCAGCTACGTACTGATGAAGACATACCTGTTGAAGTCATTGAACTTTATGTGCAGTAGTTTAGCCTCATTCCCAGTCTCTCCTCACTAAGTGCGTAGTACAAACAAGTGCTTTGTAGTATCCATACCAATGCATGTAGTAAATTGTGATGATACTTTAACAACAGGATTTAAACTCTCTATTACTCAACACTCAATCCAAAGGCTTTTAATCTGTACTGAGGACAAACCCATTCCTATGGGAGATGTATGCTAAACCTTCAGACTCACAATCACAGTATAGCTACTCACTCCAAGAATATATCTTTTCTGCAAGCCATGACATGTTATATATGTAGCTAAAAGCTTAAAGCAGTTCAGGCAGACCAATAGTAGCTGCACATGGCTACCTTATAGCCTAACATATGTTGCATATTTTGCTACTGAACTGTACAAACCCAAAACCTAGTGCCTTTGTGCTACTAAAAGGAATGGCGGTCAGGTTTTGTCAGTGGTACAATTGCAAGGGGTAGTTGATCCTTTGTTGTATGTGTTCTCAGTCCTGTATGTATAGCTCACAGAGTGGTGTGGTTCTTATCTCTGTCCTTCTCCCAGCTGGGGCTGGGAGCTGCCCAGGAGTGTGAGGAATTTGTGGGGGTTCTGGGAATGGCTCCAGACCAGCTGAAGGAGGACATTCGAGCATATGTGGCAGCTGAACTGAGGCAGGGTGCGGTTATGGACAGTGGAAATAAGGCACGTAGCTAGCTGCTTCCACATCACAACAGTACATATTGGAGTTTTGATTTTCACTTAGGGATCATTCCAGGACCAATTTCTATTTATCATGCATTTATTCGCAAGCTTCCATTGACCAACTTTCAAATTTGATATTTTTGCACATGAGCTTGTCCTACCCTTCCCCCCCCCAGGTGAGGACTAGTCTTGTGCCCAGACCCCACACCAGCCTTGCGTGAGCTAGGTGGGGTCTGGGCACGAGACTAGGTGAGGACTGTCTCTCTGGGTCATTGTAAAAGCTGGACTCTGAACTGGACTCGTGGACTGGACTTTGGGCCAATATTTGGACTGAGTTTTGGACCGATGCAGAGCTCCACAATGACCATTTCCCACTCCGAATCAGTTATCTAATCTAGAGCAGAGGTTCTGTTGTTCTCTGTGAATATTGACATAATGTAAATGTGCTTTGTAATTGACAACAGGTTACCTGAGACTTCAGTTCTGTACTGAGAACGGTTCAAGAGGGCAGAGTAAGCATGCAGGAGTATCTCTTAGTTTTTCACGAGAGCGGAGGTAGTACAAACATTTGTCACGATCTCTGAGGACCTGGGTTGATTTCTTTGGGCTGGTGCCTGATGGTGAGGCTGAACTGTGCAGCAAATAAACTATACCACTCACGAACCAATCATTACCACCTTCAAGATAGCTATAAGAATGCTGTTGTCTGTTACAGCCACAATACCATAACCTACAAATTATGCTCTTGAGCAAATGTCTTGGGCCATGCAACGCTAAGCCACACCCACACCCACTCTGTTGTTGCATGAATATAGACTACACTAATTGCCAAATGTGCCTTGGCCACAGTAGGCGTACCAACATGGGTCTTGGACCTTGCAATCCTGATCCACATGCACACCACTCTCTTGCTGCATGTACTTGTCACATGGTCTAAGGTGCCTTTGCCAAGGCCCAGGGCACTTTAAACAACAGTTTTAGCCACTTACATCAGGTAACATCAAGTGCCTCAGTCCATAGTCCAGTCCACGAGTCCAGTCCACGAGTCCAGTCCAGAGTCCAGAGTCCAGCTTTTACAAAGACCCTTTTCGGAAAAATCGAGAGGGGTCTGGGCACGAGACTAGGTTTTAGCCAGGTAACATCAAGTGGGTCACTCTAAAAGTAGGAACGGGAAATGGGAAATGAGAAATGGGAAACGAGGAAATGGGGAAATGGAACAGGTCTAAAGCTGTTGCACACTGATTCCTCCTCCACTCAGTGCATGCATACTATAATTCACACACAGTAATTATATTCTCTACAGAGCTGGTGTGTGTATCCACTGAAGAATGATCGCAAACAGGCATTTTGTGAACTTCTATTATAGATGCAGTTTGAATGGTACATGCTGTTTCAAATCATGGTGAGACAGATATATGTACACCAGAACAATGAAGACTGAAGCCTCAAAATGACTCCTTGTAGTCTATAAAGTTGGAACAAAGTATGAACAATTCACAGAAATCTAACAAGCTGCCAAAAGTGAAGCACATCAAGCGCCTCAGTCCCACCTCAGGCTCGGTCCATAGTCCAGCAATGACTCCTCTCCTCTGAGGCGCACGCAATTATGCGCATGCGCTATAGGTCTAGGCCAAACGCACAACACGTGTTACGTGTGCTCGCCAGCGTCTGATAAGCTGAAGGGAAAACGATCGAGGTAAACACACTGAAAGTTGATATTTTGCTGTGGAAGTTTGTCTGATTCTTTCTTTCCTGCTTACTGTAACCACAGCCGGACTATTTCGGGAGATCCACGATGTCTCTCGGTAGCCGTGGTAGGGGGAGAGGCGCACTAAGCTTACTCCGGACTCCGGGAGATGGCGGTACCGACCAGCAAGGAGGATCGGGATACAAGCTGATGGAGGCGAGGGTGACGGAAATCGTGGACGTGGACTCCTTCTGGGCCCAGATTGGAACAGGTGGGGGCTGTTGTGCATAGCCTTAGGTTATCTTGTGTCAGTGTTTCTGTATTTCACCAACAGTTTTATTGTATGAACTGCTCCGGCATTTATTTGGTAGTAGGATGAGTGTGAATGACCTCCATGCTAGCTGCATGTGTTTGGTCACATTCTGTACATGTACAAATGTCTCGTGTAAGCCGTGTCCCCAGATCATCAACCCTCCTTGCCTCATACCCAGGTCATGTGCAAGGAGGGAAAAGTGGCCTGGTATCCACTGTACGTGCATGCGCAACTACCCCATGGTTTTATGAGGTGTTGTATACTGTTGTTAACAAGCTGCTAACCTTCTCCGCTAATACTAACCTTTGCGAGTCAGGTGTTTCTTCCTTCTGCAAGGATGCCTTCCAACAACCATATTCTGTAGAAACAATGACAAGGGAGCCATAAGCTGTTTGCTTGCAAGATTTATCCACATGTTCATTCGTTGCATCAAAGCTCTATCATAGCTATGGCATGTGAATGGTGTCCTTTGAAGTTGACAATTGCCTTGAACAAGGTGAAGCAGATGGTTGTTTTGGCAGCAGTGGTAGTTCTGACTCAGAACGTGTCTCGTAGGAAGCAGAACCCTACACTGTAACCTTCCAGCAAGTAAATTAAGTTGGCTGCAATGGAGTTGCATGTAGCTTACCAAGGGAACTTTATGCATGTGTGAGCAGTAGATACCAGGCCACTTTTTGTGCGGCATGGGAGGTCTTCATCTGAGTCTGTGCATGCATGTATCTATTGTCTGTCTATCAATTGAAGTATGCAAGTTTTACTTATCACACGCTAAGTTTTATTTACCCTACTGACACGTGCACTCTTTACGTGCTAAACAATGGAGGAGGACAGAAGATAGCGACAAGGTAGGGATTGATATAGAAGATGGTTAACTGTACAACAGATAAATGGTGTCAAGAAGATGTGTGATCTAGCATCAGAGTGATGTAATTTATGTAATCATGAGCAGGGAAGGGGGGAGTCCAACATTGTTGTATGGAACCTCCTCAACAAAGATGGGCTTCCTAACTTCTCAAAACTTTATCTGCACGAGACACATTATGCATATGGACCTAGTATGAGTACGAGACGTACAGAGGTATGAGTACGAGACGTACAGAGGTATGAGTATGAGACGTACAGAGGTATGAGTACGAGACATACAGAGGTATGAGTACGAGACGTACAGAGATATGAGTATGAGACGTACAGAGGTATGAGTACGAGACGTACAGAGATATGAGTATGAGACGTACAGAGGTATGAGTACGAGACGTACAGAGGTATGAGTATGAGACGTACAGAGGTATGAGTACGAGACGTACAGAGGTATGAGTACGAGACGTACAGAGATATGAGTATGAAACGTACAGAGATATGAGTATGAGACGTACAGAGGTATGAGTACGAGACGTACAGAGGTATGAGTACGAGACGTACAGAGGTATGAGTACGAGACGTACAGAGGTAAAGATATTGTTAGGAGTGCACATGTGCATCATGCTTGTATCATTGAGGAAGATCATTGCTTATAAGCGTACTCACAACACACACCAGTGCTAGTGTATATATGCGACTGGTAGCCTCTGTTCTCGGGCCTCCCCCACTCTTCAATACTTCTCTGCTTGTGTGTTATTGTCAGCACAAACTGAAGAATACATGAAACAGGAAAGAGTGCGGCTGGCGGACCAGCTTCTGCTTTCTGAGTCACCAGCCATCAGCTTTGTTCAGCACTTGACTCCTCCATACTTGGTGCTCCTAATCATCCCAACCAAAACGCACCTCTTCCGGAACTTCATTCCCAAACAAAACCGTCTTCTCCAATCAGCTAACTTCATTGCCATCATACTTGACTGAGTGTGACATACGTCATTCAAATGTCACAAATTGACATTCCCAAGTGTGACTGACACATATACATGTGTGTATACATCGCAAGAATAGATCCCTCATCAGAGCCTTGCACTAATGCACTCAGCAAAGAAGGAAATTCTTGCAAATTTCACGTCTGCATATTTATCCTTGCAAGAAACTGTCCTGATGAGTAGACGTAGTTACTGCTATCCTGATGCAGGCCAGCCTGGCTTTTTTCTCACCTTAAGTTGAGAGGAACCACTGCACGCTAAGATTGACCATGATAATTACTTAACCCCAAAGCATGTTACAAAACATCTAGGACTGCCTATTACAGGAAAATGTGGTTCGCTTGTGTGAACACAACATGTTTTGAGCTAGCCTGAGCAAGCTTGAGTGAGTGCTTGCAAACAGCAGAGGTCAGCAGGGGTCAGACTTAGCGAGCAAATAGCTGCATTGTGTGGTAACTCTGGCAGGGACTGCCTTCTGTTTCTCTGCATTCGTGATGATTTGTCCAAGGTGTGTCACAAGTCAGACGGCTGGACATCTTCCAACCATTTCTTGATTTGACCAAACAATCTTGACTCTAGTCGGTCAAATGGTCTGAACGTGGCGATATCCTTGTCTTTACCGACCACAGCGTGTGATTGCGTAGTAAAACAATCACAAATGAGAAGATCAAGATGATGTGTTTCATGTTTTGTGTATTATCTCCAGTTATAAAACAGCTACAGACTTCTAATAAAAAGCAGTGGAGAGTACCTTAGCCTTTGCCCAACTTCACGGTAGTTTTGAAACAGAAATAAACTGTAAATTGAAGCAGAAATAAACCGTAAATTGAAGCAGAAATAAACCGTAAATTGAAGCAGAAATAAACCGTAAATTGAAGCAGAAATAAACCGTAAATTGAAGCAGAAATAAACCGTAAATTGAAGCAGAAATAAACCGTAAATTGAAGCAGAAATAAACCGTAAATTGAAACAGAAATAAATTGTAAATGTTCACACTGGAAGTTGTTACTTTTGGTACCTATAACTTGATACCATATAGCAGGAAACTTACGAGGGAGAAAACTTCCTGTGAAATAAGATTTTGTGGAGAAAAGTTCGCGGATTGCTCGCTGGTGCCACCAATTGTGCATAGGTGTGGCCGGCCGGCCGTAGATTAATAAAACCTCAAGTGCACGTGAGACTTTTAAATCGAACAGAAACTGTGCCTTGTGTGCTTGAACCAATCAAAGTCTGGGAGTGAGACTTTGGCTTTGGTCGGCCAGGAAACTCTTTGGAGAAGTAGTGAACTGAGGCTATGACACCACACTTCACAGATCATTTTCCGATTTTCACCTTCTCCTCGGGGTGAAGTGCTCATACGCTCCACGCTTCTGCTTCCCTCCTGGTTTGTTTGATCCACCTCCATGTTTGCAGCTGTATTACTATACGAAGGTATAACCTGTGAAAGCGGGCCATCAGGCTTTGGTAAGCAGTTTTACTAAATCTTGCGGCTTGCATGGCTTCCACTGGGGCATGGCAGACCAACATTGCAGACCGAAATTGAAGGTATTTGGACTTTTTGTCTGACCATTTGTAATCATTAATAATCATCATTACATTACTTACATCACACCCCAAGATTGAAATAATGATTCACGATGTATAATACACGGGCCAGGGGAAACATTGGACGTCCAATCTGAGTGCATATTGGTTACTGCACCTAAGGAAACTTTCATTTACCAACAGAATGGGAAAGGGGTCACTGGAACTGAAGAATCACGTGATCAGTCATGTGTTGTAACAGCACTGAGTTACATGATGCCATATTTAATGCATCATGTTATAGCACCGAGTCACATGATGTCATATCCATGGCATCATGTTATAGCACCAAGTCACGTGATGTCATATTCATGGCATCATGTTATTGCACAGAGTCACGTGATGTCGTATTCATGGCATCATGTTATAGCACCGAGTCACATGATGTATTCAATGCATCATGTTATAGCATTGAGTCACATGATGTCGTATTCATGGCATCATGTTATAGCACTGAGTCACATGATGTCATATTCAATGCATCATGTTATAGCACCGAGTCACATGATGTCGTATTCATGACATCATGTTATAGCACCGAGTCACATGATGTCATATCCATGGCATCATGTTATAGCACCAAGTCACATGATGTCATATTCATGGCATCATGTTATTGCACAGAGTCACGTGATGTCGTATTCATGGCATCATGTTATAGCACCGAGTCACATGATGTATTCAATGCATCATGTTATAGCATTGAGTCACATGATGTCGTATTCATGGCATCATGTTATAGCACTGAGTCACATGATGTCATATTCAATGCATCATGTTATAGCACCGAGTCACATGATGTCGTATTCATGGCATCATGTTATAGCACCGAGTCACATGATGTCATATTCAATGCATCATTGCAAAGAATCCCAGCCAACGATATTATCAATGAACGCACACGTGTCAAAGCCTGATGTTTGTGCATGTGCATTGCAGAGTCTAGTTCCATTAACACAAAATGGCGGAGAAGCCCCTGCACCATGCATGCCTTGCTTCGACAGCAACATGCTCTCTTATCACAGACAACAGATTGTGTTCACCTGTTCTGTTGGCTTCCACCAAGTGTGTGGACAGCAGAGTGTTTGTAGGTGTACGTGGTGGGGCAAGGGCTCTTGCCACTGATTTCTCCTCCCACTTGCTCATCCATGGTCTGGACAAACTGGTATTTTTTTGTTTTTGTTTTCTGTTCAAGTCTAACCGTACCCCAAGTGGAAAGAAAACGGTGACTTGAATGCAGGTGACTTGAATGCAGGTGGACAAATCAGCTTTTCCTTCCATAAACTAGGCACGTATACGCATGCACATGATGTGCCTCACGCAGAGCACATGGGAAGTTGGTGGTGGACGTCTGGACGGAAATTATGGCGAAGCGTGGTCTCGACGATTTTGAGGACGTGAGTGGAGTTACTCGTGCATCACCCAACGTAAAGCGTTTTGCCAATGAAAAAGAGTAAGACATGTTCTCATTGCCCTTGGCATCATTCCAACCTGTTTATACAAGCTCACCTTTGTTGTGTAGTCTCCCTACTACGATGTCATGCTGTTCTCTGCCTATCCCGTTCACGGGCCGTCAGCGAGTGAAGTGAATCGCTTGTTGCTGGCGCGCAAGTCTTCTCCTTTCACTGTCGTCTTTCATCACTTAAACGTCTTCTGTACCTCTGGACACGTTCTCTGGCCTGGCGTTGTTGTCTCTCCTTTAAGTCTTCCATCGTATCGTGAGCTCAAGCGCACCAAGAGGGGCACGTGCCGGAGGGTACGTAAACTATACGTAAACTTGTTTACTTCAGTCGTAAACCCGTTACGGACAGACATACATACGTACATACAAGCACAACCTCTGACTAAGGCCGTATAAGTGACTGCCGCGCCTGCATGATTATGTGCCTCATGCTAAGGCGTTCGGCAATAAGTCATTAAGCTAAATCACTAGCTACACATAGTGCTGAAGCCTGGCTAGATTAGGGCAAAAGTGGAACGGGGAACAGGGGATCAGAGTTAGGTGCACAATCCAGCTTCTAACAATATGCATAGCCTTGCATGTAGAGTGAAGTGAAGCTTACTTGTTATTGCATAAACACTGTATGTCTAAGACCTATGGCGGGTGCTAATTGGTGGTAATTGAAGCCATGTAGAGGTGAGATGATACAAAGGCAGCCAACTTGCTGGGCAGAAGATGGCCATGCTACTATTGTGTATCTGTATCTGGGTTGTGTAAGAGCTAAGAACACCGCGCAAAGTCTTTTGAGAGACGTTGGTCGGTGTGGTAAAGAAGCACCATTGCCATCAAAAGTGCTGTGGAGGCATGGAATGTGCTGTATTGCAGCAAGCCAGTAGCTAAGTGCTCACTTCACTGAAGTGTCCAAGGACTTATAGCTCAGTGAGGCTGTACTGTATCGGTAGTCTGCTTTCAGAAGTTGTAGCTAATAGATCTAGCTTCTTTAAACTAGGATTGCTAACTTGTTCGCAATGTACAGACCTTAGCCTTTATACAAGGCTCCAGAGCTGCAAGTCAGGATGAAGTTTGTGTGGTCACTGAAGTGTCAACATTTTTGATCATAACTCAGGTTAGCAGTGGTTTAAAAAATATCTGATTTTCTCATTTTTTTGTGAAAGTACCTTCATGCTAAGATAGGTAGTTTGGGCACTGTAAAATCCTGTGTCACCATAGGTCCCATTTCACGATGGCAAATGTTTGGCCCTATATAGTCTCCGTAGATTACCTCTCAGCCTTAGTACTTTAACCAAAGATACTTCGATGACAACTGTGGTGTCAAACTTCAGTAAGTCCTCTCAGGCTTGGAAGAAAAGGCTAGAACATTGGACATACAGGTGCACTTTTATGGCTTTTCATTCATTCATTACTATATTTCTTTCCACTTGGGGTGTAATCGTTTTGTTTTGTTATGCAGTACTTTGTGTCCAGTGTCTCAGCGGCAAGTCGCTGATAACCACAGTAATTATTGGGGCCAGCCTAAGCTAGCCCCACACTAGCGTGACTGCAACAACTCTACAGATCTTGCCGAGCTTGCTCATGTTGGGGAAATAGCAGCAGTACTATGATTAATACATAGATCATTGATAACAGCCCTGTGTTTTAACTGCTTACAACTTTCTTAAAGAAATTGTCGGTAACTACTCCACTCATCGAGACAATCCTGGATACTATCAACAGTTCCCTGGTACTGACTGGAAAGATTTTCTGTCTGTTTATTGCCATACTCCATAAAGACCTCCAGTTCATCTGCGCTAGGGTTGTCCAAGAGTTCAGGCAATTTTGCTGGATTAAAAATGTCAAATGCAGCCATGACAGACTTGTCTTCAAATCTGTTTTCCAGGTTCTTAATCAGACGACTCAGATATGGCTTTCGAATACTGTTACAAAAGTAATCCTCTGCAAGGTGACTTGGTTTTTTAATCTCAATTCCTGCATGCTGAAGCTGGTCCAGAAATGTCCGTAAGCTTTTGAGGTTGACACCATCAGATGTTTTCAGTTGCTCTAAGGAGCGAATAGTAGATGAGAGCATCCTGGGGATAATACTGTAGTCACAATCAGGAATCTGGAAACATTTGGACAAGTGAGACACATGTGGTAATGCATCACACATCAGTAACATTGTGCACACAAATCTGTACTCAGACACCAAGCTGTTTAATCCCAGTTCCTTAGCTTCTGATCTCTCTTCTCCTTCTCTTTGTAGACTTACAACAGATGAAAAGCATGCCTTTAGTCTATTTACACTGCGCTCTACACTCGAGTTGAACTAGGAGCAAGCAGCTTTCCTTTTTCTTGTAATAGGCTCTGGATAGCCTGTAACCCTGCTATACGTACAGCACTGTTGTCAAAAAAAGTCAAACAATTGGCGAAGAATGCTATTGAATTTTTTAACATATGGAATAGCATCTCCAGCTTGTGATGAAGTGAGGTTAAGCCTGTGTGCTGCACAATGAACACCAATTGCTGATGGTGTAATTCTTTTGAGACGTGCAACCACACCATTATGACAACCAGCCGTAGTGGCAGCTCCATCAGTTCCGATTCCTCTCATTTTTCTCATGTCAAGCCCAGCCTCATCTGTAAATTCACACACACGATTAGTAATTGTTGTTGCACCAACACTATGCATGTGTCCTGGTCCATATCGGTGGAAGATATTAGTGCTGCTCACCTCTGGCTGTAGTACATCAACTACTTTAACCCTTTAAACCCTATAGTACACTTTTGATAACGTCATACTGCGGGTGCTGTGCACATGGCAGCTGCTAGGCTTGGCTGCAAAATGACCGTGGTTGGCACCGGGTGGGCCAACTCTTGGCCTGGCTGCATGAGCAGGCTTAGAAAATGCTACTCTCACCTTTCAGGGGGTTCATTTCTGGCAGGGAAGGCTTCTTGGGCTCTAAGCGGGTGTTTGCCAATCGAGAGTGCTGACCATTGCATGCTCGTTAATGAGGGGGCGTGGTTAAGGTCACGTGTCTGCTTGCTAAGGCTGGAAGTGGAGTTGGGCTCAGTTTTGGAGTCAGAGCTTTGACAGAAATGGAGATACGGTGCGTTAAAGGCATGTTTAGGCTGAAAGTAATCTCCAGTGAAAAAAATTCAGTGTTTAAAGGGCTAAGATAGTGCGATTTTAGCTCTTCAGTAGATTTATTGATGAAACGTCCATGTATTGCAAGCTGCTCTGTTACTGTACAATCCATAGTTTCGTCGAACATAAGGGCAAAGTGATCGGACTCCTTCATTTCTTCCAAAATACTATTTTCAATGACCTCTGACATAATGAAAATCATTTCTTGAATGGTTTTATCACTAGTGTAGGTAGCATTCCTAGCTATACTAATCTTCGCTTTGACATCAACACCAAGCAATCGACGTGAACAGGATTCCGTGAGTGCCCACACGCAATTAAGTTGTGTCTACCTCGCATCTACCCTTGACGTCATGCATGTGATAAAATGTACCAGGCTCTCCCCCTTCTTAGCGGGGAGAGCCTGGGAACGAGGCACTCTTGACCCTGCTTATGCCCCCCCTTGAAAATTTCTAAATGAAACCCTGTTACAAATAACTTACCCCTTTAGTGCCTCCTCTTTTTGAGGGTTAGTCATTTTGTGAAATATCCCTCGATACACCCATCCCTGGGTCCCCGCCACAGGGTGTTTTTCCATAACGGGGACCCCACCCTCCCTTGTCACCACCGCCTCCACCCAGGCTTTGAAATTGTCGGCGACTACAGCCGGTGGCAGAAGATCTGTGGAATAAAAATAATAACATGGCAGGACACTTTCAGTAGGTGCAAATTTTCATGGTTTTTGCGGACTGACCTGCTTCCACAAAAATAAAGAAAGGAATGGGTGTTAATCGAAGAGCTCATAAGCTCCTGTTGCAATATTGAAACCTTTCCAACAAGTAACAGAAATTGTCTGGCTCCAAATACCCCCCCAGTGTCAATGCTTCACCCTCTTCTTATTAACCATTACACCCGATAGCGGCCAAATGTGCCCGCACTTTGCTTCTGCTATTTATCCAGATCGAGTTAGTTATTACGTGCAACAGGAAGTCAATTGAAGATAATTAGCTGCAATGGACTTATATTGGGGAAAATCTTTTTGGTTTGCAATGGAATGGCCAATCCCTAGCCTCATTCCCAGGCCCAGCGCGTTCGTTGCTTGCAGTACGAAATTCGCGCAGAGGGCCTGGGCTCGTTCATCACGTGATGCGTTCCGCAGCTTACATCACGACCCTTCTGCTAGAATCAGTGATGTCATAGATGAGCTAGCGCCTTGTTTACTGTTGAAAGAGGCCCCCCGAGATCACAGTAATGGTTCGGGTGCGAACCTACCTAAGTGTTAAAAGTCTCGGCAGCGCAAGAGCACAAGCTACCATGCTTAGCTGGATAGTAGACGTATATATTCAGATACCTTGGCCACATCGTGTTACTAGGTTGAACCTGGATTTCGATTCCTCGTCTTCTTCAGCTCGAGTTGACTATTGTAGTCTACCGTATGCGCGTGACCTGTTCCAGGTTCTTCCAACTCCATTTGTGGTTATCTCTGCAACACAGCGATTTTGCTATATCTGGTGTGACATAAAATGACGCCTGTGGCATGCATCACGTGATGAACGAGCCCAGGCCCTGTGTGTGAATTTCATACTGCAAGCAACGAACGTGCAGGGCCTGGGAACGAGGCTAGCCAATCCCCCCCCCCAGTCCTCACTATAGGAGAGCCACTGCCAGCACTATAGAACCCCCGTACTCAGTACTAGCACAACAGCCAAAGCGTCGTACAAATTTCCAGGTTATTCGTGCAGTGATAGTGCTTACTTGGTGTGTTGAACCATGCACGGCTGGACAGACGCCACTGCTCCCCGGCAGCTAGCCGGCACTACCCTGACGGATGCCAACGATAATTTCACTCGCCAGGCGGTTGATCCAGGAATAGCGCTAGGAGGTGTATATCGCAAATCATACTACCCTCGACCTTGGTCATCGGAAGTTTGCAGTTAGATATATCTACTGCAAACTTCCTCTGACCTCGGTCTCAGGTAGTATATTCGCCATATACACCTCCTTACCATGGTTCATATTATTTTATTTATTTATATTACACGGGTGCATCTTGGGGTGTAAACAGCAAATTGTTGTCACTTACAAGTTACAAGTTTACATTATGTTAATATAATATCATATCCCACCTACTATACTTCATGCATAGGCCAGAGTGGACTTTAACTGTCATAATTTGTCCCCTCAAGGCTACAAGGGAAATTATGGCTCATAATTCCCTCTCCATGTATTTTTAGTTTACAGTCTACTACATTGTCAGACTATAGTACAGATTTTACATCATTTTTCTGTGACAGTAAATAATATCGAAGTTACTGTAAACACTTGCACATGTACAGATGTGTTTACAATAATAACAACAAAGGACCAATCAGGTGGGATATATAATAATTATAGCACAGGTGGCCAGGGATTTATGGCTGTAGTAAACAAACCTCGTCCTCGGGCTACGCCCTTGGACTCAGTCTGTTTACTGCCATAAATCCCTGGCACCTGTGCTATAACTAGTTTACAGCAAGTTGCTACTGACCAATCAGTGAGCTATTACACCTTGTATGATTTTGTAGCTTTTGTATTGTCCAATCAGAAGCTTTTCTACCTGTGCAATTACAAAAATAATTGCACACCTTTCTATGGGAGTAAATGTATTGACACTAAATAAGTATATGATTATCCACATGATCACAGAGTACTTTATATAGTCACTGACTCACTATTTGTGGGGTCTCTAGTTGCGACGGTTGAGCCAGTAAGCCCACAGACTCTAAAAATTGTGGCATCGTCGTTATAGACGATGATGATACAAGGGTCACTGTCTGCAGAAAGAATTGGTAACAATAATGCACTGATCCTGAGAAAGGAATGTTTTGTCATTTGTGCCATAACTTTGGAAAGACCCCAGTAGCAGCCAGAGGTGCCTTGTTCCCAGGCCACACCCATTTTTGTTCTTCGGTTTGCGTTCAGTATAAAATGGAAGCAGTAGAATGGCAAATAAAAAAGGAAAGTCTTGGGAACACTTATCATGTGAATGACGTCAGGTGGACACCAAGTGGACATAGGGGGGAGGGGTCACATTCAAATATTGGACTAGACTTCATGATCGAGCTCTTCGTCGCTAAGCCAGACCCCCAGACGTTCACACAAGATCACGAGTACTCCGCTTGACCAGTAAGAAACTCGCCCTCAGGTATGTGCTTTGGGCACCGCCCCCCCCCCCCCCCCCCCCATTTCACTTTGTGTCCAGTGTTCTCGCCAGAAATTGAAAACCAGGTGGTGCAGAAGAGGGTGTGGCATAAATGTTATGATCACGCCCCCTTTTAACAGGTGAGGTATATATTTAATTAAAACGTGCATGTGAATGGCTATCGATACTCGAACTCGCCCACTGTGTAACTGGGGTTACTGCTAGCCTTGTTGACTACTGTTTAACTTGCATTACCGTGTTAGTAGCCTCCCAAGAAGCGAAAGATCATACAGACAACCTTGTTTGGCGCTGTTGCTCAGACAGCTGAATCGTCTATCGCACCGCCGTCTGTTCGACGTGTGTGCCATGACAAAAAGTCAAATTTTCATATAAATGGCCGTAAGTCCTTCAGAAGAAATTTTCGTATTTTTATTTTCGTATGCGCCTGCGCATTGCCATGCCCCCTAGCTAGCTTCACAGTTCACACTCAATGATGCCGTCATTTTTGGTTAAGGCAATGGTGAGAGCATACCACGTCTACAAGGAAATCTGGGCAGCTGTTGTTGGCTAGGAATTTCCATACAAACCATTCCACGTGCCCGTTCAAAATGTGACGCTTCTAAAATTTTGCAGGTTAAATTTTCGTAGTTTGTATTTTCATATCGCCAGGCTTCATGCGAAATATATGAAAATTTGCACCATTCGAAAATTTCTCGCCATACGGTAACAGCTGCACCCTGTGTCCAATGTTCTTCAAATTGTGATATGCCTAGGGTCTCTCTATATGACAATTCCTTGTCCCATGTTTGTAGCTGTTCAAGAACCAGAGATGTGAACCCGACGTTTTCTTGATTCTTGGATATGTTGTATCTACAAGCCTAAGCTATACATTCGACTTTATTCGGTGTCGATGGCTTGCTTCTAACTGAAGATATGTTGAGTCGAAAATTAACCGTTGCGTGCAGAAGCCTAGCCTCGTTCCCAGGCTCTCGTGCGTGGGCAGAGAAAAAAGAGCCTGGTACACACTGTTTGCGCATGCTCAGTTTTTCCAGGATTTCTGGGAATTTGGAATTTTCTGTAAAATATGCTCCGTTACACTAACCTCCGCGGGGCACACCAACTTCTCCCGTATAAAAGATGCTTGCCACCGACCACGCTCCTTGTAGACGATGACGGGGGAGCAACGAATGTACCCAACTCTTCGCTTGCAGGAATTGTCCACACGTTCGTCCATTCCAGCTAAACGCTGCAGCACGTGAATGACGCAATCTTTCCCTTTGAAGTTCACCGATTGCCTCGAACGAAGCAAAGCAGACCATTACCGTCAAAGTGATATTGTTTTTTACTTCAAAACCACCCGTAGGTGTCCCACAGGGAGTATAACCATGCAGTGCGGCCTTTTAGCAGGTAAACAGAAATTGACCGTGATTTTAGTGTAGCGGAGTAGTATGCAGGTTACCAAGGGAACTTGGCACATGTGCGAACAGTGTGTACCCTCCCACGTACAAGAGCCTGGGAACGAGGCTAGTGAATTGCTGAGTCAGCAATTGTACTAACGCAAGAACAGGGATTCCATAAAAATGGAACAGAATGGTTCGCACCGTAGCATGAAAACG
This sequence comes from Agelas oroides, assembly GCA_949130485.1. Taxonomy (NCBI): domain Eukaryota; kingdom Metazoa; phylum Porifera; class Demospongiae; order Agelasida; family Agelasidae; genus Agelas; species Agelas oroides. Next base: position 42,963 of record CASBWJ010000005.1, on the reverse strand, counting down.
AAATGTTCTTATTGGTGCTTACTGTATAAGCATGACAAAATGTGACACCTGTGTTGCGGATCACGTTGCAAGATTCACCAGGCCTTCTCACTCCATTTTTGCACACTGCGAGGGATCAAAAGCTGGAGGCGGGGAAGGCCTGGGAACGAGGCTACACATGTACCTAAAGGGAGCGCTTTACCTTCATCAGTTGTAGAGGGTACACCCTCACCCTCACACTTCCTCTTGGGTGGTGGTGTTTTCGGTGATTCTGGACCTTGTTGCTCCATGCTGTAAAAGGAGAGAAATCAACTCATTGCACGCAGGAGGCCACTTTAGTGACCCAATAATTGCCAGTAGCCCATGCGAAAGGCCACTAAAAGTGGCCTGTAAAGTAGAACTCACTGTTTACCACGAAGCTAAGAAGCTTAAGGGTGGTCAGACCTATTATATAACCTTGCATCACCGGTTGCCATGGGGACATGTAACTTAGAAAGTATAGCAGCTATGAACACGCGGTTTTTTGCATTAATGTCAATTTGCGCTCACGCTCAGGCCGGAACGGGTGTCATTACACGAGGACGTTGATGGAGGACGGAGTTGGGGGGACAACGTTTCTTGACGATGGAGGACGGGGAGGACAGCGTGGCTGGCCCTTCGCAACGTACGTATTTGGCGGAGTCAAGTGCAGCCGACGGCTAGCGACGCTGACGAAGAAACAAGCAAAGAGGTCAGTCAGTCCACCGTAGAAGCCAAGAGGAGCAAGAACAGAACAACAAAGTGTTTAAAAGTAGAAAGCACGTACTGGAGAGTCTCCACAAGCCAGATATATTGTTCTTTTGGCGCCCACTAAACCAGCAGTGTAAAATTTCTGACAATTGCTCCGCAAGGCGACAAATTTTGACTTATTTGTTGATAAAAGTTTCCAATGAAGTCACCTACCTTCGTGAAACAGGGCCTTCTAGGGATAGCTATTTTGGCGAGAGGAATCCAATAACAGGAGCCCTTTTTGCGAAATTACTGCGACATCGCAAGTTATGCATGCATTTTAACATTGTGGAGCGTTTAATTTCAGAAAACTTTCTGTTACGGTCAAGAGCATCTCACACAGCAAGTATCGTCCCATTCTGATGAGCGCACGTCAAGTTTTACAGAGTTATGCACTTTTCTCATTTCCTCATACTTGTGAGCAATCATAACTGTTAATTGCATACTTTCGTATTACTTCCGTTGTTATGTCTGACCACCCTTAACCCAATACATGCGAAATTGAATGGAATGCAATCAACCTCAAACCCGGAAATAAATCAACTTTGCGTGATGGCAATTATTTAATGCTTTTTTCCCAAGAACTAAAGCGTCAGGAAAGCCAAACGAAGCACTGCAGAATGAAAGAAGGAGCGGAGAAAAGTTTTATGAAGTTTTTTTAACCTAGATAAGCTTTTCAGAAGCAATATGTAACCGTTTACAAAGGACGCTTACCTACCGCGTTTTGCGGGTAGCGTCTTTGGCTTTACTCGCTGATAACAAAGTGTAGCTCCAAAACTATTTTGATATTTATGAAGCTCAAGGGCCGCTGTACCTTCGTAGCTAGTGTTATGCTTCTGCTTAAAGGCGTTGAGAAGAAAACGTGGTCAAAAAGTCGTTTTTACGATTGAGGAGATCGACGACCATGCTGTCTTCTACCGTTCATTGTGCTCCGCCCCTCGAGGGCTTCTGGACCTGGTTCTATTTTAAAACCACCCTCAACTCGGGCGGAAAGCTCAACGTTCAGTGGTGGCACAAATTTGAGAGTGTTGTACGGATAGAACATGATAGTTCCCAACTTCCCAAGATTTCTGGGAAAGTAAGCGCATGTGCAAACAGTGGATACCAGGCTCTTTTCTCCCCGCCCACCAAGAGCCTGGGTACGAGGCTACTGACTAGCATGATTCTACTACTGGATACTTACAGCTCCAACTTATAAACCAGTTTCCTAGTTATAAGAAGGTAGAACTCTCACCTTAAATGAAAACTGGAGGCTGTTTGCTCGCTATGTTTGAGCATGTCTGAGTGCCTCACGTGTGGTCTAGTTCCCCCCCCAGTTTGGTTAACCCTTTATATGCGAATGACGGATAAATCCGTCAAAAATTTACATGCGTTAATGACGAATGACGTCTAAAGACATCAAGGTACGGCTAAGCGTTATCACAGCCCATTGCGAATAACTATAAGCTTTGTATCTGGTCTGTGGTTAGGTCGGGCCTTCCCCTACTAATACAAGCAGGTTGGTTCTTAAGTCTGTCAAGCAGTGTAACACGACTGTCGTGTTATAGAATCTCATGCAATAATGTGCTTGTAAAAGCATTTCCATAAGTGCTATTGAATCGACTCGCTTTTTATCGCTGTGAACTGTGGGTTTGTACTCGTACATAACTGTTGGAACGAGTTGTGAAGATCCCACCAACAGGAGAAGAGCACAGTCAGTGCTGGGGTTCGGGCCTGGCTTTCCATTATCAGCCACTTGAGGCGACGTCCAATGTCTGCAGAGCCTACCAGAGCCAGAAATGATATAATCGGAGATGAGCTGATAAACAACCCACCAAGTAAGTAAAGAGGGCGCTTCTTTACTCCTTTACTTTCTGAATACGAGTCAGTGTTTTGGTGGACGCAGGGTTATGGAGACTAGTAGATCAGAAGGGACCCAGAACACAAGGAGAATTTGGGAGATGAGTGGAACCCTGGGAAAAAAAATGCAGCACCTGGAAAATATGAAAATCTGGAGGAGGAAATGTAAACCTGGAGGACAAGGGAATGTGGAAGAGGAGTGGAGCCCAGAATATGAGGGGAATCTGGAGAGATATGTGGAACTAGAAGGCCAGCCGAGTCTGGAAAATGAGGAAAAAAAATAGGCAGAGAAGTTCAACCTGGACGAGGAGTGGAGTGGAGCATGAAAGATGACTGGAACCTGAAAGAGGGGTGGAACCTGGAAGAGTGGAACCTGAAAGAGGAGTGGAACCTGAAAGAGGAGTGGAACCTGAAAGAGGAGTGGAACTTGGAAGAGGGGTGGAACCTGGACGAGGAGTGGAACTTGGAAGAGGGGTGGAACCTGGAAGAGGGGTGGAACCTGGAAGAGGGGTGGAACCTGGACGAGGAGTGAAACTTGGAAGAGGGGTGGAACCTGGAAGAGTGGAACCTGAAAGAGGAGTGGAACCTGAAAGAGGAGTGGAACTTGGAAGAGGGGTGGAACCTGGACGAGGAGTGGAACTTGGAAGAGGGGTGGAACTTGGAAGAGGGGTGGAACCTGGAAGAGGGGTGGAACCTGGACGAGGAGTGGAACTTGGAAGAGGGGTGGAACCTGGACGAGGAGTGGAACCTGGACGAGGAGTGGAACTTGGAAGAGGGGTGGAACCTGGAAGAGTGGAACCTGAAAGAAGAGTGGAACCTGAAGGAGGAGTGGAACCTGAAAGAAGAGTGGAACCTGAAAGAAGAGTGGAACCAAAGAAAAGCAGAACTTCAAAGGAGGTATAGAACCCAAAAGATGCTTCGGAAAGAAGAGTGGAGTCCTTGAAGATGAGTGGGACAAGAAGTATAGTACATCTTTCATATCCTGTTTCTGTGGCTAGTGTGAGCCACAACTCAGATGGTGGATACAGGTCGTTGAACTGGCATCTGTCTCGCTGAAGTTGTAGTGGACGCGATGAGGATTTTTATTGGTAGGTATCTACACACACAACCCTTCTCCAGCAAACCCCACCCTCCCTTTCATGTTGGAAAAATGTATACTAATATACTTTGACTAAATGCACTACTAAATGTTTTTAAAGCTCTTTGTTAGCCAACGTTTGAGCACAATTTCTCCCTGCTTGATGACACCACCATCAAAGTACCTCACTAAGTATAACATGTTGGGCTTGACACTGATTTATGTATGGGTTATGCTTGTCTTGTGTCTAATTTTGCACACTGACAAGTCAGCAGCAACACATGCACTACCAACACGGAATAGCAATGGATGACTGATACAGAGCTCAGATAACAAAACTGTTGGGCTTGACACTGATTTATCTACGGGTTATGCTTGCCATGTGTCTAATTTTGCACACAGACAAGTCAGCAGCAACACATGCACTACCGACACAGAGTAGCAATGGATGACTGATGCAGAGCTCAGATAACTTTTTCAAACCAGACCAGCAACCATGAAGGACTTGAAACAACTAAGTGGTATTTTTCTTGGGGGATCATGTGATCTGTTTCAAGCTCATGTGATGAAATCATATGTCTGGGAGATTCTGATCGGTCAGTGTTTGGTTGAAGTTGCTGATGTATGCAAGAGTGCTTATCATTCAACTTGGAGAGAAATCTGCAAAACTGTTTTGTGAGATCTATTCTTTCGAGATAATGTAGCATACAAATATGTATAGACAAGTCGTAGGAAGTAAGAGTTAGGTTACACAGCTGCGGTTGGCAGAAATTTAATACTGAACTTGCTGCAAAGGAATTATGGCACATTCCACCAATACAATTGCCGATTATTGGGGCAAGCCTGAGCGAGCCCCACACTAGCGTGACTGCATTGCGCACATGTGTGTGTATGCTTGCTTGCTTGCTTGTTTGATTGCGGCCATATACCGTAAATTTTAAATGAGCGCATTTAAATATTTCACAAAGAACTGAACGTCCTTGGATCAATAGTCTCTTGCCCAGCCTGCTGTCAGTGAAGGGCTACTGCCAGAGTGCAGCGTCGGCGTGAAAGAAACCCGGAGCGAAGACGACTAAGTTAACGGACGCATGGCAGCTGCGGACCATGACAGACAAGGCCAGGCTGCTCACAGACGGTACAAATTACACACAGTAGTTAAGTTCGCTTCAGGTAACTTGGCCACGCATAATCAACACTCATAAGCGCCAGAGATTCAGCTCATGGATTCACTGTGAAGTTTAGTCCAAGCGTTTGTGTAGCTACCCTGACCGGAGAAATGGCTGCAATTTGTCAGCGTGTATGATCATCTATATCTGGTGAGAACTATACTGCCTGGCTACATAGAGTTTTGCTTACCGCGCTCATGGAACAGCAGACATGCATGTAGTGACGATTCCTGCTGTTACCAACAGTGCATGGTTTGTGTGCCATGACAAACCATTAAATCAGCAATGCATTGCTCGCTCAGGCTCGCCCCACGATGATGCATGAATCATCTTACTAGTTATGCAGTGATGTAATATTAAGTGGGTAGCTAGTTGTGTCATGATAGTACACACCTTGTTCTTGTGATGGATGAATCATTTGACTGCGTGATTGTGGTTTTGAATATCTGTCAAAAATCCACATGTCTCCTGCATGTGCAGTGTGTTGGGTCTGTCCCAAAGATTCTTTCCCTTCAGTGGTCATCAGTTGTTGGAGCTGTGAGTGTGTGTTGGAGATTTCGGTTCCAACCAACTGCACATTTCTTGATTGCAAAATTTGAGTACCTCTCAAAATACGGTTTTGGACTTTCAAAAAGTGATTTTTGTGCACAAAAGTGCGGACAAGACAACTCCTGATGGGAACTGTAACTCTTCTGTAAAAAGACTTACCGTCACTTATGTAGCTTCTTAATTTGTCTTCTTCAGCTTTGATTTCAGCGTTTAAGCTCTCTAGTTTCAGTACATTCAGTTGTCACGACTTCAGCTAATGGCTGTACCACAGTACAAGTCTTGTTTGTTTTGTGAGCAGTAATGCCTATAATCTTGCTCTCCAGATGATAACATCTCCTATGGAGGATATCTTCCAGGTGATGAGACAGCTCGTCTTGTCAAGATTGCATGGACAATGCAATCTTGAGCAATTAACATCATTCGTTGTTTGAGATCATGTGCTACACGAATATGTACACAAAAAATCAAGGCAGTGTTTATCATTGCTGGTGCTTGTTCAAGTTTGGTTCTTCAGCTTTGAGGACATCATGCCCCTTCATGGCATTGTGCTTCATGAGCTGCTCTCTTTGATCCTGCTAAAGAGGCTGAAATGAGTTAGTACCTGATGGTGGTGTGTACAATTTCAGGAGGGATAATCGGGGTCTTGTGTTGAGGCACAGAAATCAGAGGTTAATGCCAGGAGTGCACTGAGATTATGTTCATATGTGCGTATTTGGTGTGGTCTGCCATGTGCACCACTAGTATTGGTTTCCAAGGTATTTATCATCAAGGAAGTATGCCTGGGTATCTAGGGTCAGGGAACTTAAAAACAACCTGACAACCTGAGAGTTGAATGTAAAATCCCTAACCTGAAAGAAAGGTTGATTGAGGTAATGAAAGTGAAGTAAGAGTTCTTGTACCTTCTCAGACTTTTCCTCCTTTCTTCCCCAAGTAGCCAGTGGCCAATCAGTGACCTTGATGCTGATCACAACTTCAGACAACAACCCACAAGTATAAAAGTGAGGACTCTCCTCTGGAAACTAGAGCTAAATACAGTGTTTGGTCTCCAAGTGATATCAATCCAGCTATGGCAATGTTCCTCCTGTCTCTCTCGATGCTAGCTCTCCTCCAGTTGGGAGCTACACAGCAGTTTGTGGTACTGACCAGAAGCCAGCTCAGGGAAGAGATCCGAGCTGGGATCACTGCTGCCCTTGCTTCAACTGTTAACCAGAGTTCTAGTTCGTTAAACATTCTCAGAAATGACTCGTGTACCTGCAACAGCTTGAATGACAGTTTGCAGGAGGTGGTGGATAGGCTTTCCACCCTGCAGCTCGGTCAGCAGCAGTTACAGCTGGTTCAGCAGCAGATGAACATGTCTGTAGCAGCTACCTCCCATAGTGTCCATCAATTACAGCAAGAAGTCCAACTACTGCGTCTTCCTGGAAGCGCCCCCATCCACCCTGCTGCCTCCTGCAAGGAGATAAAGGAGCTCAGCCCCACTGCTCCCTCTGGCTACTACTGGCTCAGGGGCACAGGTGACTCCTCTGTTCACATGTACTGTGACATGAGCAGATCCTGTGGGGGGATCACAGGAGGCTGGATGAGAGTGACCAAAATCAACATGACCAACAGCAGCCACACATGTCATGCAGGACTGAAACTGCTCACCACTCCAAAGAGACTCTGTGCAAAGAACATTGATGGAGGTGGCTGCTCCTCTGCAACCTTCAACCTTCATGGCATACGGTACACACACGTGTGTGGTAAGATCATTGGCTACCAGCAGGCGTCCACAGATGCATTCTTGTCTTATTTCAGTAATCGTGGACTGACAATTGATGACACTTATGTTGATGGTATTAGCCTCACACATGGACGTAATCCCAGGAAACACATCTGGACTTTTGCAGCTGCTGTTCATGAGGTCATCACTGGTGGCGCTCACAGTATTTGTCCCTGCACCAACATCAACAACCCAGTGACCATCCCCATCCCACCCTATGTGGGGAGTGACTACTTCTGTGATACTGCCAGTGAAAGTTTTTTCCAGTACAAGTTTTATCCCAATGATCCTCTCTGGGATGGGCAGGGCTGTGGTCGACTGAACACTTGCTGTTCCTTCAACAATCCTCCATGGTTCATGAAAGAGCTGCCCTCCTCAACTAGTGACGATATTGAAATGAGGCTGTGTGCTGATGAGGTACGCTCCAGTGAAGACATAACTTTTGAGACAGTTGAACTTTATGTGCAATAGTTGTGCACTGGACTATATGCCTTGTGCAGTGAATGATTCATCCTTAAAACGTGTAATTAACCATTCCTTCGTACACGTCTAAATTAGGGGTAGGTTAGTGTGGTCAACATTACTATCATGCAACACTGACTAATTTGCTTCTAAGTTAAGTGCTGCATTTACTTTAGCTAATTTAGCTGTATTGTTAATTTTGAACAAACCTCACCCTCAAGGAAGGAACCAGACATGAATTTGTTTATCATGGATAGCAAAACGTGCCTTTACCTGCTTTTAATCACTTGTGTGAATCAGTAGGCTATAGCACACTCAATACACACTAGTTTTGGTTTATGCATGCATCTAGAACGTGTGACGTCATGTAAATGGTGACAGCCTCGTAACCACTGGAAACCATTGGATCACCAATAACACACAACAAAGATCTTTGTTGAACACTCAAACCGTGAAGCTAGCAGTTTGCCCCTCTACATGCTGTGAGCAGCCTGGCTTGTCTATAGCCATCATACAGTAGGTGTTCACAGTCTGGCTGTCCTTCATAACTGAGCTCACCTGGAGCGAGCTGGTTGATCAAAATTGTGTGAAAAGCTTACTTAAATGTCCAGATGTGGCACATGGCTGTTGTTACGGGTACATGTTCATTTTTAGTATGTTACAAACCTGACTGTATAACATTTCCTACAAAAAGCTACCAACAACCAGTCGCTACAGAGGGCATTCGGCTAAAGTTCAGCATAACACTAACTTCGCTACAGTACACAGTCGAGTGACAGTGGGTGGCTGCTCGGTGGAGTACGAGTAGGTGCTACGCTCCAGCTGCCTATCCCGAATGTCGTCGCCAAAACACAACTGCTATCTCTCGTACAATAGGTGTGCACGGTCCGGCTATCATTCCTGGCTATCTTTCATAACTGCTCACCCTAGCTAGCATCAAGTTGTACGAAAATTTTTACTTACACTCCGCATGTGGCCCGTGGCTATTGCGTTAAATTACAGCGTCAAGCATATACGGAACGACGTACAACAGAAAATAATAATAATAATATATATATATGAAAAATTGCAATAGAACTCACTAATGTGGGGCTCGCTCACGCTCGCCCCAATTATAGCATTGCAGCCATACAAACGATGTACAACAAATGTATGAAAAATTAATGATGCACCTCACTAGGTGAGGCACTCCCACTTGCCCTAACAACTTCACTTACTTGATCAGTTTGTTTTTGTACTCTGAAATGTCACAGATTCAAATTGCTTCTTGTTACTGCTGTCGCAATCACAGGTAGCTATGAACTACCTAGCAATGCATGGCCAGTTTGTATAGCATGTATTTTGGTGATACTTTCTACAAGTAAAATAAACCCAATATTTGGTGGGTTAACCCACTGTGGAACGAGATTAGAACAAACCATGTGGTAATCACATGACAAGATCTGCAATGATGAGGAGGGTACAAAAAATGCAGTGGAAATGACAGTGAACCTTAGAAGAGTTAGGCACCAGTTTGGATTAGGAGAAATCAACCATGACAGACAAACTCCACGGCTGACTACTCACAGACGGTATGCACGGTGGCTGAGGTCGCTTCAGGTAAGGGCCATGCACAAACTATGCTCATAAACGGCAGAAATGCAGCTCATGATTCGGGTGTGAAGCTTAATCCATGCATGTGTAGTCATAGTAGCTGCCCTGACTGACAGCAGAGGAGACAGTGGTTAGGGAGATGTTTATTCTGGTACTTTAGACCAACAGATAAGATACTCTGAGGTACAACCATAATCCTGCAGATCAACCACCAAACAGCTGTGCAGTTTGAAATACAGTTGTGTAGTACACAACTTCCCCAACAGACATAACTGTAAGTTGGTGTGCGCCTCTCAGGGTTGATGCAATCCATCTCTAATATCAAACTGAAGCTCTCATAACTACTGTAATTGGGGTGCGCCTGAGCGAGCCCCACGCTAGCGGGACTGCATTGCGGAAGTGTGTGTATATGTACGTGCTTGTTTGCTTGCGGCCATATACCGTAAATTTTAAATGCATGTTTAAATATTTCCCGAAAATTGAACGTCCTCGTGCACTTAGTAGGTAGCCTCAATAGGGTGAAGGGCAATGCTGGGCTACTGCCAGAGTGCAGCGTTGGCAACCGTAGCGGACACGGCCCAAGTTTAAGCACGCACGGCACCTTACTTCTTGTTTGTCACAGCAGCTACGGACCGACCATCAACAGCAGACTACTCGCAGACCGAGACCCGTAATTATATACAAAATTATACACGCCGGGTTGAGATCGCTTCAGGTAAGGGTCGTGCATAAACGACACTCATAAACGCTAGCGATTCAGCTCATCATTTCAGCTTGAAGCTTTAATAGTCTATTCATGTGCATGTAGCGCCATAGTAGCTAGCTACTTGCTCAGGCTCGCCCCCACAATGTTCTACATTTTCTAGTTAAGTTTGTCTGCAACCATGTTAACCACTCTGTGAGTAAAACATAATATACTCTTATTACACTAAAGTGACAACCTATTTCAGTCTACCTGCTGAAAGGCTACACCACAGAGATATCTTGCACTATCTGCGAAACACAGTTGAGGTTGATGTCAGGACTTCTTCTCCTCCCCTGCACAAGAATGAGCTAATCGCTCCAGTACAAAGAGAAATGAACAAAGAGCTGCACTGCACGTCAACCTGCGATGCATGTCAACACACACTGCACACAACACACACTGCACACAACACACACTGCACTTCAGCACACATGAAACCTTAAGTCTTCACTGCGTTTTGTCATGATCTAAGGATGCCATTATGGAAAACATCTGACCTTTCCCATTAACCTCACTTGTGTGAACCTACTCTATCATGGCATGCTTATCTATCACCGTAGCAACAAGCACTACTTTGTGGTCAGCCCTTGCTGGTGCTGTGGATTCTTGCAGTTTTCTCAATCCTGTACACAGCTCAGAGAGTAATGTGGTTCAAGGTGTTGTTGCTAGTTCTGTCCCTCTCCCTGCTGGGACTGGGAGCTGCCCAGGACTGTGAGGGGTTTGTGGGTGTTCTGGGAATGACTCCAGATCAGCTGAAAAAGGAGATTCGAGCAAATGTGGCAGCTGCACTGAAGCAGGGTGCAGTTATGAACAGTGGCAATGGGACATGTGTAGGTCTGAATCAGGAAGAGCAAAATACGTCTCTGGTGGAGAAGATTGTGGACACTGCAGTAGAGAAGCGTCTTGCAACAGCTGTGGAGGAAGTCATTGCAAACATTTCGAATTCGTTTGAACAGCTCCTCTCTCCAATCATGATTGAGATGAACAAAAGTAATGCCAACATTCAGGCTATGATGTCTCAGCTCCACCTCTTGCGTCTTCCTGGAAGCACCCCCAGCCATCCTGCTGCCTCCTGCAAGGAGATCAAGGAGCTCAGCCCCACTGCTCCCTCTGGCTACTACTGGCTCAGGGGCACAGGTGACTCCTCTGTTCACATGTATTGTAACATGAGCAGGTCCTGTGGGGGGATCACAGGAGGCTGGATGAGAGTGGCCAAAATCAACATGACCAACAGCAACCACACGTGTCCTGCAGGACTGAAACTGCTCACCACTCCAAAGAGACTCTGTGCAATGAACATTGATGGAGGTGGCTGCTCCTCTGCAACCTTCAACCTTCATGGGATACGATACACACATGTGTGTGGTAAGATCATTGGCTACCAGCAGAAGACACCAGATGCATTCTATCCCTATTACAATAATCGGGGTCTCACAATTGATGACCAGTATGTGGATGGTATTAGCCTCACACATGGACGTAATCCCAGGAAACACATCTGGTCTTTTGTTGGTGCTGCTGATGAAGTCCAGACTAACAATATAGTCTGTCCCTGCAGCAACATCCACAACGCAGTTACCATCCCCATCCCACCCTATGTGGGGAGTGACTACTTCTGTGACACTGCCAGTGAAACCATTGTCCAGTGGAAATTCTACCCCAATGATCCCCTCTGGGATGGGCAGGGCTGTGGTCGACTGAACACCTGCTGTGCCTTCAACAATCCTCCATGGTTCATGAAAGAGCTGCCCTCCTCAACTAGTGATGACATTGAGATGAGGCTGTGTGCTGATGAGGCACGCTCCAATGAAGATGTACCTGTTGAGGTCATTGAACTTTATGTGCAGTAGTTGTGCACTGGACTGTACCTTGTGAACTGAATGATTCATGCTTTGTATCGAGAAAACATCTAATTAACCATTCTTTCATACAAGTCTAAATAAGGGTTAGTTTAGGGTGGACATTGCCCACTATATTAGTGTCGTGCAACACTAGTTAAGTTGTCTCCAGGCTGAGTGCAGCATTTACCTTAGCTTTCTAGTTCAGGGCTGCTTACGCTTTGTTGTGTGAGGCTTTATCTTGAAACAAACCTCACCCTCATATTATCATGGATACCAAGGCATGCCTTCACCCGCTTTTAATATTAACCCAATATATGCGAAATTGAATGGAATGCAATCAACCTCAAATGCGAAAATAAATTAGTTTCACGTGATGGTAACTTGAATAATGCTTTTTTTTCAAAGGTTGTAGTGCCAAGAGAGTGAAACGAAGCACTACAGAGTGGAATGAGCAATGTAGCAAGGCTCTACAAGGTTATTTTAAATCTATTTATCATAAGTAATATGTAACCGTTGACACATGTAACTTACCTGCCACATTTGTGTACAACAAACTCAATACTTGGTACGTTGACCCCCTGTGGAACGAGACTATAACAAGCCATGTGGTGATCACATGACAAGATCTGCCATAGGTACACAAACAATGCAGTGAAAATGGAAGTAAACCTTAGAAGAATTAGGCACCAATTTGGATTAGGAGAAATTAACCATGACAGACAAACTCCACGGCAGACTACTCACAGACAGTATGCACGGTGGCTGAGGTCGCTTCAGGTAAGGACCATGCACAAACTGTGCTCATAAACGGCAGAGATGCAGCTCATGATTCGGGTGTGAAGCTTAATCCATGCATGTGTAGTCATAGTAGCTGCCCTGACTGACAGCAGAGGAGACAGTGGTTAGGGAGATGTTTATTCAGGTCTGCAGACCAACAGATAAGATACTCTGAGGTACAACTATAATCCTGCAGATCAACCACCAAACAGCTGTGCAGTTTGAAATACAGTTGTGTAGTGCACAACTTCCTCAGCAGACATCACTGTAAGTTGGTGTCCACCTCTCAGGGTTAATGCAATCTATCTCTAATATCAAACTGAAGCTCTCATAACTACTGTAATTAAGTCTGTCTGCAACCACGGTAACCACTTGGTGGGTAAAACAGAATATACCTGTATTACACTCAAGTGACAACATATTTCAGTCTACCGGCTGAAAGGCTACACCACAGAGATAAGTTACACTATCTGCAAAACAGAGTTGAGGTTAATGGCAGGACTTTCTTCTCCTCACCTGCACAAGAGTGAGCTAATCCCTCCAGAACAAAGAGAAATGAACAAAAAGCTGCACTGCACGTCAACGTCGACACATGCTGCACTTCAACACACACATACTCTCTAGTCGTCACTGCGTTTTGTCATGATCTAAGGACGCCATTATGGAGAAGATGAAGCATCTTCCTGCTGTCTTGCTAACATCTAACCTTTCCCATTAACCTCACTTATGTGAGCCTACTCTACATGGCATGCTTATCTATCACCATAGCAACAAGCACTACTTTGTGGTCAGCCCTTGCTGGTGCTGTGGATTCTTGCAGTTTTCTCAGTCCTGTACACAGCTCAGAGAGTAATGTGGTTCAAGGTGTTGTTGCTAGTTCTGTCCCTCTCCCTGCTGGGACTGGGAGCTGCCCAAGAGTGTGAGGGGTTTGTGGGTGTTCTGGGAATGACTCCAGATCAGCTGAAGAAGGAGATTCGAGCAAATGTGGCTGCTGCACTGAAGGAAGGTGTGATTAATAGCAGTGGAAATGGGTCATGTGTAGTTTCAAATCAGGAAGAACTAAATACTACATTGGAGAAGACTGTGGATGTTGCTATAGAGAGGCTCAATAGTACAATGGAGAAGGCCATAGAGAGGCATCTTGCAACAGCTGTCGAAGAAGTCATTGCAAACATTTCGAACTCATTTGAACAGCTCCTCTCTCCAATCATGACCAAGCTTGATCTCCTGCGTCTTCCTGGAAGCACCCCCAGCCACCCTGCTGCCTCCTGCAGGGAGATAAAGGAGCTCAGCCCCACTGCTCCCTCTGGCTACTACTGGCTCAGGGGCACAGGTGACTCCTCTGTTCACATGTACTGTGACATGAGCAGGTCCTGTGGGGGGATCACAGGAGGCTGGATGCAAGTGGCCAAAATCAACATGACCAACAGCAGCCACACATGTCCTGCAGGACTGAAACTGCTCACCACTCCAAAGAGACTCTGTGCAAAGAACATTGATCATGGCTGCTCCTCTGCAACCTTCAACCTTCATGGCATACGATACACACACGTGTGTGGTAAGATCATCGGCTACCAGCAGAAAACACCAGATGCATTCTGGCCTTATCTCAATAATCGTAGACTGACAATTGATAATACTTATGTGGAAGGTATTAGCCTCACATGTGGACATAACCCCAGGAAACACATCTGGACTTTTGTAGCTGCTCTTCATGAGGTCATCACCTCTGGCACTCACAATATCTGTCCCTGCACCAACATCCACAACCCAGTGACCATCCCCATCCCACCCTATGTGGGGAGTGACTACTTCTGTGACACTGGCAGTGAAAATACCTACCAGTACATATTCTACCCTGATGATCCTCTCTGGGATGGTCAGGGCTGTGGTCGACTGAACACCTGCTGTTCCTTCAACAACCCTCCATGGTTCATGAAAGAGCTGCCCTCCTCAACTAGTGATGACATTGAGATGAGGCTGTGTACTGATAGTGGACATAGTGATGAAGACATTAATTTTGAGACAGTTGAACTTTATGTACAGTAGTTGGTTCTTTTAAAGGAGGGCATTTTAATTTTTAACTATTTGTATAATAGTTAGAAGATTGACTTTGTCAGGTATGTACACAATAGGTCATAGAATGTGGAGGTGATGGAATCTTTCTACTGTCAAACATACAACAGTTTGCAGTGCGTGTGCAAATTGTTGATGAAGCTCCACCTCGCAGAGGAATAGCTGCCATACAGGCAACTGGGGTAAATGGTTTGCTAGTTTGGCCACATCTGTGTGTGTGCACTTTACATTACCCAACACTTAACCCTTTAAGTCCGAATGTTGCAGATCTGCAACATTTCGACATTGAACTATTTTGTGGCTTCTCTCTTCGTAACGCTTTCTGCCCAAGCACTGACATTATTACAGTTAGTTTGTTAGTATTTCCTCTCTCTCAGGCTCTAGTAATGAAGGTGGGCTAGGGTCCTGTACACCGGAGCAAGCAGCTGTCAAAACAGAGACGGTGTGCCTGCGATAACGTCGATCGAACGGTATAAGTAAAACGGCCTTTGTTCCGAGATTACCTGGAGTAGTGCTCCTGTTGTGAGTTACTATGAACCTCTTCTCTCCAGCAGTGAAGCGATTAGCGGCAGGAAACGTGAAAACAAACAATTTCTGAAAGCTACGACTAACACGCTTACCGCGTGGCTATATACCTCGGAGATTGCCCCGCCCCTTGCATCCCACCTCTTCCTGCCCAGGGCAATAATCATTATAAATAACCATCGGGGCATACCCCCGAGGCTGTTGAGCAGCGCTACATGCTCTTGAAGCACAGTCTGCAGCAGCTATACCATGTGGAGTAAATTTTGCAAGTAATTTTAGGACCTAAAGGGTTAAAGGCAGAAAAGCAAATGTTAGACTATGCAATGAACAAGAAACTTGGGCACTTCAATGTGATAAAAACTGACATTATTTTCTAATTTTTATGTCATTCATCAGTGCAATGAGGGGGTCGTTGCACTGCAGGATTTTGTCTTACTGATCTGCTTCTTAGCTCTTTAGATGTCGCTCTCACATTTTGTGAAAAGTAATCAAAAGATTTAATTACTCTTTGTAACTTTACACTAGGGACACTCAGTATGACAATACTATTGCGATATTAATTGTGATGATGTAATTGTAACCATCATCACTGAGAATCCCAGTCACTGATATTGCGATATTAATTGTGATAATGTAATTGTAACCATCATCACTGAGAATCCCAGTCACTGATATTGTGATATTAATTGTGATGATGTAATTGTAACCATCATCACTGAGAATCCCAGTCACTGATATTGTGATATTAATTGTGATGATGTAATTGTAACCATTGTCACTGAGAATCCCAGTCACTGATATTGTGATATTAATTGTGATGATGTAATTGTAACAATCGTCACTGAGAATCCCAGTCACTGATATTGCGATATTAATTGTGATAATGTAATTGTAACCATCATCACTGAGAATCCCAGTCACTGATATTGTGATATTAATTGTGATGATGTAATTGTAACCATCATCACTGAGAATCCCAGTCACTGATATTGTGATATTAATTGTGATGATGTAATTGTAACCATTGTCACTGAGAATCCCAGTCACTGATATTGCAATATTAATTGTGATGATGTAATTGTAACCATTGTCACTGAGAATCCCAGTCACTGAGAATCGTAGTCACTGATATTGCGATATTAATTGTGATGATGTAATTGTAACCATCATCACGGAGAATCCCAGTCACTGATATTGTCAATAAATGTACTGTATCGATGGGCTATATTATGTATGGGGTTGCCCTCTATTCTTTGCATTTGAAAGAAGAGAAGAGAAGGAAGGGAGGGGGAGAGGGAAGAGGGGTGGAGTGTCAAGTCCCTTTGCAGAGCTTACCATCTCTGATTATGCACACCTTGTAGTTCCAATACCTGACAGTTAAAAGCCCAATGTTGGCACATGTGCATTGTATATCACATTTTTTTGCTCCATAAACACGAAATGGTGAAAAAACCAACGTGCACCTCTTAAGTTGCAAAATTTGAGCACCCCTTGAAATTGGTTTTAGACTTGCAAGTGTGGTTTGTGTAGGGTGACTAAGAGTACAGACAAGATGATTCCTGATTGGAGCTGCGACTCTATAAAATAACTTACCATCACTTAGTTTCTTGTGTACTTAGTTTTGGTTTCATCTTTTAAGTTTTTTAGTTTCAGTTCAATAGCCTTTTGAAGTGGTAGCAGAGTGTGCAGGTGAAAGCACCTCGGAGGCAAACTCGTACACTGATATTCTGAGTGGGAATGCAAAACCGTTCTTCAAATCAACTTGCATTTTACACAAAATACCACCAACCGTCTTGTGTAGAAGAAGGCCACGGCTGATATAAGTGTGTTGTTCATCTTGTGAGCAGTAATGCCTATAATCTTGCTCTCCAGTTGGTGGGGTCTTTGATGGGTGATACCGTATAGTGCTTAACTTTCAAGGGTCTAAATTTCGCGAATAGTGATTTTTGAAGAAATAAATTTGTGAATGCTGTACGCACATGCCACACACATAATATACTATGGGCGTGGCATACAAGCCTGATTTATCTAGCATGCATCGTCACACTGTCGTCCGCTTGAGCTCACAGCTGTCAGAAAAGCAATGCCTACTTTGAGGTTATCTCCTCGGAGAGAAGTTTCTTACGGATTTGGCAGCTTAACCCCAGAATGTTTTCATTGACACTCTCACAGTCAGAGCATGAAAACTGTGTGTCACATGTCAAAAATTTTCGTTGAAATATTTTCTTGAACCATTGAAAGTTTACGAAAATTCATCAAAGTAAAGACCCATGAAAATTTAGCACTATACAGTATTTCTGAGGTGATGAGAGAGCTCGTCTTGTCGATTCTTCTTGTGAAGACTGTACGAGAGAATCATTTGATCCTTCTTGTGCAACTTGTAGTTTCTTTTGACCATTGAGTTAATGTGCCACACTACTATGTGCACAAAAAAGCAAGGCAGCATTTCTTGCTAGTAGCAATCACTGCTGGTGCTTCATCAAAGTTTGGTTCTTTAATCTTGAGGACATTGTGCCCCTTTGATGGCGTTGTGCTTCACAAGCTGCTCTTCAATGCTTCTGAAGGACGAAGGACTTGAGTGCATGAGGTAGTCCCTGATGATGAGATGATTTTGTGGTCCAGAGTCAGAGAAGGTTAATGCCAGATTGATATCTGGTCTGCACTTGCACCATTTAGCCAAGCAATGCTGGTTTCCAAGGTATTGTTTGGTTGTCATAGGTAACTAAGGGACAGTGAACTTGAAAACAATTTGACAAGGTTAGAGTTCAGTACAATGTGAATATTCTGACCTGAAGGAAAGGTTGATTGAGGTAATGAAAGTGAGGTGAGAGTTCTTGTACCTTCTCAGACTTTTCCTCCTTCCTTCACAAGTAGACAGTTGTAAATTAGTGACCTTGATACTGATCATAACTTCAAACAACAGCCCACAAGTATAAAGTGAGGACTGTCTTCTGAAAACTAGAGCTAAATACAGTGTTTGGTCTCCAAGTTATATCAATCTAGCTATGTTTGTTTCGACTGTCCTGTCTCTCTGAAAATCAATCTAGCCATGGCGATGTATCTCCTGTCTCTCTCGATGCTAGCTCTCCTCCAGTTGGGAGCTACACAGCAGTTTGTGGTACTGACCAGAAGCCAGCTCAGGGAAGAGATCCGAGCTGGGATCACTGCTGCCCTTGCTTCAACTGTCAACCAGAGTCCTACTCCACTGAACATTCTCAGAAATGATTCATGTACCTGCAACAACTTGAATGACACTTTACAGGAGGTGGTGGGTAGGCTTTCTACCTTGCAGCTGGTTCAGCAGCAGATGAACATGTCAGTAACAAGTAGTGTTCAACAGTTACAACTGGGTCAGCAGCAGATGAATGATACCATTCTGCAAGAAATTCAATCCCTACGTCAGCAGCAGGTGCAGCAGATGAACAAGTCAGTACAGCTAGTCTCCTCCATCATGACCCAGCTCCACTTCCTGCATCCTCCTGGAAGCACCCCCAGCCACCCTGCTACCTCCTGCAGGGAGATAAAGGAACTCAGCCCCACTGCTCCCTCTGGCTACTACTGGCTCAGGGGCACAGGTGACTCCTCTGTTCACATGTACTGTGACATGAGCAGGTCCTGTGGGGGGATCACAGGAGGCTGGATGCAAGTGGCCAAAATCAGCATGACCAACAGCAGCCACACATGCCCTGCAGGACTGAAACTGCTCACCACTCCAAAGAGACTCTGTGCAAAGAACATTGATGGACCTGGCTGCTCCTCTGCAATCTTCAACCTTCATGGCGTACGATACACACGCGTGTGTGGTAAGATCATTGGCTACCAGCAGAAGTCACCAGATGCATTTGGTGCTTATTACTGGAATCGTAGTCTCACAATTGATGACAACTATGTGGATGGTATTAGCCTCACACATGGACGTAATCCCAGGAAACACATCTGGACTTTTGCAGCTGCTCTTCATGAAGTCCTTACTTCCCATCGTGAGTTTATCTGTCCCTGCACCAACACCAACAACACTGTGACCATCCCTATCCCACCCTACGTGGGGAGTGACTACTTCTGTGACACTGGCAGTGAAAGTCGTTTCCAGTTCATATTCTACCCCAACGATCCCCTCTGGGATGGTCAGGGCTGTGGTCCACTGAACACGTGCTGTTCCTTCAACAACCCTCCATGGTTCATGAAAGAGCTGCCCTCCTCAACTAGCGATGACATTGAGATGAGGCTGTGTGCTGATCAGTCACGTACTGATGAAGACACAAATTTTGAGAGTGTTGAACTTTATGTACAGTAGCTGGTTTGTTTTAGCTACTTCTAAAATTGATCATGGTTACTAGGAGTTTGACTTTGTAAACACAATTGGTCATTAAATAAAATTTGGAGATAGATCAGGGGTCAAACGAAGGATGTATTTGTACCTTTGAAGGCTTGTTTGGTAAAGTCCCCGAAGGTTCTACCTTTGTGGCTAGTAATCTGCTTCACATGACCTTCAGAGCAAGATATACGCTTACTGAGAATTGTTTGCTTGGTTTTTGTCTCACCTGTAGTCCAAGTGGTGCTGGGAAGCAAGGTGATCGTGAAGGTTACTGGTAGTAGCACGTGGCCAGTTTGTGTAACATGGATCTATGATAATGGCATTGAAGGGGTTTTCTGACATATTCTACCCCGATGATCCTCTCTGGGATGGCAGGGCTGTGTCGACTAAACACCTGCTGTTCCTTCAACAACCCTCCATGGTTCATGAAAGAGCTGCCCTCCTCAACTAGTGATGACATTGAGATGAGGCTGTGTGCTGATAAGGCACGCTCCAATGAAGACCTACCTGTTGAGGTCATTGAACTTTATGTGCAGTAGTTGTGCACTGGACTGTACCTTGTGAACTGAATGATTCATGCTTTGTATCGAGAAATCATCTACTCTAACCATTCTTTCATACAAGTCTAAATAAGTGTTAGTTTAGAATGGACATTGCCCACTATATTAGTGTCATGCAACACTGGTCAAGTTGTCTCAACTAGTGATGACATTGAGATGAAACTGTGTTCTGATGAGGCACGCTCCAATGAAGACATTTTGAACTTTTGTGTGCAATAGTTTGTGTTTTTTATTGGAGGGTATTTTATATAATAATTATTGTTGGAAGATTGACTTTGTCAGGTATGTATGTACACAATAGGTCATAGAATGTGGAGGTGATGGAATGTTTCTACTGTCAAACATATCAACAGTTTGCAGTGTGTGTGCAAATTGTTGATGAAGCTCCACCTCTCAGAGGAATAGCTGCCATACAGGCAACTGCAGTAAATGGTTTGCTAGTTTGGCCACATCTGTGTGTGTGCACTTTACGTTACCCCACACTTAAAGGCAGAGGAGCAAATGTTGCTTTGTTAGACTATGCCATGAACAAGAAACTTACACACTTCAATGTGATAAAAACTGACATTATTTTCTCATTTTTATGTCATTCATCAGTGCAATGAGGGGGTCGTTGCATTGCAGGATTTTTGTCTTACTGATCTGATTCTTAGCTCTTTAGATATCCCTCTCACATTTCGTGGAAAGTAATCAAAGATTTAATTACTCTTTAGTAACTTTACACTAGGGACACTTAGTATAACGATACTATTGTGATATTAATTGTAATGATGTAATTGTAACAATCGTCACTGAGAATCCCAGTCACTGATATTGTGATATTAATTGTAATGATGTAATTGTAACAATCGTCACTGAGAATCCCAGTCACTGATATTGTGATATTAATTGTGATGATGTAATTGTAACAATCGTCACGGAGAATCCCAGTCACTGATATTGTCAATAAATGTACTGTATCGATGGGCTACATTATGTATGGGGTTGCCCTCTTTTCTTTGCATTTGAAAGAAGAGAAGAAGAGAAGGAAGGGAGGGGGAGAGGGAAGAGGGGTGGAGTGTCAAGTCCCTTTGCAGAGCTTACCATCTCTGATTATGCACACCTTGTAGTTCCAATACCTGATCGTTAAAAGCCCAATGTTGGCACATGTGCATTGTATATCACATTTTTTTGCTCCATAAACACGAAATGGTGAAAAAACCAACGTGCACCTCTTAAGTTGCAAAATTTGAGCACCCCTTGAAATTGGTTTTAGACTTGCAAGTGTGGTTTGTGTAGGGTGACTAAGAGTACAGACAAGGATGATTCCTGATTGGAACTGTGCCTCCTCTGTAAAATAACTTACCATCACTTAGTTTCTTTACTTTGTGTACTTAGTTTTGGTTTCATCTTTAGTTTCAGTTCAATAGCCTCTTGAGGTGGTAGCAGAGTGCTGCGGGTGAAAGCACCTCGGAGGCAAACTTGTACACTGATATTCTGAGGAGGGATGCAAAACCGTTCTTCAAATGAACTTGCATTTTACACAAACCGTCTTGTGTAGGAGAAGGCCACGGCTGGTATAAGTGTGTTCATCTTGTGAGCAGTAATGCCTATAATCTTGCTCTCCAGTTGGTGGGGGGGGGTCTTTGATGGGTGATACTGTATAGTGCTTAACTTTCAAGGGTCTAAATTTCGCGAGTAGTGATTTTTGAAGATTTCATTGAAATAATTTTGTGAATGCTGTACGCACATGCCACACACATAATATACTATGGGCGTGGCATACAAGCCTGATTTATCTAGCATGCATCATCACACTGTCGTCCACTTGAGCTCACAGCTGTCAGAAAAGCAATGCCTACTTTGAAGGTATCTCCTCAGAGGAGTTTCTTGCAGATTTGGCAGCTTAGCATTGACACTCTCACAGTCAGAGCGTGAAAACTGTGTGTCACGTGTCAGGGTACTATGCACATGACAGCTGCTGGGCTTGGCTGTAGAAGAGCCATGGTTGGCACCAGATGAACCAGCTCTCACCCTGACAGCTTAAAAGTGCTACTCTCTCACCTTGTAGGAGGTTCATTTCTAGCAGGGAAGGCTGTTTGGGTACTGAATGGGTGTTTGCCAACTGAAAATGCTGACTATTACATGCTCATTAATGAGTGTGTGTGGTTAAGGTCAGGAGTCTGCTTATTGTGGCTGAAAGTGCACTTGGGTTCAGTGGTTAAAGTATACATACACATACATACCTTTCCTACATCATGACAAAGTGAATCAACTTACCTAAGGGTCAGTGGACTTTGTACTGAGAAGGAATAAACATCAATGAATCACTGAATTAGATGTTGTGCCGACTGACAGCAACAACTTGTGCCCAGTGAGTACTGGTATTCATGACAGGTTTCTAACCTAAAGACTGATGTCATGAAACTGAAAAGGTGAGGTTACTGTACCTTTTCAAGGACTTTCATCTTTCCTTTCCAAGTAAATAACATGGACCATAGCAAATCTGTGACCTGTGCATGGTAGTCACAAAGTCAGCATGGATTATATAAAATTAATGATGTAATTGCAGCCAAACTTTAGCTCTTGTAAACAAGATCCCCACAAGTATAAAAGTGGTGACTCACTTTAATCTGAAGTAAACAATATTGACAGTATTTTTGGCTCTGATTGGTCTCAATCTAGCCATGGCGACGTTTCTCCTGTCTCTCTCAATGCTAGCTCTCCTCCAGTTGGGAGCTACTCAACAATTTGTGGTACTGACCAGAAACCAGCTCAGGGAAGAGATCCGAGCTGGGATCACTGCTGCCCTTGCTTCAACTGTCAACCAGAGTTCTAGTTTGTTATACATTCTCAGAAATGACTCATGTACCTGCAACAGCTTGAATGACAATTTGCAGGAGGTGGTGGATAGGCTTTCCACCCTGCAGCTGGGTCAGCAGCAGTTACAGCTGGTTCAGCAGCAGATGAATATGTCTGTAGCAGCTACCTCCCGAAGTGTCCATCAATTACAGCAAGAAGTTCAACTACTGCGTCTTCCTGGAAGCACCCCCAGCCATCCTGCTGCCTCTTGCAGGGAGATAAAGGAGCTCAGCCCCACTGCTCCCTCTGGCTACTACTGGCTCAGGGGCACAGGTGACTCCTCTGTTCACATGTACTGTGACATGAGCAGATCCTGTGAGAGAGACTCTGTGCAAAGAACATCGATGGAGGTGGCTGCTCCTCTGCAACCTTCAACCTTCATGGCATACGATACACACACGTGTGTGGTAAGATCATTGGCTACCAGCAGGGATCACCAGATGTGTTTGCTCTCTATTACCATAATCGCAGTCTCACAATTGATAACACTTATGTGGATGGTATTAGCCTCACACATGGACGTAATCCCAGGAAACACATCTGGACTTTTGCAGCTGCTCTTCACGAGGTCATCACTGTTGGTCGTGTGTCAATCTGTCCCTGCACCAACATCCACAACGCAGTTACCATCCCCATCCCACCCTATGTGGGGAGTGACTACTTCTGTGACACTGCCAGTGAAAGTCATTTCCAGTACAGATTCTATCCCAATGATCCTCTCTGGGATGGGCAGGGCTGTGGTCGACTGAACACCTGCTGTTCCTTCAACAATCCTCCATGGTTCATGAAAGAGCTGCCCTCCTCAACTAGTGATGACATTGAGATGAGGCTGTGTGCTGATGAGGCACGCTCCAATGAAGATGTACCTGTTGAGGTCATTGAACTTTATGTGCAGTAGTTGTGCACTGGACTGTACCTTGTGAACTGAATGATTCATGCTTTGTATCGAGAAAACATCTAATTAACCATTCTTTCTAAATAAGTGTTAGTTTAGGGTGGACAATGCCAATATATTAGTGTCCTGCAACACTAGTCGAGTTGCCTCCAAGTTGAGTGCAGCATTTACCTTTAGCGATAATGCTAAACTAACCTCAAATTGGGGAAGGGGCCAGACATCATGGATGCCAAGGCATGCCTTCACCCGCTTTTAATATTAACCCAATATAATATTATGCAAAATTGAATGGAATGCAATCAACCTCAAACACGAAAATAAATTAGTTTCACATGATGGCTTGAATAATGCTTTTTTTTTTTCAAAGGTTGTAGTGTCAAGAGAGTCAAGCGAAGCTCTACAGAGTGAAAGAAGGAACGTAGCAAGACTCTACAAGGTTATTTTAAATCTATTTATCATAAGTAATATGTAACCGTTGACACATGTAACTTACCTGCTACATCTGGTGTGTACAGTCTTTTGGTTTTTCTCGTTGATGACTAGACGCAGCTCCGAACTGTCTTGATATTTATAAAGCTCAAGGGCCGCTGTACTTCTCTTCTGTAGTTAGTGTTGTGCTTCTGCTTTGTAGGCGTTGAGAAGAAAACATGGCTTATAAGTCGCAAGCAGCAAGACGCCTCTCTATGGCACCGGTGATACTTTCTATAAGTAAAACAAACTCAATATTTAGTGGGTTTGCCCCCTGTGGAACGAGACTATAACAAGCCATGTGGTGATCACATGACAAGATCTGCCATGATAAGGAGGAGGGTACACAAACAATGCACTGAAAATAGAAGTAAACCTTAGAAGAGTTAGGCACCAATTTGGATTAGGAGAAATTAACCATGACAGACAAACTCCACGGCTGACTACTCACAGACGGTATGCACGGTGGCTGAGGTCGCTTCAGGTAAGGGCCATGCACAAACTATGCTCATAAACGGCAGAGATGCAGCTCATGATTCGGGTATGAAGCTTAGTCCATGCAGGTGTAGCTGCCCTGACTGACAGCAGACAGTCACAAACCCTGCCGCTATTCATGGTTTGTGTACCATGACATAAATCAACACAATGTGCTAATACTGCTCACCTGAGATGATAAAGCATCTTCCTGGTTACAAACAGTTAAACTTGAGGAGACAGTGGTAAGGCTATGTTTATTCTGGTACTGCAGACCAACAGATAAGATAATCTGAGGTACAACCATAATTCCCTAGATCAACCACCAAACAGCTGTGCATTTGAAAGACAGTTGTGTAGTGCACAACTTAGACATCACTGTAAGTTGGTGTCCACCTCTCAGGGTTAATGCAATCTATCTCTAATATCAAACTGAAGCTCTCATAACTACTGTAATTAAGTCTGTCTGCAACCACGGTAACCACTTGGTGGGTAAAACAGAATATACCTGTATTACACTCAAGTGACAACATATTTCAGTCTACCGGCTGAAAGGCTACACCACAGAGATAAGTTGCACTATCTGCAAAACAGAGTTGAGGTTAATGGCAGGACTTTCTTCTCCTCACCTGCACAAGAGTGAGCTAATCCCTCCAGTACAAAGAGAAATGAACAAAAAGCTGCACTGCACGTCAATGTCGACACATGCTGCACTTCAACACACACATACTCTCTAGTCGGTCACTGCGTTTTGTCATGATCTAAGGACGCCATTATGGAGAAGATGAAGCATCTTCCTGCTGTCTTGCTAACATCTAACCTTTCCCATTAACCTCACTTATGTGAGCCTACTCTACATGGCATGCTTATCTATCACCATAGCAACAAGCACTACTTTGTGGTCAGCCCTTGCTGGTGCTGTGGATTCTTGCAGTTTTCTCAGTCCTGTACACAGCTCAGAGAGTAATGTGGTTCAAGGTGTTGTTGCTAGTTCTGTCCCTCTCCCTGCTGGGACTGGGAGCTGCCCAAGAGTGTGAGGGGTTTGTGGGTGTTCTGGGAATGACTCCAGATCAGCTGAAGGAGGAGATTCGAGCAAATGTGGGAGCTGCACTGAGGCAGGGTGCAGTTATGAACAGTGGCAATGGGACATGTGTGGTTTCAAATCAGGAAGAACTAAATACTACATTGGAGAAGGCTGTGGATGTTGCTATAGAGAGGCTCAATAGTACAATGGAGAAGGCTATAGAGAGGCATCTTGCAATAGCTGTGGAGGAAGTCATTGCAAACATTTCAAACTCATTTGAACAGCTCCTCTCTCCAATCATGACCAAGCTTGATCTCCTGCGTCTTCCTGGAAGCACCCCCAGCCACCCTGCTGCCTCCTGCAGGGAGATAAAGGAGCTCAGCCCCACTGCTCCCTCTGACTACTACTGGCTCAGGGGCACAGGTGACTCCTCTGTTCACATGTACTGTGACATGAGCAAGTCCTGTGGGGGGATCACAGGAGGCTGGATGCGAGTGACCAAAATCAACATGACCAACAGCAGCCACACATGCCCTGCAGGACTGAAACTGCTCACCACTCCAAAGAGACTCTGTAGAAAGAACATTGATGGAGGTGGCTGCTCCTCTGCAACCTTCAACCTTCATGGGATACGATACACACACGTGTGTGGTAAGATCATTGGCTACCAGCAGAAGACACCAGATGCATTCTGGCCCTATTACAATAATCGGGGTCTCACAATTGATGACCAATATGTGGATGGTATTAGCCTCACACATGGACATAATCCCAGAAAACACATCTGGACTTTTGTAGCTGCTGTTCATGAGGTCATCACCTCTCACCCTCACAATATCTGTCCCTGCACCAACATCCACAACCCAGTGACCATCCCCATCCCACCCTATGTGGGGAGTGACTACTTCTGTGACACTGCCAGTGAAGGTCGATACCAGCACATATTCTACCCCAGTGATCCCCTCTGGGATGGACAGGGCTGTGGTCGACTGAACACCTGCTGTTCCTTCAACAACCCTCCATGGTTCATGAAAGAGCTACCCTCCTCAAGTAGCGATAACATTGAGATGAGGCTGTGTGCTGATCAGCTACGTACTGATGAAGACATTAATTTTGAAACAGTTGAACTTTATGTACAGTAGTCAGTTTGTTTTTAGCTACTTCTGTAATTGAGCATGGCTACTAGGAGTTTGACTTTGTAAACACGATTGGTCATTGAATAAAATTTGGAGATAATTCAGGGGACAAACAAAGAATATATTTGTATCTTTGAAAGCTTGTTTAAATAAGCCCCCGAAGGTCCTACCTTTGTGGCTAAGTAATCTGCTTCACAATGACCTTCAGAGCAACACGCCATGGAAACTAATCATATGCAATTTTGGGGGAGGGTTGCACAGTACGTATTTCTATTTCTACCAACTTGTACTCCCAGACATGCTCGGGTGTATTAGGCATGGAGACCTCTGGCTAAGATCTTGCAAAGTACTAAATTGCTCACAGATGACTAAGGCATACTGTTTGAAACTTAGTGAGAATGTTTGATGCACCACACTTAATATCCTTAATGACTTAAAACCGTGCCCACACTAATTAGTTTTACGTAAACAACAACATGCACGAAGATTTGGTGGCAAAAGGCGGACGACTTCCAACTCACGAAACGATGCGCAGCACATGTACTAAGAAAAAGGATACTTTCAAATGACCGAGGTGGAAGTTGCTACTGCTTTTATAACATTTCCCAGAACTATTTTAAGGTGAGTTGTGCTCTAAATAGACATTTTGAGCACATAAATAGCAGCATAACTTTTGAACTGAGCTACTGCTATTATTCCACCTGGGCCTGTAGCTGACGCGTTTGAAAACAGAAATACATCTAAGGACTGAGTATAAGTCATTCGTTTCGCGAGGAGTCATTTTCCAAAGCCTTCAGCTTATGAACACGTTCTCAGACTGCCAGAATGGGAATTGGTGTATTATGTGTGGTTAATTAAAAGCCTTCTAAGACAGGAAATTTAAACAAGCCTTCAAATACTGCCACTATTTACGGTGAATAATGTCCAGTTGTTGAAGTGGTCAGCGGTGGCAGATAACCTTGCGTGGGAGGCATGAGAGTGTCCGCATTATCAAGTGAATTTTGTACAGTCCAGGTACTAGACGGACTGAAAAACCTGTCCGCTTACAGAATAATAGAGTATCCACATTTCAGGGGTTATAATGTACAGCTGTTAATGGGAATGCAATCTTTACCTGAGTAAAACATCCATTAAAACTAGAGCTCTCTAGAGCACATACCCCGCGCGCCAGTTGGCCTACTGTAAACGATTAACGCATAATAATAACATTGTATCACCATTCTGTTGATATTGATGCAAGCACACAATGAGTAAGGGTATAGTGTGTGGAGTTTGAGTTTCAATCGTTGCTAGCTACAAGTGATTCACTTGCGGGTGACACTGGTTATAGTGTTGTTGTCATACTCGCAATCAAAAGCACAAACTTTAAGCGATCTCTTTCTTTGTCTTCTAAGGTTCATGACACTTGAAAACAACGTAAGAACGTTTGTGCTTTAAATAGAAACTACACGTGCAGAGTGTGAGCATGCGCATTAGCGATAGCAAACATAGGGTTTGGCCGATAGGCATGGCCGAAAAAGAACATACGATTTGTAAAGTTTGCAGGCGCTGCTCATTGTTCATAAGCTTACAAAAGTGAGTTTTTTTTTCATTTTCGAGAGTTTGTCTACGATTACTACTCGCAGTAATGACTGAATGTCGAGATTTAGTGATTTTTGTGCTGACAGACAAACAAACAGATGGACAGAACCGATTACTTTACCCCTTGTGCATGCGTGCGGGGTAATGAGGCGTCGCATTTTAGAGGTTCAGAATAACGGGGTTCCACTGTAATCCCTCCAGTATGGAGAGAAATGGATGATGAAAACTGCACTTCAGCATGTGCAAACATGTACTGTGTTTTTTGTAATCATCGGATCAAGGGATGCTAAGATGAAGAAGCATCTCCCTAAGTACTCACCTTTGCCATTAACTTCACGTGTGAGCCTACTCTATCAAACGTTGCATATCTATCACTGTAGCAACAAGCAATACTTTGTGGTCAGCCCTTGACGATACTGTTGCAGGGGTGGTTCTTGCCATTCGTGTTCTCAGTCTTCAGCTCAGACAGAGATGTGGTTCATGGCTGTGTTATTAGCTCTTTCTCACTCCCTGCTGGGACTGGGAGCTGCCCAGGAGTGTGAGGGGTTTGTGGGGGTTCTTGGAATGACTCCAGACCAGCTGAAAAAGGAGATTCGAGCAAATGTGGCAGCTGCACTGAAGCAGGGCGCAGTTATGAACAGTGGAAATGGGACGTGTGTAGTTCTGAATCAGGAAGAGCAAAATATGACTCTTGTGGAAAAGATTGTGGACACTGCAGTAGAGAGGTGTCTTGCTACAGCTGTGAAGGAAGTCATTGCGAACATTTCGAACTCATTTGAACAGCTCCTCTCTCCAATCATGATTGAGATGAACAAAAGTAATGCCAACATTCAGGCTATGATGTCTCAGCTCCACCTCCTGCGTCTTCCCGGAAGCACCCCCAGTCACCCTGCTGCCTCCTGCAGGGAGATAAAGGAGCTCAGCCCTACTGCTCCCTCTGGCCACTACTGGCTCAGGGGCACAGGTGACTCCTCTGTTCACATGTACTGTGACATGAGCAGGTCCTGTGGGGGGATCACAGGAGGCTGGATGCCAGTGACCAAACTCAACATGACCAACAGCAACCACACATGTCCTGCAGGACTGAAACTGCTCACCACTCCAAAGAGACTCTGTGCAATGAACATTGATCGTGGCTGCTCCTCTGCAACCTTCAACCTTCATGGGATACGATACACACACGTGTGTGGTAAGATCATTGGCTACCAGCAGAAGTCACCAGATGCATTTGTCCGCTATTACTGGAATCGTAGTCTCACAATTGATGACCAGTATGTGGATGGTATTAGCCTCACACATGGACATAACCCCAGGAAACACATCTGGACTTTTGCAGCTGCTCTTCATGAGGTCATTACTTCCCATCGTGAGCTTATCTGTCCCTGCACCAACATCCACAACACAGCCTCTATCCCCATCCCACCCTACGTGGGGAGTGACTACTTCTGTGACACTGGCAGTGAAAGCACCTTCCAGTTCATATTCTACCCCAATGATCCTCTCTGGGATGGTCAGGGCTGTGGTCGACTGAACACCTGCTGTTCCTTCAACAACCCTCCATGGTTCATGAAAGAGCTGCCCTCCTCAACTAGTGATGACATTGAGATGAGGCTGTGTGCTGATAGTCCACGTACTGATGAAGACATTAATTTCGAGACAGTTGACCTTTATGTACAGTAGTTGGTTCGTTTTTGCTACTTCTCTACAATTGAGCATGGCTACTAGGAGTTTGACTTTGTCAACACGATTGGTCATTGAATAAAATTTGGAGATAAGTCAGGGGACAAACGAAGGATGTATTTGTATCTTCGAAAGCTTATTTAGATAAGCCCTCGAAGGTTCTACCTTTGTTGCTAAGTAATCTGCTTCACAATGACCTTCAGAGCAACAAGCCATGGAGACTAATCATATGCAATTTTTTGGGGAGGGTTGCACAGTACGTATTTCACCTTTTCTGTTTCCACCAACTTGTACTCCCAGACATGCTCAGGTGTATTAAGGCATGGAGACCTCTGGCCAAGGTCTTACAAAGTACTAAATTGCTCACAGATGCCTAAGGCATACTGCTTTGTGTATGAAACTTTTGTATCACTGAATTGTCTCCCTACAAGCACTGAATTGTCTCCCTCCCTACAAGCAATGCAAACACAACAAAATGTTTAAATGTAGGCAGATTTGACGAAAGGGATCACTCTCATTAAGTTATTGCTTTTTTAGTTTGGGTATGATGTTAATAAGATTTGAACCATGTTACAGCAGCTGACAAATTTTCCACTGTCAGTATGTGCACATTGGTGAAGTGCGTAAAGGATCGTTTTTGTGATGGTCTCACTCGGTGCAAAATAAATTACGCATGGCGTTCAACGTTGGCAGAAAGGAGGGGGAACGCCTTACTTACCTATGCTGTAATAACCTGGATCTGTGACCTGCGTGACTTATCTCAGTTTGTATTGACAATTCACATTTTGCACCAAGTGCTGCAGAAACACCAAACCTACTCTATAGACGTTCATGCAACATTGACATGATTCCTGCTCCTGAGCAGAATTTGTGTATTTATATACCTTCGTGTAGTAAATATTGTGAGCAAAGAAACATTTCCATTTTTTTTTTTGCCAGACAAGTGGAACCAAATAAACACTGAGTGGTTTAATCTCGTGGTCTAGTTAGGGTGGATACTGACGTTGTCTACTGTGACTGCAGGGATCTTGCTGCCATTGGACGTGTCAGTGGCAGTGGGTCGGCTAGTCTCGTGGTCTTGTTAGGGTGGATACTGACGTTGTCTACTGTGACTGCAGGGATTTTGCTGCCATTGGACGTGTCAGTGGCAGTGGGTCGGCTAGTCGTGTAGTTTGGTGGTGATGGATACTGACGTCGTCTACTGTGACTGCAGGGATCTTGCTGCCATTGGACGTATCAGTGGCTGTGGGTCGGCTAGTCACGTAGTCTGGTGGTGATGGATACTGACGTTGTCTACTGTGACTGCAGGGATCTTGCTGCCATTGGACGTGTCAGTGGCAGTGGGTCGGCTAGTCTTGTGGTCTGGTTAGGATGGATACTGACGTCGTCTACTATGACTGCAGGGATCTTGCTGCCATTGGACGTATCAGTGGCTGTGGGTCGGCTAGTCACGTAGTCTGGTGGTGATGGATACTGACGTTGTCTACTGTGACTGCAGGGATCTTGCTGCCATTGGACGTGTCAGTGGCAGTGGGTCAGCTATATATGAATATTAATATAACACAGTATGTTCAATGTAATTGTACACTTGGCCATGTTGTAGTGAGATGTAATTTTCCCGTTTGATTACCCTGGGGGAACCATCAGCGTCTTTGTTGGTGTTGGTTTTACGGAGCCCATGGGTGAACAACAACTTGTAGGTTACTTAATATGCAGGTCATAAGATCAGTTTAAACAGATCCTCAACTCCAGTGAGGTGCCAGAACCTGATGAGGAGGAGGCAAAATGTATTCAGATGTATGTGTCTCCTTTATCATTTTCACAAGCACACTGGGAGATGAAATGGTCGTGTTCATAGTGCTAATGAGATGTACTTGTACTCTTCCTCATGGAGGGGGAGGGAGCAAGATGGTATTTCTCCCCTCCTCTCTCATGCTCTGTGTGAAGTACTAGGCCATACACAGCGGTAGGAATAATTCAACAACACCAACCAACAGGCTATAACATGCACAGACTCTACCCTGAACAACAGCTAAAATATACCAATTAATGTCCTTGTAGTTCAAGGGTTAACCTTTACAGTAACATTGTCAAAGAAAGGTGGTGAGCAGTGAACCCAGGAAAACTGTTCTACGGGAAACTGCATTTCTACTTTTAAAGGCTTATACTTTTAGACCATCTCGCCCAAACATCCCAAATTTCAGGAGTGCTGCTCTGTCAATGTCAAATGATTCCACCGCCAACTGCAGTTCGGACTCCTGATAGTAGTTAGATACTATTTAGGGCCCAGTGTCCCCAAGCGCAGTGAGGGTGCTACCAAGGACCCGGGGCAATTGCTGGATCAGCAAGCATAAAACACAAGGGTGCCATGCATGGAAGCACAGCGGGATGCTGCACTCCTTGCTAAATTAGCTAGAACAATGTTTCATGGCATTAGCTTTGTTCTCTTTCCACAACGTTTACGCCATTAGTAGGACACTTGTGCTTGCACAACTGTCGTCACCACACACAAGGTAATAGCTCCAGCAGGATGGCATCATACAGAAATGGTACTGTATTTAACGGCTTAAAAAGACAATACAACTTGCATGACGTTTTAAGTAATAAATTCACAAAGAGCACAAGATGTGATGGCTACATTAGACAGTTCTGTAGTTTCCACAACAAACTCATTCTTACCAGTGACTTGCTTGCACTTTACCGCATGCAAAGATGCTAGGGAATGGTAAATGGTCTCCTTTGCCATGTTGTAGGAAGACAGGAGGAAAAAGGAAAGGGGGGAAGGAGGAGGGTGGAAGAAGGGAGGGGCAAAGACAGGAAATGAGACAACAGATGTCTCAACCAGTAACGTGCTTCTCACTTCCAACATGAATTTCAATCATGGCTTAATTTGTTGACAAAGAATTCTCTTTCCTTAAACCATAAAGCATAAGCCTTCTTTTAATGTACTTGTGTTCGTTGTTGCTCTGAACATGAGCACTTACCTGACTCACCAAACTACGTAACTCGTGTTTGGTGCATACAAGAAGAACACCAACACTCTTGACTTACAGCTGCTCTGCCTTGTGTATGACTTGCTATAATCTAACCACACAGGCATAGACCTCTCCTTATTAGATAGGGGTGAGCCTATTGTGCTTAAAATTTTAATGATTATGCTATGCTGCACTGCTCATGAAATGTGCCATTTATGCTCATGAAAATTGTCAGATTATCCTCAAAAATGTGCTTAACTGTGCCTGGCAGTGATGAACTGGCTGTACTGGATAAGTCACTAGATGCAGTAGGTTGTTCACTGTCGCTGGACTCGCTGACTGAAACATGAGTGGCAGTAGTGCTACTACTAGTGGTAGCCATCTTGCTCCATCGAGCAGTCATCGACACGTGCAAAGCCAATAACCACACCCATATGTCGTCTAGCAGATCACTCTATGCCCAGGGCGCACCGCCGCCGCCGTGGCACTCATATTATGCCCGCATTGTGCTCTATGCCTGGTATAGCTTATTATTATGCCCGCCCAATCGGCGCAGCCCTACTCCTTATGTTATCTCGATTAAAGCTAGGGGAATTCCCTGATTAAAACATTCCAAATAAACGTTCGGTATATTAAGGGTTACATCATAATTGATTTGTTGCGCAAACATAAATCTTGCGTGATGGTTCACAGCAGTTGACACACATCAGCCGTCTCCTTCAACTATCGCAACTGGCTGAAGGTCTCTGGCGACCATGTCTACAATAGCTCAGTAATCCACTTTGCTTGGCTATCGGGACATTTCGCGTATTACATAGAACGAATTTCACTGGTGCCTTGGGTGGGTACAGGTTGCTTGTTCCATCATTGTTGTTTTTGCTGTCATTGTTGATGTTTGTTGTTGTTGTTGTTGTTGTTGTTGTTGTTGTTGTTGTTGTTGTTGTTGTTGTTGGCATTTTTTTTTTTTTTTTTTTTTTTTACCCCCTATTTTCTTTTTTCTCTCTTTCAGCATCTGATCTGGAGAAGTTTGACCAGCTGTGTGTGTCTCTGAGCACCTGGTGCCAGGAGCATGGGGGAGAGGGAATGAAGACCTTGCCAAAGGTGAAGGAGGTGGTCGCAGTGAGGCAGCAGAGAAAGAAGAAAGGAGAAGAGGGGGGAGAAGAGGAGGAGGGGGTGGAGGAGACGTGGGCCAGGGCTATGGTCTCCAGACAAGTCTCAGATACGTGAGTATGTACCAAATCATGATGGCTTACACGGTAGATCACAAAAGTCTTGAAAAAGCGTCTAAAATCCGGACCCATTTTGAGGCTACATTCACCCATACACTGGATGCAGATTGTTTTGCGTTTGTCTGTGTGTGTTTGCATATGTGTGTTTGCCTCTGCAAGCCTTATGAACGTAACTGCTAACCTTCACCTCAGAGCAAACAAATGACCACATTTAGGTGCAAATGAGGGAATCCACTTCCGAATGGTGCATAATGCAATGGGCAGGTATGAAATGCCCTCACTACAACTGCTATTGAGTGGGAAGCCAGGATAGTAACTGCTGTGGGCCGGGTTTAGGAAGTGATCCAAATGGTACCTCTTACTTGAATTCACCACATCCAAATGGAAGCACACATGGTAATTGAAGTGTTCATGATTGGCAGGTTACCCCCTCACACACACACACACACACACACACACACACACACACACACACACACACACACACACACACACACACACACACACACACACACACACACACACACACACACACAAACACACAGTGAAATTGAAGTGTTTTTCATTGACAGTGGTGTGAGTGGGCGTGTGGGACTGGGGGAGGTGTGTAGTGCCTCCTCCTCCCTCCTCTACTCTTCTCCCGCTCAGGCGCTTCACTGCTACCTTCAGGGTGTGGAACTGGTGAGGAGTGGTGTGTGGGGGTGTGGTGGTGTCTGCATACATGTACATATTTTGTCATTCCCTCTCTCTCTCTCACACACACGTGCACACACACACACACACAGCCGGATGGTGAAGAGGAGTGGCCAGATGATGTGGTGTCACAGTTCTCAGAGCTGGTGAGGTATCCGACCGAGGTGAAGGCCATTGTGGACAAGGTGGAGGCAGGAGGAAGCTGGTTCTCTGTCACTCTCTATGTCATGTACGTGAGCCGAGGGCACTGGTAGGGGGGGCAGAGGACTGGTAGGGGGGCAGAGGGCAGTGGTAGGGGGGCAGAGGGCAGTGGTAGGGGGTGCAGAGGGTAGTGGTAGGGGGGCAGAGGACTGGTAGGGGGGCAGAGGGCAGTGGTAGGGGGTGCAGAGGACTGGTAGGGGGGCAGACGGCAGTGGTAGGGAGGCAGAGGGCAGTGGTAGGGGAGCAAAGGACTGGTAGGGGGCAGAGGACTGGTAGGGAGGCAGAGGGCAGTGGTAGGGGGGCAGAGGGCAGTGGTAGGGGGGCAGAGGGTAGTGGTAGGGGGGCAGAGGGCAGTGGTAGGGGGGCAGAGGGCTGGTGGGGGGTAGAGGACTGGTAGGGAGGCAGAGGTCTGGTAGAGGGCAGAGGACTGGTAGGGGGGTAGAGGGCAGTGGTAGGAGGGCAAAGGGCAGTGGTAGGGGGGCAGAGGGTAGTGGTAGGGGGGCAGAGGGCAGTGGTAGGGGGTGCAGAGGACTGGTAGGGGACGCAGAGGACTGGTAGGGGATGCAGAGGACTGGTGGGGGCAGAGGACTGGTAGGGAGGCAGAGGACTGGTAGGGGGGCAGAGGAATGGTAGGGGGGTAGAGGACTGGTAGGGGGGTAGAGGACTGGTAGGGAGGCAGAGGGCAGTGGTAGGAGGCAGAGGACTGGTAGGGGGGCAGATGGCAGTGGTAGGGAGGCAGAGGGCAGTGGTAGGGGAGCAGAGGACTGGTAGGGGGCAGAGGACTGGTAGGGAGGCAGAGGGCAGTGATAGGGGGGCAGAGGGCAGTGGTAGGGGGTGCAGAGGACTGGTAGGGGACGCAGAGGGCAGTGGTAGGGGGGCAGAGGGCAGTGGTAGGGGGGCAGAGGGCAGTGGTAGGGAGGCAGAGGGCAGTGGTAGGGGAGCAGAGGACTGGTAGGGGGCAGAGGACTGGTAGGGAGGCAGAGGGCAGTGGTAGGGGGGCAGAGGGCAGTGGTAGGGGGGCAGAGGGCAGTGGTAGGGAGGCAGAGGGCAGTGGTAGGGGAGCAGAGGACTGGTAGGGGGCAGAGGACTGGTAGGGAGGCAGAGGGCAGTGGTAGGGGGGCAGAGGGCAGTGGTAGGGGGGCAGAGGGCAGTGGTAGGGGGGCAGAGGGCAGTGGTAGGGGACGCAGAGGACTGGTAAGGGACGCAGAGGACTGGTAGGGGACGCAGAGGGCACTGGTAGGGAGGCAGAGGGCAGTGGTAGGGGGACAGAGGACTGGTAGGGGGGCAGAGGACTGGTACCCACAGCAGTGCTAGTTGAGGGAGGGGGGAAGAAGTGAAGGAGGAGAAACACTAGCTGTGTGATTCTGTGAACTGGGCTGTTATAACCGCCCTGGTTTCTCTGTTTGTTGCATGCAGGGTTTCATACAGATTTCAGTGTTTTCCTAGGCATTTTGGTTTATGTGTGCATGCCTTGCTAAAAGGGTCTGCCCTCCTTCCCTCAGGAAAATTTCTGAAACTGGGTGCTCTGAGATGGATTCTGATGTTTTCCCCTCCTGTGTAGGTATGATGGCAGCTGGACATCTGTTGGAGAGATTCTAGCAGAAGAAAACAAAGCCAAGGTAGGCGGGTTAGGGTTCTGTTTCAGATCACATGTATGGACTCCATTACCATGGTAACCTAGGTAACCTGAATTATGCAAGCAAAACATGAAGTTACATTAGGCCATGGTAATGGATTATGAATGACTTAAACTTGGACTGGGTGAGGGCTAGCCTCGTTCCCAGGCCTTCTCCCTCCGTTTTTGCATACTGCAAGCAATCAAAAACTGGAGCTGGGGAAGGCCTGGGAACGAGGCTAGTGAGGGCTGGGTGGAGACTGTAAAATCGTCGTTCTTGCTACGATGCTTCATCTAGCTGGTGTTCGCAAGACTTGCTGCACCTTGATGTATTTTACACACTGATTTTATTCTCTTTCAGTATAGTCCCCTGGCTCCTGTCTATGCTGACAACTTGGTTGCTGCCATGGCAACTGCTGCCATGACAACTGCTGCCACTGTGTCTGACGACAATCCACAGCAGAACAGCCCCAACCAAACAACTGAGGAAGGAGGTTTGGAGCTAATGGAGGACAACCCCCCACTAACAGGTGTGTACATGTGTGTACAGGATAAAACATTTGAGGGTGACCAAGAGCATTGCATGCCTTAATATCGCTTTGTAGCATTACTTGTTGGATGTTGCTTAGCAACCAAAACCGGAATGACACAAAGTGCATGAAATGGGTGGTGGTAATAATCGGTATGGCAGTGGGGTTGCTAGGGGTAACATCCAACAAATAGGTTTACATTTGTCCAAATGGAACAGCGTTCTTCCTCTTGTATTGCTCTGTCGGTACAATTTAACTTTTGCACATTCCTCCATAATGCTACATAGGTATTGATGATCATCAGCCTACCTCAGAAGAGGGGGCGGGACACAAACCAGAGAACATGGGCCCAATTACTCCACCTCTGGGTCCTGTGGAAGAGCAGCTGCTTTTCTCAAAGCCTGTGGAGGTAGCCACGGTAGAGACAGCTGCTGGTGATGAGGTAGCTGTGGCCGAGGAGAGTGGAACTGGTGAACGCAGGAAGGAAGGAGTAGTGGAAGACAATGGAGTGGAGGAATGGGGTGCACCTGTGGTGGGGTTTTCTAGGGACAGGGGGTCTGAGACGAGAGAGATACCAGCTGTCTCGTCACGAGAACACTCAGAAGACCCGTCCCTTAGCACAACTAGCACCATGACTACCAACAGTAGTGACCAACAAGAGTCTAAACCTCCCCCGACCATTGTACCAACGTCAGTTGACCCTGGTAACCAGGAAGGTTCAAAGGTCAAACCTCCTCCGGCCAGCAGCTCCAAGGGGGTGTACAACTACAACCAACGTTGGGGGGCTGAGTCCCACTCACCTCTCAGCAGTGATGATGAATGGGACGAGTCTCTACTGCCTCCCAGGTAGGCATCCAGTTAACATTGAGTGAGGTTATTTTATTAGGTAATGTGACTGGCTGTATGGCAGAGCATGGCAGTGAGTGGATGGCTGTATGGCAGAGCATGGCTGTATGGCAGAGTATGGTTGTATGACAGAGCATGGCTGTGTGACGGAGCATGGCTGTATGGCGGAGCATGGCTGTGTGACGGAGCATGGCTGTATGGCAGAGCATGGCTGTATGGCAGAGCATGGCTGTGTGGCGGAGCATGGCTGTGTGACGGAGCATGGCTGTGTGACGGAGCATGGCTGTGTGGCAGAGCATGGCTGTGTGACAGACCATGGCTGTGTGGCAGAGCATGGCTGTATGACAGATTATGGCTGAGTGTATGGCAGAGCATTGCAGGCAGCATGGCAGTATGGCAGTGTATGGCAGAGCATTGCAGGCAGTATTGGCAGTGTATGACAGTGTATGGCAGTGTATGGCAGTGTATGGCAGTGTATGGCAGTGTATGAACAATCAACGAACCACATCTCCCTTATAAAACAGGCCTAGATGTTATGCAAAGTCACCCACTGCGTATGGCAGTGTATGGCAGTGTTTGTTCAGATTTCATCCCTTGTTTGGTTACAGGCAACAGTTCTACTCAGGAAGCTCAGAGAGCACTCCCCAAATATCCCCCCTCAAGAAGAATAATGTATCTAGTAGTATCCATGGCAACAGTGCCCAAAACCGCAAGAGGGCCCACTTTCAGGCTCAACTGGAAACACTGATGGCCGACGGAAATGACCCTTCAGCTTCTGGACCGGCCAAGCAGCACCTGCAGGGAAGATGGCCATTTTTCAGGAGGCAGGAGGATGGAGGAGGAGAAGGGCTTCTGGAGGGAGAGGGAGGTGGGCAGTGGATGAAGAAGGTTAATCAGCCACCGAGGAGAGGAAGGTCAAGAGGTCAGTTTGAAGTATGTGCAAGTCTCTCCCTGTTTCATAGCCTTAACTTGGTGGGTGGGGGTGAAGATGGGCTTGTGGACTGTTTGCAGGAGAGAGTTGGGGGGGTAACTGTACCAGAATGTAGCGTGTATACACTGGACTTAACATTCATTGGCAGGTGGGCGGGGGCAAATGAGGTCAGATCACACTCAATCAGACTATGAGGGGAGACCAGGAGGGATGCGGGGAGTAAGAATGAGGGGAGGGGGAAGGGGAGGAGGTGGTGATCGACAAGGACAGGTAAGTAGCTAATGCAGCACAATTTGTTTTAGCTTGATTTCGGTTCATATGGTTGGTCAAGTGGGAGTATGTAGCCCTCCGCCTCCCTTCTTCCTTCCACCTGTCTCTTCTCTTTCCCCCTTTCCCTCCTCCCTTCTCCCTCCTCCCTTCTCCCTCCTCCCTTCTCCCTCCTCCCTTCTCCCTCTTCCCTTCTCCCTCTTCCCTTCTCCCTCCTCCCTTCCTCCTCCTTTCTCCCTCCTCCCTTCTCCCTCCTCCCTTCTCCC
The DNA here is from genome assembly GCA_949130485.1 of Agelas oroides. NCBI lineage: Eukaryota > Metazoa > Porifera > Demospongiae > Agelasida > Agelasidae > Agelas > Agelas oroides. The sequence goes on along the minus strand of CASBWJ010000005.1, from coordinate 3,276 downwards.
TCCTCCCTTCTCTTCCTCCCCCTTTTCCTTCTCCCAGCACAAAATGAAAAGAGTTTAGTACATTTACCAAGCGCAGGATTTCACTGTACAATAAGTACCAGACCAAGAGGTCAAAGGTCATGGTGTGAGTGCCCAAGAGTACTTTAGTACCTTTTACCCACAGAGATTTTATGAGAGATTTGGAAAGCGGGATTCACTTGACTCTGACAGCAAACAGGCCCCTCCCCTCTCACAGCAGGTCATAGAGCCGAGGGAGATTGGTGGGATGACAAGTGATGAGATGAAGAACGAAACAGAGTGGCACTCATGGAGGCTCAGACAGAAGATAGCAAAGGTGTGTGGGTGTGTGTGTGTGGGTGTGGGTGGGTGTGGGTGTGTGTGTGTGTGTGTGTGTGGTTATGTGTGTGTATTCATGTGTATGTGTGTGTGTACAAAAGAGATATTTTCATATTTTCATTTACCGCCCACCTCAGATTCTGGAGGTGCTGTCTCCCTCAACCATGCACAGTTTTGGAGCAGAAGTCCAGAGCCTACTTGCAGGTGTGCATGCACATTCTCAAGTTCAGTTTGTAGATGTTGTGGATTGTCCTGTGATTGCAGAGACCCTCTAGCTCTTAAAGTTATGTGTGTATGTAGTTCTACACCTTTCTCTCTTCTTTCCCCATCCCTTCTCCTTCCCTTCTTCCTTTCTTTTCTTTCCCTTCTCCCTCCCCCCTCCCTCTCTTTTCTCTCCCCCCCCCCCTTCTCTTTCTCTTCTTCTTCTCCCTCCCCCCACCCTCCCAGACTCCTCGGCTCAAAAGCTGATTAGTCTCCCAATGTCAAAGGGACCTCTGATGGTTATTCTAACCTGCACCATCTCTGACAGCATCAGGAAACCAGACAAGCTTGACTTGTTTGTGCAAGCTATTGAACAGATCCACAGTGAGTCCCAGAGTCAGTTACAAGAATTCAAGTATCAACCTCATGCTCTGTATGTGTTTATACCACTGATTTTCATGTAAATTTGTAAACAAGGCGTAGCTGCAAGAGCATCTAAATGGTGTCTCCTTCCTTGGTGCTTGCCTTCCTAAATGTTATGTTTTTATTAAGTGTCGAAAACCAGAGCTTTGCAGTGCACTAATGAGCTCTTGAGGACGCCAACATTTGATGTGTGGCATATATACAGTGGCACTTCATGCATGGTGTTGTACTTTGACTTAAATTTAGAGCCGATTGATTCAAAATCTTTCACAGGTGTTACAGGGACAAATCTGCATCAGTTGTTACAACCAGCACTGGAGGGGATATCTCGTGACATATGTGAGGTACATTCCAGCCATACACTGCTATGATTGGTCAGTTCTGGGTGCCTTTACCTTGTATACATGTAACACAATCTTATGTTGACCCGGGTATAAAATTCTGATGTCCACACTCGCTTTTCTCCTCTCTCCTCCTCTCTCCTCCTCTCTCCTCCTCTTTCCTCCTCCTCTTTCCAGAGTTTGACTGCTAGCTCAGACATGAGGAAGGCTCGCCATGCCTTCTCTTCCTTCCTAGGGAAGCTGTTCATCAGCTCAAACTACACCCGAGATGAAAAGTGAGTCTGTCTGTCTGTCCTGTGTCTTCTTTCTCTCGAGTCTTTTCTGTCTCATTCTCTCTTGAATCTTCTGTCCCCCTCAGTGTTGAGTCTAATCTCTCTCTGTCAAGTCTGTCACTGTGTACTGCCATTTTGTTAGATACAAAAGCTTCCCTTGAAGCAATAAATGTCTTTTATTTCTGGTGCATGTCTAGCTCTGTGACTTCTCCTAACTCTCTTGTAGGTACAATGCAGCTGTTGGACATGCGGTTCGGCACTTTCTCAACATGTGGTCTCGGTGTTCACACCAGGTATGTGTTGAAATCAGCCAGCACTAGCAGCGAGAAAGTTTATTATAACTTGAAGTACACAAAAATCAAAAGCATGGCATGCGACGGAATCACATGATGAAAGCGTGACCATAAAATGATGTAATATTACATAATGCATGATTGTGGATACAAAGTCCAGAGTCATGAGTGCATTTCTAACACTCCTCCTCACTCATGGCTCAGTTCAAAGTCTCTCGGTGGCACTATTCCTGCCTTTTCTCGTAGAACACAGAACCGCTGTTGGGCAAGTCCCTTGGTCAGCATGTCGGCCACCATCTCATGTGTAGGGCAATATTCCAGCTCAATCGTTCCATTTTTTACTTCTTCCCTAATGAAGTGATGCCTTATATCGATGTGCTTAGCTCTCCCGTGGAATTGCGGGTTTCTGGCCATTGCAATGGACGATTGGTTATCTTCCAGGATAGTAGTGGGCCCCTTCGGTGGGTTTCCTAGTTCAGAGTTGAGTCGTCTCATCCAGACACATTCTTGAGTGGCACTAGATAAAGCTACATATTCTGCTTCTGCAGTTGAGAGAGCCACGGTGTCTTGCTTCTTGCTCCGCCATGACACAGGTCCATCTGCGATTTGAAACAGGTAGCCTGAGGTCGACTTCCTGTCTTCCTTGTCTCCCGCCCAGTCAGCATCGGAGTAGGCCTTACAGCTTCCTGATTCATCTCCTTTGAAGATGATTCCAAAATTGGAAGTCCCTCTCAGGTATCGCAACACTCGTTTTGCTGCTACCCAGTGAGTTTGGTTGGGTTTGCTCGAGAACCTGGCCAATGTTCCCACAGCATATGCAATGTCTGGCCTTGTACATGTGGCTAGATACATCAGACTTCCCACCAGCGACTAATATGACTGCTGGTTCATCACTTCCATGTCCTCAGTCGCCTTCACGAGACGATTGCCTGGATCCATAGGGGTTTTGACCGGCTTGCAATTACTCATCCCCATTTCAGTCGGAGCCTTTCCACATATTTAGGTTGTCCTATCCAGCTGTCTTTCTTCTCCTGATCCTGGACAACTGACATCCCCAGAAAATATCCCAGCTTCCCCAGGTCCTTGATGTCGAACCTTGACGACAGCTCCTCCTTGACATGCTTCATTCTCCTTTTGTCTTTCCCAGCCAGGACCATATCATCCACATATACTCAAATGTAGAAGATGCTTTCTCCTCCTGACATGTAGATGCAGGGATCAGATTTCAATTAAGAGAAGCCCATTTTTGTGAGTTGATCATCGAGTGCCATGTTCCAGCACCTGGAGGACTGTTTCAGTCCATAGATACTCTTCCTCAACCGACACACTAGGTGCTCTTCACCTTCTTTCTTGTATCCTGTCGGCTGCTCCATATAGACTTCCCTTTGCAGTGTGCCATTTAGGAATGCC